>OY856409.1:766172613-766705113 GCA_963693085.1 Alisma plantago-aquatica
ATGTGAACTTAAGGGAAATGCCCAAGAAGCACTATCCCTTTCGGTTTCTTAATTTCTGGAAGGACTGGCTGGGTTTTAAAGATGTTATCTTGAAGGCCTGGGAAGAACCAATTCATGGAAACCCTATGTTCCGATTTGCACAGAAGTTAGCTCGTGTCAAACAAGTTCTGAAGGCCTAGTCCAGGAAGTATGTTAATCTTAACAACTTAATGCAATAGGAGACAATGGAGCTTGGTGACATTAATAGATCTCTAAGGATAAACCCTCTAGACGAGCAGCTTATAGAGGATGAAAAAATCACCCTGGAGAGAATCAAGGTGCTAGACAAAGCTAACACTATTATTGGCAAAGGAGTTTCATGAACTAGATTGCCAAGGGTGATAGAAACACCAAGATTTATCATTCCACGATGAAAAGAAGAGACGCTATCAACACCATAACTGAACTGTATGATGCTAATGGTACATTCATTGATGATGATGAAGCGATTGCTACTGAAACTATGACATTTTTTAATAATCTGTATAACCAGGATAAATCTGTGGCTCCCAGTGATATCAGCTGGGAAAAATTGGTGACTATAGAAGATAATGAGTTCCTTTATAGAATACCAGATGAAGAATAAATTTTGAAGGCCATCCACATCATTGGAGCTGACAAAAGTCTAGATCTGGATGGATTTAATGGTTACTTTTATCGTCAAAATTGTTTGATTATAAAAGATGATCTCACTCGTGCTATTACCTAGTTTTTTTAGGGTGGAAACATGCTTCGTCAAGTTAACCATGTCTTTCTAGCTCTCATTCCCAAGACTGAGATTGTCTCCACTCCTGCTAACGTTTTTATGATATCTTGTTGTTCTATGTTCTATAAGATCATAACCAAGATCATCACTCAATGTTTGGCGAGTTTACTCCCCAAACTTATTTCTCCGAACCAGGGGCGTTTGGGCGGGGTAGGAAAATTGAGGATTGTTCTCTTTTGGCTAGTGAATTTACCTTAAATTTCAACCTCAAGAGGAGCACGCCAGCTGCTTGTGTCAAGCTCGACATAACAAAGTAATATGATTCAGTTCGTTGGGACTTTCTATGGCATTTCCTTGAGGGCCTGGGATTCTGTGAGAAGTGGATTGAGATTGTAAAATAGTGTGTTTCTACTCCTTCTTTCTCTCTTTTGATTAATGGAGCTTCTGAGGGCCTATTTTCAAACTCCAATGGTTTAAGGCAGGGTGACCCTCTGTCACCGCTGCTATTCAACATAGCCATGGACTGGTTGAGCAAGAAAATCAATGAAGTTGTGTCTAAAAAACTGATCCAAACATACACTATAAGGAAGAATCTTGTTATGTCCCATTTGTTGTTTACAGATGACGTGTTGATCTTCATTGAAGCCAGATCCCAGAGCCTGGTGTATCTGAAGAACATCCTAGAGGAGTTTGGGAAATACAGTGGTATGAGGATCAGTGATTCAAAGTCCAGTATCTTCTTCTCAAAGTCTGTTGTTAACAAAGATGCGTTGGCAAATACTCTGGGCGTTCAGCTTGGTATTTTGCCCACCAAGTACCTAGGTTTTCCTCTGGCTGGGGACAACCTCAGAAGAGTCCATTTCCATGCATGCCTCGACAAACTGAAAGATATGATTGGACGTTGTCCAGGAACTAAGTTGTCTATGGTTCGACGCATTCTATTGATCAAATCTTGTGCTTTGGGCCTGATTCTCTACTGGATGGATCAAGGGGAGGTCTCCACTTCCACTATGTGAAGAATGGAGATCATGATGTGTGATTTTGTATGGGGGAGTGCCACTCACCCAACGAGTTGGTCTAACCTGGCCTTCCCATTCAATGAAGGCGGGTTGGGACTTCAATCACTTGTTGAATTAGCTAACTTCTTCACACTCAAGAGAATTAAGAAACTATATGACAGGAAGTTTGTATGGTCAAACTGGATGCATGCAAGATATGGCCCCAATCTGTAAGAGAATCCTAAACATCGTTGGGGGTATTCTACTTAGTGGAGGAGAATGAATGAGTTGCTTGATCTGTACCACCCTGATGACACTGATGAGGAGATGTGGGACAGGTGTCGCCAAAAGAACCCTACTGATTTGGGTGTTTCTGGATTATGGAGTAGATTTCATAATCCCAGATGGAGTCTTACGGCGTTTAGGGCTTACAAAGACTACCTGGCTACCTTAGCCAAGGTTAGAACATGGTATCCAAACGTCAACAGTTTGTGCCTCCTGTGTGATTCCGGTGAGGAAGATAACAACCATTTGTTCAGTGCATGCAAAGTATGGAAATACCTTTGGGGCTGATGTGATATTTAGCTATGAATGAACCAAGCGTCCAATCTTTAACAGTCGATTCAAGAAGCTTCTTGCTTTGAAGGTGATGACAAGACCCTAGCTATCTGGTGTGTATCAGCTTGCACACACTATATATGGGGTGAAAGAAATAGAAGGAAATTTGGTGGTAAATCTACAGAAGATTTAGTTCTTTTTTAGAAGATTTCCCACGAAATCAAGTTGTTATTTTCTTGTTATAAGGATAGCTTAGTGATTGATAATATCAGATTAAGAAACTAGGACCTTTTGTAAATCTCCTCCTGTGGAGATAGGAAGTTTCTTAATGGTTTTATGTTGTGTAAAACTCACATTTGCCCCCGTTTGGGGTCGGAAATATATTTACCAACTTTCTGATATATATATATATATATATATATATATATATATATATATATATATATATATATATATATATATTCTTCCAATTTAGGTTTAAAGATGTCATTCTCTTCTCTATAATGTGAATCCATATTATTCCTAACATCATGCTTACCATGTATATTGGTGTAAGTATATTCCACATGAATATCTATTAGGTTCACTAATATACACATGCTTTGCTCTAACTAACATGTCATCTAGATATATTTTAATAAAAATATATTCTCTTACACCTTATTATCTTTTACACCATTTAATTCATAAGAAAGATAATATGCATTCCATAACTATATTTGTGTTCATAATTACCATCTATTGCATAAATATGTATTTGTATATCTAGGGTTTTGTAGGAACACAATTATCAAAATTCTTGATAATTTATGTATAGTATTAAAATGTAACTCATCTTACATATAATATTCCAGTATTAGTTGAGCCATGCCATTTAAGATTACATTAAGGCAACATGCTCATCTTACATCCATCGTTTGATATGTAATACTACATGGATACATGTATAAACTAATAGGATGTTATATAAGTAAATCAATATGATATAATAATGTGAACACATTTTGCAAAATAGTTACTTAGTAATAGATCTACTATACAGACCATCAATTAAGATTTAGATATCATATTTAATCACACTCTTACATACACGACCTATTATAACTATTTCCTATATGTGATTCAGTATATCAGCCTTAGGATCATACTCATGTATAGTTGTATTTATATATACCTAGGGTTAACTTGATTACAAGGTGCATGTATTAACATGGTTTACTTCCCTTTGTCATCATAAGTTAATTATTGAAAAATAGAGAAAGAATTGCTGACCTTAGACAACATAAACTAATGGATATGTGATGATCTGTTTGTGAGCATATCTAGGTTTCATCCCAAGATAATTCCTCCAGATCTTCAGGTGGCGTGTTGCTGCTAGCCGACACAGCGTCAGGTGGTGTTGCAGGTATAAAAGTTGATATTGTTGCAAGAGAAGCCGACATCATTGCACTTGGTTGCTATGACACCCTGTTGTCATTGTGTGTTGGCGTCGAGGCTTCTCTGGGTGTGTAGGCATTTATGTGGTGACGATGGATGAGCAACAATATATTGTAGGTCTACTGCACGTCATTGGGTGTTGGGGTGAAGGGCAGCAAGGTTAGATGAGGTGGATGTACACCACAACAGGTGATGAGTGGTTGTCGGAGGTTGTCCTTGCTACGTCAGATGGGATGACGGCAGAGGGGCATTGCTACTGGTCATGTATGGGTGTCACTGAGCATCGAGTATGGGGAGATGCGTGCAGATGATGGTGGTGGACATTGAGGGAGTAGACAGGGTGTTGGGGCATTGTTATGGTGAGGGTGCTACACTAGGTTCTATGATTAGGCCATTTCCAGGGGAAATGAGCCAAGTACAGGGGTTGGATCTAATGGAACGTAGTATGTGATTGCAACCTGCTGCTATGAAGGTACTCCATGATTTTTAGGGAGAGGACATCATGGAGATAGGAGGTTTGCACCGTGGCCAATCTGATAGCAAACAACATGTTGTGCATTGGTCACTCACTACAGCCAGTAAGAAGATGGTGATGGAGAGGTAGATGAGGAGGTGAGGTAATACTAGCGGGGCACTATTGTTGTTGATAAGGCAAGGATGAGGACGAGATGAGGTGACATGGGTGGGGTGCTACTATTGCTGGTAAGTAATGAGAGAATAGGATATCACAGTTTAGGGGTTAACAAGGCGTCGTGGTAATTGTAGACTGTCGATGATTAAGGTGATGGCATGACTATGATTCGAGCAGGCATGATTAGAGAGAAATGACACAATGTAGCTCTGAAGATGAATGGAAAGAGGGGAGATGGGAGGCGCCCAACTAGATAGGGACCTGAGCGGTGCCCTTGGTGATCTGGTGAGCAGGCATCGTGTAGGCATTGTGGCTGAAGGAGAAGAGAAGGAGGAGGGGCGGCTAGGGTTTTCGTGGTGTGAAGGAACAGAAAGGATGAGGGAAAGCTAAATAGGAGACTGACGGAAACGGTTGTCGCGTTGGGCGTTGCCCATTTTGGAAGGGGGGATGCGAGGTCATGTTGGAGGGAGAGGAAGTAATGGAGGGGGAGAAGTAACACACCGTTGCGTTATGTTGAGGGAAAAAGCATTTAGGAAAAATCTTAATTACTTAGTCAATTAGCACATAAAAAACCTAAGGTAATTTGGATTCTATTTACTAATTCAATTGGGAAAATAATTAATATACGTTTTCCAAGAAATTTAAGGGGCATGTAAATTAGGAGTCAAGGATGTTTCCTTTTTTCCATGCAATAGGCATTTATATACATTAGAGTTGCTTATTTAATTAATTAAGAGGGTAGAGAAATACCAATTGAAATGAAAATCCATGGGTTTTCTAATTAAAGTGTGAGGAGTATAACTTTACATTAACTTCCTCCTTTTGAACACAATTTATATTTGATTGTATGCTAAGTGCCTAATAAATATATTTAGTACCTGTCTTAATAAATTTCAATATAAATTTCTTATTTCTCATTTCTTATCCCACAAAGTCGTAAAATATCTAAATTAATATAATCTATTCATTATCTCTCATTAATGGTCATTTTACATAATTAGACTCTAATTAACACATTATTTGAGATATTTGTGCAAACACCCATTCATTGAAATGAATGTGGGTAAATATAGTTCAAGCCATCAAGTATAGCTCAATTTCAACATTGAGGCCAAAGAGGATAGAAAAGATAGGATAATTTAGAAAAAATGACAGAAAGGATACGAAGGGAATAAAATCTTGAAAAGAGGTTAAATTGTAAATAAATCTAGGATTCAGTATGTTACACATTCCTGCAGGATGATAAGAGTTCTAGTTGGTCTGTATGGACTACTCTAGAGGCAGGAGTTTGTTGGTTGCTGCAAGGAGAGAAACGTCAACTCACGGCCCGTGGCAAGATCTGAGGAGCCACTGCAATAGTTGTCTGAGTCTAATGTTTGTGGAGGAGCAGTCAGACGAGTCTAAGTGCGACTAGGAGACACCCTCCAAGACAAAGTGTGCATCTACATTGACGAGGATTGTCATTGGACTTGCTCCAAGACCAGGTATATCTTTATGAAACCATCCTTCTCATTGCATAGTTATTGACGTGATTTGTTGATTAATGCTAAATATGTCAGTAAATTTTTTTATTTTTGCTGCCTACCTGACGTCGTATTTCCCTAGAAAACAAGTATCAACTGATAAAGGCATATAATAACTCAAGAAAATCCTAATTAGATGACTAAGATGAAACTAGGTCATTACAACTAGATCATTATGATAATGCATATTTTCCTTTTCCTATTTTTAAACATTGGATAAGTTCTATAGTGCATGTGAAGACTACATGTTAGGCTTATACTTGTGAACTAATCGATTACTTGTCTTTCATGTTGAAAGCAAAAAATATAGATTGTCCTATCAAAAGTTTGGCAATTTAAGCACTAGAGAAAAAGGAACCCGATTTTTTATCCACCATGCACATACATAGATGAAATCTCCAACTTTCATTCATACATAGGGCATAGAGTGAACCAAATCTTAAAAGACATTTCAAACTATAAGTTATCATCAAATAAGAGAAATATACATCTATTGAAAGTTTTGTTCCACCAAATTAGCTCAATTTGCTAAAAGTTTTGAAAGTGCTAGATTTTGAAAATTTAGGAAAAAGTGATGCAATTACCATCACATTCAGCTATATAGAAATAGAAATATCATCATTTTTCATGAATGTCATTTTCTTGTTATGAAAAAATAGTTGTTGAAGGTCTATATATTCCACATAAAAACAACCCTATTATCTCATTTCTAGGTCACATATCATGCAATAATTAGGCTTATATGATTATAGTTAGGAATTTAAATCATAAAGATCACTAAGTATAGGGCTCACCACTTGTTTTGAGCTAGACAAGATCCCAGTAGGTGCAAGATTAAACCCTAGCTCAAAGGACCCAGAGACCAAGTTCCTAACGTCAATTCTTGTATGCAAAACCTCTAACTAGGTCAAAGAAGGAGAAAATATAATATCTAGGAATAAGGTCTAAGATTTCTTTTGTAGGTGAAGAATAACGTGGGCCTACAAGATATAAAAGAGAGAATATAGGTGAAAATATTAGGAAATGATTTAGGCAGATGTGATTTATCAAGGTTGGCATGAAGAATTCTAGCTTGAATCTTCAAAAACAACCAAGAAGATAGCATGCAACAAGATCACCACCAAAAACTACTCCTTCAACTCAACAACAAGCCAACACATGATCTAGGTGATACATGTATTTATATGTAGAAGTTAGATCAAGTTAAATTTTCCACAAACAAAATTATTTAATTCTATTATAAAAACCCATGTAATTGATCAACTTTCCATAAGTCAGATTGACTTCAATCTAGAATGACTAAAATTCGGGTTGGTAGCATATCGACTAAACAAATTGAACTCTACATGATAAACCAATGAGTCAGTTTGACTAGAATGCTAGTAATTTGACAACTGACCTGACAAGTGGCAGGTCCATTCTACTGACATGTGGTCAATGATAAAAAAGAATCAACCAATAACATTAACCAATGTTTAGGGATCCACAACAGAAATCAACAGTTGCCAAAGAAGGCCCTTGTTATTGGTTGTCATCCTGACTAGTCAGTCTGACTAGCCAAAGTTAATCAAACTAGTCATTTGACTACTTAAGTGTTGGTTGACTAGGAGTACCCACCCAGTGTCGATTAGATTAAGGTGAATGATCCAATTCTAATGTTCAAAATTATCAACACCCTTAGAAATTTCAAAAATTCACTAGATTAGTATTTGTCAACAAAAAAACCTAAGTAATTATATTTCAAGCATCTACATAAAATTTATAAAGAATTAACAACACTAGCGCCATTAAAACTAGTAATGAACAAAGCATGTAATTAGGGGGTGAAAACATGATTACAATTTACAAGGAAACATGGTCTCACTTTGATCACTATTTTTATGTTTATATTTATTTTTTCCCAAAAGCACTCCAAAACCCTAATTTCCATCTGTAAACTAAAGAACTCAAATTTCTAACTATGCTTATAAAAAAAATGAATCATTGAGATTAAATTGAAAACATTTCAAATAACTAGTCAATATTACTCTGATGTGATATTATGGGCAAAATTAGATTCCAACAAGGTAACAACTATGGTTATCACGTCAATGGGCTCGATCGACATCAACATATTTGTATTGATGCCATTTGAACACATGTACCAATGGCATGAAAGGTCAAAAGACCTCTCCAGAAGTCTACAATCTTTCAGCCTCATTAGTGCCACATTGACCTAATTGCAATCATGCTCATCTATATAGATTGCAACCTAGGAAATTGTAGAGTTGTGTGTAACCAAACCTTTTAAACCTATCTTGGTTGTTCCAAATATTCCTATACTTTCCAAGTAAATTTCTTATTTATTTATCATTAAGGGTTTAGACATAATGTTTATCAATCCATCAAGCATAACACTTAAACATACAATTCCAATAACCATAAATCCTTTTCCCTTTATTTCTTAGATATTACACTATAAATATTGAATTTATGGTATCTTAACAAATCTTGTCTATTTAATGAGCATCAGACATGGTGTTTCATGCCTATTAGGTAGTTTATTTGGTAATCATAATGAAAAACACAATTCAAGTCATTAAGAAATATATAACTAAGCTTGTGTCATGGTTTTAAGGACTATGGGATTGCAAACTAAGCTCGGGTAGGTTCATCAAAATTCCTACCTTGTTATGTTGAATATTCTCATTACTAAATATATAGTATACCAATATGTCATGTTCTTTACATTTTGAATGAAATAATATAGTGCCCATGTTATTTGATTGGCTTACATTCTGATTATGTTAAAATAATGAATGCAAGACTACTCAATTACATACAATGAATTTCGTTTATAATAGTTCTCATGGGTGAACAATTTTAACTCACTTAGACAATAGCTAACGGTTATTGGTTATCTTTAGTGGCATACCTAATACCAATCAGATGAGTGAGATATAATTACGGAGGTGGTATCTGGTTTTGGTGGTCATGTTGGTCGTACGTGTACTTGGGGTCTTATGTAAGAATCCAATGGGATTATGTACATTAGTTTGTTTTGTTGTGAAAATGGTTTCCTATTTAATTAGGACTCGTCGCGTGAATAGTTATTTTGTGAAGAGACAATTGTTGGTTCCCATATGTGGAACTCTCACAATGTTATGATACATCAACTACATTTCAATTGGTTCAAAATAAACTATGATTTCTGCATACTCATTACTTTGTATATTATATTTGAGAGCGGTTACACCGAATTTCTCTTAAGCCGATAGTATTCATGATTTCATCTAGATGTGTGGCTCACATAAGAAATATGACCATGACATCGTCATCTCCACACTAAGACAATGAGGAAGTTGCAACCTCTCCTTCATTCCTTATTTCTATGCTTGAGCATCGACATTGTCTGGGCATCCCAATCACATGTAACTGGCATTGTTCAAGCGTCACAACGATATGACAAGTCTACATTCCCATTACAAGGCATCACTCATTTCGTCGAACCAAATAAGATGTAATTTGACGTGATGGTGGTATTGTTGATGTCATTATTGAATGTCTGCCACTGTGCCATTTGGCTATGATTGCCAAATGTTGTTGGGGTAAAGATGGGGGTGGAGATTTTAGCATTCGTTCCAACTCCAACTTGGTATGCGGCTAAATAAAAATAAAGGTCAACCAAACAAGCACAATACCTAATGCAAATATGTTGGCGATGTTGACACCGCTCGCCCCATGTCTCTCTCTATATATGTATGATGATTTTCTAGGAAACAAACAAAGGTGTCGTATCATTCCTTGCCACCATATGCTCGCAATAATACCACCACCCATGAAAGAGATAGGAACTCTACTTTTTCTCCCTGGTTCGTTGTGGCCTCACATTGGGATGCCTTTCTTTCTTCGGCTCATAAAGATGCGGGGTAGATAAAAATTCCAGCCATATCCTTTAAAGACCTCTATTCACGTGACTATTCATTGCCGGATTCCTGAAGCCTAACGCGTGATGGAAAGTTCCAATGCGATCGATTCACCAAGAAAAAATGGTGAGAATTCTATCAACAAAAAGAAAAGGAAAAAGAAAACTCATACTCATAAAAGGCACAGCACAAAGAATAAGATAATGAAGAGCGCAAGAGAGAGCCTGCACCCTCGCCACCCCAGTTGTCAAGGCACGCTACTTCTTTGACCCATCCTCACGATCTACATGGCAACAGCACCATCAGCAGACACACCCACTCCTAACTTTCTTCCTCTTGATGATGTTGATTAAGAAAACAGCCAACAAAAGCCAGATCCATTCAATCTTGTCGTACTGCTGACTGCTGATAAATTAGTCATCCGTCTTTAACAAAAGCAGCCACACGAATCTAGCTAGTTGCTGAGCAATTATGGTCATATGTGTCACTAAACATATCATAATAATATATCACACAATCGTGTAGCTTACGTTCATACTGTCGCTGCTTGGAGGATTCTTCATGCGCACATCATCTTTTGAAACCACTACTTCATATTATAAATACAATGTTGATGACATTGCTACTGAACTTGTTGGTCTACACGATGCACGTATGTTGTTGTTCGTGCGCGGCATCGTGCATGCAACCTGAGAATATCTCTTGTTGAGGATACTGTCTTTTCACATTGTGTTAATTAAACTGCGTGCCTTTCCGTGTGTGTCAGGGCTGGTGGGTTGCGTTGTTGGAAGAGTTTATTCCCAATCCCACCCCTCACCTTTCTCTTAATTCCAAAATAGTCTATTTCTTTTCGGTAATTCCAGCCAACCCCCCAGCTGTTAGCTTACCGTTACTTGCTCCCATTTTTTTGCTCGTGACTTATCAAATTTCATCTATCAGACAACCAGCTCATAAAATTAAAAGCTTCACAATTTGTAAATACTAAACTCATACACGTTGACGAGGATCTGCCCCCACCACACTACTACAGAAATAGCTTATAAGCCACTTTTCAAGGTGTCGGTTGTATACATAAACCGACACCTAAACTCTACAGTGTCGATTTATAACATAAACCGGCATCCACTCTATGAAGGGCGACCAGACACGGGTACCTCTTTTATTAAGTGTCGGTTAGTTAATAAAAAACCGACACCTAAAATCAACCGCAAAAACTAAAATTCCAGCGAAAAAATTACCTCCAAAATTTGACATATGGCGTCGGTTCATAAATAAAACACCGACGACTAAAGGGTATTCGGAATAGTTGTCGGTTGTCTTTTAGTTAAAAATCGGCGACTATAATCTAGTATAGGTGCCGGTTTTTGGAAAAGAACCGACATTGTTGGTTTAGTTGTCGGTTTTTTTGAATAACCGACACTTATTGTCAACTTAATAGCTCACCAGCGCGAGCGGCTCTTCCCCTTTCCCTGTTTCATTCCCGATTTCAGTTAGGTCCGGCGATTTCTTGCTCGCCCCCGCTGCTCCGCCGTCGCCGCTCCCTGCCGCTGCTCCCTGCCATCCGTGCTCCTGTCCTCTCGTCGCCGCTCGGTGCTGCCGCCGGTCTGTGCTCCTGTCCTCTCGTCGCCGCTCGGGCTTCCTGCTCTGCTCCGCCAGCTTCCTCTGCAAGGTAACCATTTTCTCCTCTGCCTTGCTTTTCCCTGACGGCCACCACTTTCGCCCAATCCCCAGCGGCAGCACCAACATCCACATCGGCGCCGCCTTCCTCTCTTCTCCTTCCAGCGGCGCCGCCTTCCTCTCTTCTCCTTCCTCCGCCCTTCTTCTTCCTCTACCTCACCCTAGCAGCGCCCGACCTATAGAGCAGCGCCGACGGCCAGAAGTAGCAGTTGCAGCTGTAGCGACGCTGTCCAGGAGTAGCTGGGCATGACCAACACTACCAAATGCCGCCCTTGACTCCGACTAAGAGCCCTAAACTTGATTCCGCAGCCCCCTCAGCCACGAGCAGCACCTAGCTGCGTTTCTAGCTGAGCTCTTTCCACCTGTGCATGAAGCAGGTCTGAACCAGGGGCAGTTCTGCCCGGGAAACACCACGAAAATCGCAGCCTTGAGTTCGTCCTTCCGGCCCAGACCCGAATCTACTTATTTGTATTTTTCATCTACTTATTTGTGCGTCATGCTATTTTGAATTAAGTGTATATTTACTTCATAATTGAATGTTTAAGTAAGTTATAGATATCTTGATGATGAACTGTAATGTACACATGTGACATGCTTGGAATGTAAATGATGAACTGTAATGCACACATGTTTAACTTGTTTCATTGTAGAGTATATTGAGAATCCTAATCACCCTTCTTGCTTAATGATGAACTGTAATGCACACATGTGACATGCTTGGAATGTAAATGATGAACTTTTCCCTAAATTGCCAATCATGCTTTTAAAGACATCAATAATCACCCTAACTTGAAGAACTAGGATTTTAGGTATAAGAATGACAACACATTATTTGTTGGCCTAGAAACCCGTCCAAGATTTACTCATTAGGAGTAAATCTTGGATAGTCCCCGGTTTGGGACTGTTCTTGAACACCTAATCTCGCTTAGGATGTAAGTGTATAATGTGTATTGGGTTTTCAAGAAAATTTCGGCAGCATTTCCCCGTTTGTTCTTTAAGTACATATGTACTTGGAGAACAGCGGGGAAATGCTGCCGAAATTTTTTTGAAAACCCAATACACATTATACACTTACTAGTGAGATTAGGTGTTCAAGGATGGGATAGGTGGTACATGTACATTTATTATATATAAGAATGACATCACATGTATTTGTTAACCCTAGACCCTAATCTTGTTGTAATATATACTTGTTTTCTCTTTGATCATAGAGCTTTACAATTTTGTTGTGATATATACTTTGTTGTAAAAATGTGAACTTTACAATGTGAGCTTTACACTTTGAATTACTACTTTACAATGTGAACTTTACAATTTGAATGTGAATTTGCAGATGGCTGACCATTCTCCTGATGACCGTTCTGATGACTACCGTGAGGGTGAGGACATCAATGCGCCGCCTCACAATGTAAGTTTTAAAAATATATCATATATTTATATCTATATGTCCATTTATAGTTATATCTTGTAAATGTGAATTATTTTGTCAAATTTTAGGTTGATGATGCACAGGTACCATCTAAAGCACTTGAGGCACTTGATCAACAACACCAAAAAGTTGACAAGAGAAGGGGCATCACTATGATGAAGAAGTTAATTGCGCAAAAGGGTAATGGACCCAAACTTATTGTGGATTTCGATAATGCAGGAAATGCATGTGGTGTGAATCGCAATTCATTTATTTCATATCTTGGATTTGTTACTCGTAGCCATTGCGGTTGTCGCTTAGAATCTTGGCATAAAGTTTCTAAGGAGAAGAAAGATTTAATATGGAGGGATTTATGCATGAGTTATTATTAATTTGCAATTCTATTTTCTAGATTACTAAATTTTTGGATACTAGTTAATAGCAACTCTATTTTGTAGAGTATATTTGAATTGGATGAAAAGCTGCATCGCAAATGCGTGATGCAACGTTGTGGGAGAGTCCTAAGGAACTATAGGACAAATCTCACCAGAGAATACATAAAAGAAGCCGACAAGAGGAAGAAGACAGCCACTGAACAGTGGAACTTCCTGGACAAAGAAGAATGGGACGCGTTTGTCGCTTCAAGACAAACTGATGAATTCAAGGTATTAGGCGTCAGTCTCAATCTCATTAATTAATATATGTTGTATTCACGTATTCAAGATTATCATTTAGTGTTACTAACCAAATCATTAATTTGCATACTAACTAGGCCATCAGTGAGGCACAAAGATCAAGGCGTGCATTGAATGTGCATGACCACAGAATGGGTCCAAAGGGGTATGCAGGCGTTCGCCAAAGACTACAGGCTAAAGCTACTGCTGCTCAGTCTACTGCAACTCAGGAGTCCTCTACCATAGGTAGCACACCTCTGCCTCGCCATGATGTCTGGATAGTTGGGAGGCAAAATAAGAAGGGAGAAATAACTAAGGCCGCAACTGCTGAGGCTGCTGCAAAAATGGTAAAATACAACTCTTACAGCAATCATTCGAATATTGATTATTTGTGTTGTTTACATAAGTACAAATTTTTGTTTTGGCGATTAGCGGGAGCTGCACGAGATGAGGAAACAAGGAAAGTTCATCCCTGAGGGAACAAAGGATGAATTGACAATTGCTCTGGGTAACCCAGAGCATCCTGGACGTGTTAGAGCTGCAGGCGCTGATGTGGGCATCAAATCTTTTTTTGGGTCATCCCAGCGCAAACATGTCCCAAAAGCAGGACTTTCACAAGAAGAGGTAACATATTCTTTCTTTATAATGTTACTGTAAAAGAGAATTCAAAAATTAGAATTTGACGTTTCTTTTATCCATGTATAGGTGGATAAGCTATTTGACAGGAAACTCGAAGAAGCAATGAAAATGTAACGTCTGGGCCCACTGCCCAAGGCTCTAGTAGAGTTTCAGGAATGACGACTGGCCCCACAGACCACCACTAGCCTTAACTGCACGCTTTTTGTCCACTAACGCGCAAGCCAGGATCAACTTCCCGACTGGTCACCCATCTTAGTACTACTCCAAGCTGAGCACGCTTAACTATGGAGTTCTTTAGAGATGGGCTCCCGGAAAAGGAGGTGCACCTTGGTGATATGGGTAGTCCAATCATTCCTTTTAAGATTATGTTATCCGAGGCCTCAAATCCTGGGATGTTACAGAAAAAGTGGCAGGCATCTCAGACTGCCACTTACCATACAATACCTACTGCAGACTCTACTCCTACTCCTACTGCAGAGGTTGGGAGTAATCCTGTAGAACCACCACCTAGCACATCCACTGTAAGTATTTTTATGACATAGTAACTAGTTTTTTAATTCAAGATGATACGTATATATGAAATTGTAGTCGTTTCAAAAAAAGATGATATGTATATATGTATATAATATTTTTTACACAGAAATTTTTAGGGGTTGAAGCCATGCCGTCTAAAAAGTAAAGAATATGTCGTGGCAGAGGCGTCGGCTTACCCATCCCTACCAGGGGAAACATGTCACGGGTCTCCAGTACCAGCTGGTTGGATTCAGGTGAGCCCGATACATATATTCCCCCAGTGGATGGATCTTCCACTGCCATATGCCCACCCAGATTGTGAAACACTTGGTGAGGCAGTAGGCGGAGTGATATTGTGGCTAAAAGCGGATGTCTTCTTTACTGATAAGGTATGGTAAATTTACATTACGTTCAATTTTTAGTGTGTGTATATGCTGGCAGTTGATCTGAAATTATATATATATATATATACAGGTTAAAAAGAAGACACCCACATCATCTAGGCCTCCACTTCCACCTCTTGCATTACCTAGTTGGGTTCCACAGGACCTACCTGTCCCGTTAGGTCCTAACTGTAGGGGTATGGCAGTATGGTTAGGGGAACATGATATAAACTCCCCTATAACTATTTCTTCTGATTCAGATTCTACAGGTCAGTCATACGAAACAAAACTATTTATAAAAGATATATTGGAGTTGTTTCGATATGCTTGGCTAAATACATCTGTGATAGAGCTGTGGATAAGGTGAGATATTCTTTATACATCCATATACCTTGTGTATGATCTAGTGATCTGGTTTCTTATTTATTAATGCATGCGTAATTAATACATATTTTGCAGCTACTTAGACAACATATGTGCAGATTTTAGATTCGAACATGTAGGGTTTTTTATTCCATCCTTGATTAGTCTAGTAGCTAAAGACCCTACATCAGTTCAACAATACTGTTGTGAGTCTTTTTCAAATTTTGCTGTAAAAAAGAAGACGGTGATAATGGCTCCATTCAATGTAGAGTAAGTTTACTTTGCTTATTATAATTTGGACTTAAGAAAATTACATTTTATTGTGGATTTTAAGTTATTAATTTTTAACTTTTTTTCCTCTAGGGGTAGGCATTGGGAGTTATTGGTTATTGCCCCCGAGACGTTCACTGTGTATTATCTAGATCCTAAGGGGGGTAAATTGAATACAAGATTTGGACACATAATGAAAATGGCAATATTTCGGTGAGAAATATTTCATTTTTCATATACGTTAACATATGTTATTACATTACTATTTAATTGTAATGTTTTGTGTTACATTAACATGTAGGGGTTTTGAGGAGTACAAAAAGGCTGGAGGAAAGGTCCCCACGAAAAAGAACCAGCCAATAATTTGGAAGAATGTGAAAGTAAGTTCCCGACTGCAATATATGTATATATTATTTATGTGAACAATGCTTAATTAGTTGTATTTTTTAATATTTTGTATTTTGAATTTATAGTGTGCTACACAAGACAACGGATGGGCATGTGGATACTATGTCATGCAATATATGCACATGATTATCAAACATGTCGTACTGGATATCGAATGTATTGCTCAGGTATTATATAGTCTCATTAGATAATATGATCGAAATATATCAATCTTATTTATAGCTCATTAATTATATATATACATCATTCTCTTTACATGTGTTTAAAGCTGACCCCATTACAGGAAAGGACTTACCAAATGTTAATGCTCCCTATACAATGGGAGAATTAAATGAAGTAAGAGAAGAATGGGAAATAGCCATAAAATTAATGGGGGCTTTAAAATATAATTGGGATCCTGATAGCGAATAATGACTAAACAATGATACTTTGTAAATGAATTTCTGAATTATAATATATGTGTGAATGTTTCTACATGTCTGGATGTTTCTACATGTGTCTGAGTGAAAATGAATGAAAGTGTTGGTTACTATATGAATGTTTCTACATGTGTGAATGTGAATGAATGGAACTACAGATTGCTAGCATGTGTGAATGTTTATAAATGTGTGAAAATAAAATGGAACTGCAGTTTGCATTGCTAAATGCATGTGCTACTTTTTTATTATTAATTTTACAGGTTTGCGGCATGTTGTCGGATGATATCAATGGATGTCATAAAACCTGCAGTTCATAACTGAACTGAACATGTTTCTCATCCTGCGACCAGTCACAGCAGGTCTGCAGACTGACAGGAAAAAAAAAACCAATAGGCGTCGGTTATTTGTAAATAACTGACACATAATGATATAGTGTCGGTGTTCCTACAATAAACCGACGTCTATGTCCTTAACACCACAACTGTGCTGGACAGCACGGCCGTGAGGCGAAGATATATGGTGTCGGTTTTTTACTTATAACCGACACTGATAGTGCCCAAGATGGCGCCCTTTCTGTGGCGCGAAGGGTTTGGGTGTCGGTTTTTAACTAATAACCGACGCCTGTAGTCCCATGATGGCGCGTTTTCGGTGGCGCGCAAAGAGTTTGGGTGTCGGTTTTGGAACTGACGCCTGATGGGTGGACTTTTAGTGTCGCCCACATAGGTGTCGCTTAGAAATCGACACTAAAGGCTTTAAATAACCGACACTAAAGGTAGGTTCTGTAGTAGTGCCAGTATTATATGCATCGTACCAGATTCGTAAACGTAACAAGTTCTACCTAATTGCAATCAATATTACATAAAGTAAGAAATGCATCCAAAGAAAATATTGTTGAAATTAAAAGTAACTCAGACTTGAATTTTTATGAAGTGATTAACAACATGAATTATATTTTAATGTGCAACATATAAACAAAAAAAATGTGAGTGAGGATTAACTCAGATTGTCATACTTGGATAAACCCAATGATGGGTCACTTCTTCGACTCTCACCTATAGCTATTTCTCATATTTGGTACATGCAAACGGCCAATTTTTCACTTCGATTGGTTCTCGAATAGTGTGGGGTGTCTAGTAGTTGAGGGTTTTACAAGATCTAGAAGGATCATTATGTAGCCCGTCTATGTGGGCAAATCCCTTATTAATAAAAGAATGCAGTTGTCAAACACAAATAAGTAACATGTTAAAGATGTTACAATCACTGCATATATTGGTTCATTAATTCTTTTAAAAAATATAGTTATTAATTATTTGAAATGTTAAATAATGATACAAATGGATACATAAAATATTGTTGTTCAGTAAATATTATTTGTGAAAGAAGCTGGGTGTGACTCGACTAATCTCAATGAAGAATCCAGGCTCGACAATGAGAGAAATTTCTCAGAATTATTTACATTTTGCATTGTGACACCCAAAAGCATATTTTAAATGGTTCATAAGCATGTGTCGCATTGTGAAGTCCAAAATCATGTTTTAAATGGTTCATAAGTATGTGTGATGCTTTGAAAATGGTTGTTGGATGTGTTACTAAATTTCCAATCCTCTCATTAATGCAAAATCAATCTTATTATTAGTGATAATATTGATCATCATGATCATTGTAACTCAAGTACATGAGAATATTGAGTTAATTATTATTAATAATTTTTTATTCCTAGTTAGCAGGTTGTAGAATATTTCACATGGTTCGAAGACGTTTGTTTGATAATGTGTCACTTGTACTATGTACTGATTAAGTAACATGTAGCGTGTTTAAGGTTCAAATATTTCATTTTATCTATGTTCAAACATTAACCATGGGTTAGCATATAGTTGCCAAGTAACGGTAGGTTACAAACATGATGTACGTTTGTGATTAACCGTGAACATTTACACCCTTGTGTAATGGGAAAATAATTAATTAACATCTATGATTTTACACTTATCAATTAACTAATTATTAAATTTGAAAAATGTTAGCCGCATGTTACGGGTTTAATTCTCATTCAGAATACTAAAAAAAAAAATATGTTTATAGCAACTTCTAGACTTCACATGATGCAATTAGGGCTGGTGAAACTCGACCCGACCTGACTAAAGCAGGTTCGGGTCTTGATTTTTTCGACCCGACCCGAAATGACCCGAACCCGAAAAACTTGAAATTATTTACAGGTCGCGTTCGAGTTTGCAATTCTCGACCCACAAAACCCGATCGAACTGAAATTATGTCCTCATATATGTATATATATATATTATATTTTAGCCATATAAAAGTTAAACACATTCAAACATAAAAATAATATAGTTTATACAAGTCTTTGCTTGTAAAACACTAATTAACCAACAAATTCTGCAGCAATTTCAGGTCTAACTGGTTTTTATTTTCGTGTTTGTATTTTCGGATTTTCTGGGTTTGTATTTTCAGGTTTGCATATAACACGGTATTTTTGGGTCCACCGGGTCCGGCGGGTCAAACCCGCAAATAGTAACTTCGGGTTGGGGTCGAGAAAGTATGACCCGAAATTATTTTCGGGTTGGGTTCAGGTCCCGAAATAGGACCCGCTCAACCCGGACCCGATTGCCACCCCTAGATGCAATAAGATTGGACCTCTTCTCATGCATTCAAGTATTCATCATCATCATCTAAGCCTCAATCCCAACTATGTTGGGGAAAATTTTATTCCCATATGTATATTAAATAATTGTTTTATAGTTATCTTTTGATTCTTAATGTTTGTAATTATCTAATAGATAATGTAACTTAAAAGCACGTCAATCAACGAGAAAGGGAGAAAGGCGTCTACCTTCCGTCAATAAGTGACGGAAAGTTAACGGCTGGGGGGGTTGGTTGGAATTCCTGATAAGAGAGGGGATATTCAGGAATTAGAGGGAAAGTGAGGGGGGTTTTGGGAATTGACTCTTGTTGGAAAGCCGATGGACAACTAGATGAGGATAAACAAGAGCAGTCCATGTGAGTGGCCACATGAGGGGCATGCCTTTCGAGGTTGAACCCACACCAACATCGGGCCTTTCGAAATGGATATGGACAACATCGTCGATCAGGCGCACCCATCTTCTTTTTATACTTTGGCCCATATATGAGGCATCGTCGATGCTTTATTGAAGTGAACATATAGCAAGATGGTTGGAAGGATACTTATAGCACTACAGCTGAACCTATGGCGTGTGGTGGCACATCAACAAGTACGTACGCCACCACATTTTGATGAATGCAAATGGATAGGCTGTGTGTGTTTGTTGGCAAAAGACAAAGTGGGGTCGAAAAAGAGTCTTTTACAAGTGATATTTTGAGGTATGCAAAAGCGTGAGCCTGTCCCATGCTTACAACAAGAAGACATTATTCGATATCCCTTTAAAGATGGCATTGGTGTTGTAGAAAACTCACATGGGTGGACGACCTCACCAAATTGTACATTGTATAACCGTAACAAATGGTTATATTCTCGCTATGGTTTTATATTTTTAAAATCGTCGTGGTACGATGCGGTAATGGTATTAAAGAAAATAACCATAGATAAGAATTACATATTAATTAGTTTTAAATTTAAACGTATACCAATGGGTATAGTTATATTCTAATCATATTATTTTTTATTATTCTCACATAGATCTCTATTTTTAGATTGGATTTAATGTGTAAATAAGTAGGAACATTCAACTTTTGCAATTAGTACACACAAATGTTTTCTTCTATATACAATTATTAAATATATATGTAACATACATGCGTATGTTTTACTTTTATATATATTGCACTTCATATTTATGTGTACTTTTTATGAAATTGTAGTCATATATAAAATGGTGGTAGATAGTTGCCTTCATTATACTCAATTCTAAATATATATATTTTCTTATTACAAATGAATATATAAAGAAAAAATCGTAATTTACATGCTTGATATGAAAAGACAACTTAACATAAGAGAGAGACTTGAAGATCCAATTTAAATAAGATAATATCGTTTGAAAAAAATATTTATATATTAATGTGGGTGATTAATATTTTTTAATATTTTAAAAGAGGATGATGTTTAAACTTTGAATAAGAAAAAATATATATATACAGATAGAAAAGATTGATATATATTTTTTTTTAGAATCGAGAGAATTCCATTGATCTCGTCTTCCCAGGAGCCAACTCAGCCATGCAAGATACACAGTCCATTACAAACAAACAAAATGGTGACCAAAGTGGAGGTAAAACTGTACGCGGTATAGTCTATAATAATAACACGTAAAAGAGAGAAAAGCACGAGGGAATCCAGCTGGTGCAGCTAGCGCCCGTTTACTATTAGACGTCAGGATCGGGCATATCCACTAGTGTGATTCGTGATCCACACGATTCAAAACCCAAAGCATCGAAATTTATAACAACATAGAGAAAAATGCAGGAAACGACGACTGTTGCGACAGAATATGTGTGTGGCCCGTCAGTCCCAACAGTGGTAAAACTGGGAAGCAGTGTAAGCCGACGGCAGAAAATGATGGTGAGTCTATAATTACTGTTACATGCACCAATCGGGGCGGATTTGATTCGGGGGACACAGAGTATGCTGAATATTTTGCTTGTTGGGGGGAATTATGACAGACATTGATCCAGCAGCCAACTAGACCACGAAACATGAATTTGCCTGAATGCGAGCGAGCGAGCGAGCCAGCTATCCATTCCCATTGCGAAACACATGAATTTGCCTGAATGCGGTACAATCTAGAAAATGGAGCAGCCTACTCCGTGTTTATAGAGGAATAGCAAAGTCAGATACAACTGAGCAAGACGCAACCCAACGTTGTTCCCGTCGACAACAGTCGCCTCAACGAATCGGTCATAACATCCACAAGCGGCCGCCCGATCACGACGCAGGATCACAGTCCATACTCCGATTCCGTCTTTCTCGACTACAGGAACACGAACAACAACAATTACAATACATCCACCGCCGCCTGCACCGATCTGTCCTCGCCCTCCACCAGCCTGTTGTTGTCCTTGCTAAACCAGCATAGCCTCGAGGTCGACGACCTCGTCCGCTTCCACACCGACAAGCTCCGCTCAGTCCTCGACGACGCCCGCAACCGCCAGTGCCGTGCGTTGTTGTCAGCCGTGGCGCAGCAGGCGCAGGGACGGATCTCCCAGAAGCAGGCCGAGGTGGAAGCTGCGGAGAAGAGGAACGCGGAGCTACAGAATCGGTTGCGTCAGGCTCTAGTCGAGAGCCAAGCCTGGTTCAATGTTGTGCGGAACAACGAGGCTGTCATTGCAAACCTGCAGGAAAGGCTAGAGCAGGCGCTCATGCAGAACATTAAACAAGGCAAGCATGGCGACCGTGGGAATGACTGCGGGAACAACAAGTGCGTCCAATCCCAGTTAGAAGGTTACGGCGACAGCGAGGAGGAAGCCGGTGCGTTGCCTGCCGCATCGACAGCTGTCGGAAGACCGACGGTTACTGCTCTGGCTGAAAACCCATCGGATTCGCCGATTGCTGATAGGATCCACTACTCCCCTTGCAAGTCATGCGGGGCGTCGGATGGTTGTGTGCTTGTGCTTCCCTGCCGCCACCTCTGCCTGTGCCAGTCCTGTGAGTCATCCACCGACGAGTGCCCCGTCTGCCATTGCCGGAAGAATGGTAGCTTGCCGATCAACCTCTCCTAGAAGCAGGTCTTGCGAGTTCACAAACAAGCGTTATCCGCTGTGATGCGATCCGAATTAATCCCCCGCCGACCATTCGTGGACATGCAAAACGTCCCCCTTTTTTCCCTCACTCTAATAAGGTGCACGGTCGGTCGGTTAGATGTCTTTCCGCAGAGCATGCATTTCCCTCACTCTAATATGAAGGTGCAGGGAAAGTATGTGCAGTCGCCGGCATGAAGGCGTCATTCCCATTGCGGACGGACGAGGCATGAATCCCCTGCCACATTGAAAAAGAAAATACAGTCGACATCTGTAATGTATCGTTTTTTTGTTATTGCCGTCTTTTTTTGCGATAATCATGTGAATGGATTCATTCAAATTAGGTTACAGAGAAAAAGATACTGCGTTTTGTTCTTATTCTATTATACTCTTTGCGCTTTGTCATACAGCATGTGTATCCTTTTGCCTTTACGTAGTTTGTTTCTTCTCTCTCACGCCAATGCATGGTAACTTGTTGGATTTATTCAAATCAATATTTGTGTAATAACATTTTTATTAATACAAAATCAATATTTGTGTAATAACATTTTTATTAATTTATGATTTAATATATTGATCGTATGTATATTGGATTTGATTGATTACATTGCACAATAATCAATAATTCATTTATTCAATAGATTAACTTATAGAAAAATATTTTTATTTATTAAATTATACATATCCACTTTTATAAATAAATATTTTTATCTATTCAATCACGATTATGAAATTTCACCACGACTTTTTTTTGTTGTGTGTCTAAAATTAGTTGAACTAGTGCAATGATGCCCGTCCCTAAGTGGATCAAACACATGAATATATAAATGCACCGGATAAAAAAAAAGCTTCCTTACATAGACCAAAAGTTAATTACATAGGGGCCCAAAGGCATAGGAGTTCTACAGAAGAAAACTTAATACATGAGAAACTACTTGCAGAAGAAAAAGAACATAAACTAAGAGTCCCATATAGCTTTAGCATCCCCATGATAGATCTGATTTTGTTGAGCCAGCATATAGAGTGCAATATCATCTTCATCATCATAAGCATCATAAGCAAAAGGTACCTATAAAATATTTTAAGTGGTACACATCAGCACAATATATAATATATTGTATTGAGTACGCCTACATGTCATTAATTTACCTCTTTTCATACTTGGCAATAAAGTTAAAAGTAAACTTGGCAGTAATAAACAATTACAACAATATATCAATACTAAGCAAGAGTTTATTATCAAACATGACCATATATCTTTTAAGCATATTTTCCATCATACATATCGTGCATCTGCCACCAAGGCTTTGATGTCTTCAGGCCTTATGATCAACTCGCAAGGAGTTTGTGATCATTATACAAACATCACATGATCTACCACCAAGTAGTTTGTGATCATTATGCATGTACTCTACCACCAGGTAGTTTATGAGCTATCTTATGATGGAACATCTATGTAATATTTGCAGGTATTCAAAGTATACATATAGCAATTCAGTCAAAGCATCAAAACCATACATATAGCAATTTATTCAAGCATCATACAAGTTACATTAATTTCATTCAATATCTTATGCCAAGTGTTCTACTACTCATAGTTCTCAAGCATTAAATATAGTAAGCCAACAAGAGGTAATGGCATACCTTCTACTCAGAAGTGGGAAGTCCAAAGATGCTTCTCACTGGTATCTTTGATTTCCTAAAATTATAAGGGATTTGGTACTAATTAGATATATTGGCAAATACATCATTTATTTCTAAAAGAATATAAAAGGCCCTTTTTCTTAGTTAGAGTCATGGTAGTAGAGTATGAGTCTTAGAGTGTGGATTTGAGTCCAAGATTAATAGTGTCACATAAGAGTAGGGTTATATGGTCAAAATCATGGTCTTTAGATCATGTTGACTAATTATGCACATTTTGATAGGGAAAAGAGTGATATATAGATTTGATTGATAATTGAGTCACAAAAATAGGATCTGATCATTCCATGATTATCTAGATGCAAAAAGATGATGACCACAGGTTTTTGGTGATTTAATCAGGTTCGAGTATTTTCTAAATAATTAAACAAGATATAAACATATTTGGGCAAGATCATTTATTCGAGTTAGATTTCGAGTTAATAAATGAAATCTAGAAAGGGCGTGGATCGTTGGATGCTCAGATCCAACGGTCGAGATCTCATGTGTGTAAAAATAGAACAGATTTGAGGGGGATTATCTGATGCTTACTACAGGCAGGGGTTGAACTCCGGCGAGCTCGTGCCGGTGGTGGAGGCTCCTTTGCGTGTGGGCGAAGGGTGGATGAGCTTCATGGAGGTTCTCCGTAGTTGGATGACCGGTTGTTGGGTTGTGGCTCCCGTGGGGATGGCGGGTCAACTAGGTGACTGGAGAGCAACACAGCCTGCGGCGGAGGGAGGAGAGAGTGGGAGCAGCAGGTGATAGAGCTTGGCCTTGAGGTGCCGTCGAGGTGACAAGAGGTCCCTCGGGGCTCGGTGGAGGGTCAATTGGGGACGAGTAGGCTGGGAGGAGCTGGCCCAGCAGCTCGGTGATGGCGGGTAGGCTGAGAGGATGAGCTCAAACTCGGGGGTGAGTAGTGCTTTCTCCAAGTGAATTGAAAATCAAGGAATGCCAAAGGGAGGTCGAGGAAGGTGTTAGTGTGCTTAAATAGAAGAGGGAACGAGAGAAGAGAGAACGCCCAAATGGGTTCAACTGCGGTTGGAGAGTAGCTCTCACCGACGTGGTCGTGGAAAGGAGCGTGGGCGGTTTTGGGGGTCGTGTGAGGGCTTGGTAGGTTTGTGGAGGCGAGAGGAGTCCATTCCTCAGTCAGTTTCTCGCGAGATGGTGGGTAGTGGCTCGCCTTCGCGTGAGGTGGTTGTAGCCACATGCTCGCGGATCAAGTGGAGGCAGAGGATGACCGGATGGTCGTCTGATCCACCCTGGATCTGTGGATGCGCCATCCAACGGTCATGGTGACTCGGGAGGGGCGATCCATGGATCGCCGACGTCAGCGTCGCGTGACAAGTTCAAATAAAATAAAAATATACTCTCGATTATCGATATCATGGTGAATATTGATCAAACTATATACAGAACTTGTAAAAAATTGTAGAGGGAGCTAGGAATGTCCAAATGACTTGAAATTTGAACCATAGGTCCACCATAACATTCCCTATATGTTGGTAAAGTTTGGACTCGAGATTCCAATCTTTGAGTGATCAATTAATCTTTAGGTGGATTAGGGTTTTGAGTTAATGTAATGTAAAGGAACAAGGTATACAAGGAATTAGAAAACCACTTTATCACATGAACCATTCTATTTGTATTTGATTTTTTTTCTTTTCTTATATATTATTTACATTAATACATGGGAAGATACATCATGGTTATGATTTGATTGTATTTTCTTGTACTACATATAATAAAAATCATCCTGAAGCTATACAAATTAATCATGTGGAAGTGAAATTGTACAAACTATAGACGCACACCATTTTGCAAAAATAACCACTAGAACTAAAATATTTGACGATTCTCTAGTTACATCGTCTAATTTTTTTACAATTAACAATATGAGTATTACACCTCATTTTTATATGATATACATTCATATTTTTAAATATTTGGGATAGATCTCAATAAAATGAGCATCTTGATCCAAATTAGCTAAGAAATCACTTCATTATACCTCTTTATGTTTCACTAATCAAGTTAACAGCTATCTAGAACATGTTCATTTGTTTCTATCAACATGTATCAACCTCAATGTGAATATATCATATGGAGATGACGAACTAGCATTAAAATATCACATGAGAAGGAGAGCTATGTGTATAACATGTACATTTTCATCTACGGGATAGTCGTATTATTGTTTATAATACAAAATAAATATATATATTCAAATCAATGTTTGTGAAATAACATTTTTTTATTAATTTATGATTTAATATATTGATCGTATGTATATTAGATTTGATTGATTACATTGCACAATAATCAATAATTCATTTATTCAATAGATTAACTTATAACAAAATATTTTTATTTATTAAATTATACATATCCACTTTTACTAAAAGAAAATATTTTCACTTAAAAAACATAATAAATGCCTATTTCAATCACGATTATGAAATTTCACCACAACTTTTTTTGTTGTGTGTCTCAAATCAGTTGAACTAGTGCAATGATGCACATGTCTGTTCAGTAGTAGTCTATTACAACAATATCAAGTGCAGTGTCCCTTGTACATGTATATGTTGTAACATCCCTGACCTGGGTTATATTCTAACCCTAGATGTTTTGCCTAATAAGGTTGAGTAGATACTTAATCTTATCTTGGAAAAAGTAATTAGGGCTCATGAGAAACTAATGTTTCAATTTTGGTCATGTTTGAACAATGTTGAAGCAATGTTTGCTTATTTTGGACTAAAGTACAAATTACTCAAGTTGAGGGGTTAAATTGCAAATGTTGCATGATAAGATGTTCCTCTGATGTGGAGACATCATAAGAATGAATATGATGTAGTAGTATGGTTTTCACAAGCTTGGGCACTAAGATTAAGCTTGTAAAGCAATCCTTGTGCATTAAAACCTAGTTTTGGTGTAATGTGTAATTTACCCAAAACCTAGGGTTCAACATGCAAATTACCACTTCAATAAGGTCCCTAATGTTTCTTGGCATCATGTATAGCAAAGAAAATGAGATGGGCGTCTCATTTGAATTAAGTTGGAGGAGAGAGTATCTTGATATTAAAATAATCAAGATTTAATCCTAAGTGAAACCCTAATTCAATTTAGGGCAAAAATGAATGTATTAATTAAAGGGCCTTCAACCAAAATTAAAATGGTTAGATTCATATGTGTGTGGATGAGTCTAAGGCTTTGGAAAGGCACGAGTATATCCTAAGGAGGTGAAATCCCACTCACCATTATTATAAGAAAAAGAATTTCCACTCAAATATGGATATTCTTATTATAAGGGTTAAGGTGCTTAATTTCTTTTCCCTTAATTCATGGATAATGGAAGGGAGCTCGGTGGGGATAGAGATGCCCTTGCATGCAAGAAACCAAGGGGGAAGTGGTGGCAACAATTTTGGAATTAAAAGACTTTTATAAGAGATTTTCTCTTTCATCAATTTCTTATAAAAGAGCCTTTTCCAACCCACCCAAGGGACTTTTTCGGATTTCCTTTCTTCCCCTTGCTTGAAAAACCAACCAAGAAGGCTAAGAACAGCAGAGAGCACGTTCTCAACCTGTTGGTAAGCCTTTGATCTTCGTTCTTCATGATTTCATGGTGAAAATCATAAAACAATACATGATTTCTTCATTTCTTCACTCCATCTTCAAACCTAGCCGATCCTTTTACTCCAAAAGCTTGAGAAACAACCTTGGGAGGTTGCTAGAGTTTCAACCACCATTGGAGCCGTTAAGCTTGGAGCTTGGGACCAGAATTGAAGGCGGGTTTTATAACTTGAACCCTTTTCATTGTTATTCAACCATTAATCTTGCAATTTCAATGATTCCTTCGTTATCTTGTTTAATTGCTGGTTGAAAATGATTAATTCATGAAATAAGAAGTTGTTAGAACTTCAGGGATGAAGGTAGATGATGATGACATCAGCTGTCGGAAGACCGACGGTTACTGCTCTGGCTGAAAACCCATCGGATTCGCCGATTGTTGATAGGATCTGCTACTCCCCTTGCAAGTCATGCGGGGCGTCGGATGGTTGTGTGCTTGTGCTTCCCTGCCGCCACCTCTGCCTGTGCCAGTCCTGTGAGTCATCCACCGACGAGTGCCCCGTCTGCCATTGCCGGAAGAATGGTAGCTTATCGATCAACCTCTCCTAGAAGCAGGTCTTGCGAGTTCACAAACAAGCGTTATCCACTGTGATGCGATCCGAATTAATCCCCCGCCGACCATTCGTGGACGGTCGGTCGGTTAGGTGTCTTCTCGCAGAGCATGCTAATAAGGTGCATGGAAAGTATGTGCAGTGAACAGAATGCCGCCCATCCTAAAGCGGTCATTCCCATTGCGGACGGCACGGATTAGTTCCTGAAGCGGGCGATTACGCAACGGTGTACTGACTGCCATCCCTTCGGGTGTGATGAATCCCCTGCCACATTGAAAAAGAAAATACTGTCGACATCTGTAATGTATCGTTTTTTTGTTGTTGCCGTCTTTTTTTGTGTGAATGGATTCATTCAAAAAAAAATTCAGAGAAAAAGGTACTGCGTTTTGTTCTTATTCAATTATATACTCTTTGCGCTTTGTCACACGGCATGTGTATCCTTTTGCCTTTTCGTAGTTTGTTTCTTCTCTCTCACGCCAATGCATGGTAACTTGTTGGTTTTCACCATCACTACGGGAATTGGGTTAGAGGGTACCATTGTAAGGTCAAAAGAGGTTGCTGGGGCAGCACATGAATGTGTTTAATAAGAACGAGTATGCTAATTTGGTAAGGAAAGCCATACATAGAACACAAATGGGACCAGAGAATAACAACAAGGAAGTTCCAAGAGAGAGAAGCAAGCTCCAACTAGGATCAACTCCATGGCACGCCTCAAGAGAAGAAGAACACACCAAGGTCAAAGAGCTCAAAAGAGAAAAGGTAGAAACCCTAGGCCAGAAAAAAAGAAGAAGAAGGAAACTTCATCTCACTCAGGTACTACCATGGTCAAAATCATAGTCTCGACCTCTATCGACGGAAATTTCTCAAGATAGCCACCATGATTGTAACATCCCTGACCTGGGTTATGTGCTAACCCTAGATGTTTTGCCTAATAAGGTTGAGTAAACCCTTAATCTTATCTTGTGAAAAGTAATTAAGGCTCAAGAGGAGCTTATGTTTCAATTTTGGTCATGTTTGAACAATGTTAAAGCAATGTTTGCTTATTTTGGACTAAAGTACAAATTACCCAAGTTGAGGGGTTAAATTGCAAATTTTGCATGATAAGGAGTTCCTCTGATGTTGAGACATCATAAGAATGAATTTGATTTAGTGTTAAGGTTTCTACAAGCCTGGACACCAAGATAGAGCTTGATTGACAATGTTGTGCATTAAAACCCAGTTTTGGTGTAAAGTGCAATTTACCCAAAACCTAGGGTTCAATATGCAAATTACCACTTCAATAAGTCCATAATAATCTTTGGCATCATTTAGAGCAAAGAAAATGAGAAGGACACCTCATTTGAATTATCTTGGAGGAGAGAGAATCTCGACATTAAAATAATCAAGATTTAAGCATATATGGAACTTTAATTCAAATTAATGCAAAAATAAATAAAAATAATTGAAGGGTTTTCAATCAAAACTTAAATGGTGGAATTCAGATGTATTTGTGGACGTCCTTGAGCTTGCAGGGATCAAAAATATCCTAAGGAGGTGAAATCCCACTTACCTTATTATAAGGAAAAGAATTTCCACTCAAGAAGATATATTATTATTGTAATGGATTAAAGTGCTTAATTTCTTTTCCATTAATTCTTGGATAATGAAGAGCTTTTGCAAGAGAATGAAGGTGGTTTCGTGATCTGGTAATGAAGGAGGATTTGGGGGAAATTAGTATGGAATTTAAAGAAAATGATTTCATTTTCTCTTTCATAAAAGACACATATACATATTCTTTATATATACCTTATTTCAATAACACATAAGGAACGAACCCTTAGTATTTTCCTCCTCATTCTTGCTTTGGCCGACCTAGGGAGAGTCCAGGAGCAGGAGAAGGACGAACACCACCTGTTGGTAAGGTTAGATCATCTTCTACCTCGGATTCATGGTGAAAACCCTAAATCAATGCTTGATTCTAGGTTTTCTTCACTCGATTTCCATTTCTAGCCATCCATTTCATCAAAAAGCTCAAGAACGAACCTTGGATAGTTTCTGGAGCTCCATCCACCATTAAATCCACGGAGCTTGAAGCTTGGAGATCAGATTTGAGGCGGGTTTTATAACTTAAACCCTTAAACATTGCTAATGCATCAATTATCTATGCTTTGTTGATTGATTTCTTCAATTTTATACACTTTGGTTTCTTTGCTGCAAATTCCATCAAGAACGGTTGTTGTTCTTGGGTGCAAGAAGGAAGATGATGATGACATCATCATAATAAAGCACCTCACCAAATATCTTGGGAGCAAACAATCTCAAAGGTTGGGACCAAACGGTTTCACCAAAACCGTTTGGTGACCAAACGGGTTGCAAACCGTTTGGTGGAAAATGGTTTCAAACCCGTTTGAAGGAGTTGACCAAGCGTTGACCGTTTGGGAATCTCGTTCCTAATTATGTAGGATAATGAACCTCCATATTTGAGGGGTTATCTCCAAAGGAATCATAGGATGAAGTCCAATCAATTAGACAAATCGAATTGAATTAAGTGCTGATTTTCAACCTGAATAACTTGACCTGTTTGGGAAAACGGGTTCAAGACCGTTTGAGATGGTTGAACAAACGTTGACAGTTTGGGATTCCTGTTCATAATAATGTTGGTTGATAACCCTCTAAATTTGAGGGATTAACTCCAAAGGAATCATAGGTTGAAGGGTAATCAATTAGGAAGACTTAATTGGATTAAGTGCTGATTTTTCAACCAGATTAACTTGACCGGTTTTGGAAAACGGGTTCAAGACCGTTTGAAGGAGTTGACCAAGCGTTGACCGTTTGAGATTATTGATCCTAATTATGTTGTCTAATGACTCACTAAGTTTTATGGGTTAACTCCCAAGGAATCGTGAGTTGAAGGTTAATCAATTAGGTAAACCTAATTGGATTAAGTGCTGATTTTCAATCTGATTAACTTGACCTTTTCGGGCAAACGGGTTCAAGACCGTTACAAGGAGTTGAACAAGCGTTGACAGTTTTAGATTCTTGATCCTAATTATGTGGTCTAATGACTCACCAAATTTTAGGGGTTAATTCCCAAGGAATCGTGAGTTGAAGGCTAATCCATTAGGCAAACCCTAATTGAAAACAGTGCTGAAATTCCAATGAGTTAAGTTGAGATTTTGGGTTGATTAGCCCAACCGGTTTCAAGACCGTTTGGGGATCACCCCAAGACCGTTTGGAGGTCTGGGGTAAAGTATAGTTGACCAATTGAAGGTCCAAAGGTACTAATATTATTGCAATGAAGTGCTGATTTGTTGATCAACTCGATAGACCAATTCATGATGATTTTTCACTAAAGTCCAAAGGTTGGATGATCCAAACGGTCTCAATACCATTTGGAGCTCATCCAAACGGTCTCAAGACCGTTTTGTGGCCACCCAAGACCGTTTGGAGGTCTAGGGTTGAGTATGGTTAGGTGTTTGAAGGTCTAAAGGTACCAAGCTGTTATACAATGCAATACTGATTTGGTGATCAATCCAATGAACCGAACTCTAATTGGTTGACTTAGATTTGAGTGATTTGATGGGCAAACGGTCTCAAGACCGTTTGGGGTCAGGTCATACCCAATTTGGATGATGGTTCAATGGTTTCAATGCAACTAGTTCTGCATTGATTAGTGTTGTTGGATCATCGATTCCAAGCCCTAATTCAATTGAATCAAACCCTAATTGAGGGTCAATTGAGGGTCAAATCAGTTGAAGGTTGACCTATTAAACTCAATTGAAGTATGAGGGTAGGTCCAATTGATGATTGATTCCATGAATCCAATGATTGAAGGAATCAACATTGGAAACCCTAATTCAATTGGATACATTATGTAATGGAGGTCCAATGTGATTGAATTTTTGGGAATTAAGATGATGAATGTTCTATTGATCCAATGATGATTAGTAGTGGTAATCAATGAAGGTACATAGGTTGAAACCCTAATAGTACCTAAGTGATTAAGTGCCAATTAAGGGATGAATCCCTAATTGCTTATAGGATCAATGACTTGATACACTATGTTAATCATAGTTGTATGTACTTGATTGAAGAGTTGATATGACCTAATCAAGTTAAGAAGTTGATAGCATGAATTCATACATGAATATGATTCATGTGGTGATTAAGGGTTATGATCCTTAAGCAAAGAGATCATGAAACCCTAAATATGAACATAAACCCTAATTGACAGGGTTATTGAACTCAAACCCTAGTTGAGGGTGCATCCATGTGAAACCCTAGATGAGGGTGCATCCATGTGAGACCCTAGTTGAGGAGGAATCTATATGAAACCCTAATTGAAGGTGTATCCATGAGAAGCCCTAATTGAGGGTGATTCTATGAGAAACCCCAATTGGGAATGAGTAATAAACCCTAATTATGGGCAATGTGATATGAAACCCTAATGAAGGGTGATACTATATGCAATCCCTTTTCTAATGAAAGGAAATGGTATGTGGAACCATAATTCCCTAATAAAAGAATAGAATGCATACTTGAATATGATTCAAGAAATGAACTCATGTAGCACGACCGTGTTAGGCAGCACGGCCATGGTATCTTTCCTTTGCACGACCGTGCAAGGTAGCACGACCGTGGTGGCTCCACTTTGCACGACCGTGTAAGGCTGCACGGCCGTGGTGTTCTATACTTGAATTGAAGTTGACATAATTTGATGAATAAGGGTATAAGAGGTAAGATGATGCTTAGATCATTATGCATCTAACTCAATACATGTATTTATCTTGACTCATATGTATCAACCCTATATACCCTATAAAGATGAGGATATGAAACTCTTAGGAATGATGTATGTTACCCTTATAATGTTATGGATAACATCCTAAGAGTTGAAATATCTAAAGTGATGAATAATGGGTTATCCTATAGTCAGCAATGTCTAACCATTGAATAAGTCCATATCATTAAAGACAGTTGGACACTTCTAATGTGTAACTTATGCACCATATGATGGAAGTAACATGTTAGTGGATAAAGTATTAAGAGGGGAGATACCTTAATACAAGGTTAGTTGATTAACCTAAACAAGAAAGAAATGAGAAGAAAGTGATACATCAAGATATGATAGATATCACATTCAGCATTTCAGGGCTGAAATACCTTGATGTATCTCAATCCAACAACACTTAGATGAGAAACACATGAAGTATGTGTGTTATGTAGTTATTACAATGAAATGTAATGAATTGATATACTTTGATGAGTTTAAACTTATATACATTGAGAAAGGGATGAGCCACCCTAATGGGTATGAGGAAATCATACCATAATAAGAATGAGAAGTGAACTTGTACCTTGTATTGATGATCATTAATGATATATGATGAGAATGGTGATCATAAGCATACACTTATGATATCTTTGAATGCACCTAGAGGTGTGGAGCAATACATTAGGGTTGATCTAACTACATGAGCATAAAACCCTAATTGATGTCAATTGGGAAACCCTAACCCTAATTTTGGGTAAAGGGAGTGAAAAGCCCTAATGAGTAATAAACCATAACCCTGATAAAGGAATTGTGGTGTTACTAAGGTATCACATGATGTGTTCAATGACTTGTATGGTTGTTATCATGTATATTAATCATGTAGACATCATGAGATGAAGAGCATAGCCAGACCTGAGCTATGACATTCATATAGCAAATATGTTGAATGGCCTTATGTGCCTAATGTTGTTGTTGCTTAGTAAAAGTAACAAAAGGTATATGGACCTTATGAGTCTCATGAATAAGTTGTTGTTGTCTAGTGAAAGGTGACAAAATATTTAATAGGCTTTGAAAGCCATGTGAGATACTTGTGTAACAAGTATCATACATACCTCGGTCTAAGGACCTGGAGATAATAGTTACCTAGTAAATGGTAACAGTGACAATGATGAATTGAGGGTATGAATACCCAGATTTGATAAGCATGATAATGATATGGTTGAGGGATGAGAAATCCCAGTATTGAAATGAGGTACTGAGATCCCAATGCCTCATAAAGAATGAGAAGTGAATGATGAAAATAGTACATGTTTCTTTATAGCATTTGTCTGAATAAAATATGTTTGAGAACTTGATTGATGATAAAAGAACATGACAATGTACTTAATTAATCAAGTGAAATCATATCATGTAGAGCCCTGACCATAGATCCATCATCGTCAGCAAACTAGTGATGGTGAAACGGGTGCTCCGCGGCAAAACTCGGAGGGCATACTTTTGAGTATGTGGGGGTGATGGGTGCGAATACCTTACGCCCTAATACATGATTGGTGGTAGATAAACACGAGATCCCACAATCCTTCATTATATATTCCGGGAAGGATGTATCACTAATCCCCTGATGATTGGGAAGATGTCGTACACATCTCCCAATAATGACAATGCCAGATCGATGGAGATAAACACAAGATCTCACGATCGCGAAGAGAGTGCAGCACACCACTGTAACTCTAATAGCGAAGTTTCCAGTATACCCTGGAAAGCTATATATATAGCAGAGACACAAGATGTCCTGCATGTAATCTCGCGCTGACTGAGATATGGGAGGTCTTGGTAGCCGGCTCTACCTTTGACCTTGTATGGTGCCGATTTCGACTTCACAGTGGTCAGTTGGAGCATGAGCGGTATACCTCATCTCCTCAGGGCATAAGTGTGATTAAAATGTAATCAGCCGTCTAGCATGTTTGCTATAGGATTGAATACGGAAATTCATTGGCTGATGTTATACTTCTGATATGCAATGTTAGTTGATAAATGTTATTCATGTCTCTTTACATTCCTTGCAATTAGATGTATGGATTATGAATCTACCATGAGTAGATACAATGTTCTCCATAAGATAGGAGATTACCTTTCTCTGTTCATATAATGAATAATGTTGTTGTACATATGTAAGTACTCCTGTTCTATTCTAATATAATAATCTGCAATAACAATGTTTTGACAGAGAGTTATATCTCCCGCTGGGACAATTTACAATTGTCTCACCCCCGTGGGATCCAACATTTTTAGGTGGACGCGGACAAAGAAGTAGAGATTCTTTTGCAGGAAAAGGAAAGCAGCAGCAGTATCCGAAACAGCAGTGATGACTCAGGTGGAGGCACTGGCTGCCAAGTTGTGTATAGTTAGTAGTCCTATGTGTCGTCTCTGTACTCTCAGGTCCTCAAAGTCAGTAGATAGTGCTTTTATCTTTGACTTGAGATTTTGACTTGAATGCCTCGAGGTTTTATGTTGCTTATGTATAGTAGAGTAAAGCAACTGTTGTATGTAATCCTCGAGAAGAGATGTTACATGGTGTGTAACTACAAACAAGGATGTTTATGTAATTCTATGGTTTTTGTTATAAGAGTTTCCTATGTTTGGATCTCTTTGCAAAAAGATTTAATATTTAGTGATTTTCAGTAATCCGCTGCTAATGATTCACTTCCACATTAGTTAATCTTGTGTTTTATAAGTTGGATGCCACAATTGTTGGTATCAGAGCTCTAGGTTCGCTGAGTCTATAGAGACATGGGACTAAGGTAGAAGAGTCTGTTCTAGTGTCTTCTAGTGTATCTGATAATATCTTCTGCTCATATAGGAGGAGAAGAACTTGAGGATGACTAGGTCACATGAGGAGTTTGCTGTAGAAAGCAGCAATTTTGCACTAAGAAGAGATGCATGGGAACAGGCAAGAGAGGGACTATTGCCTGAGAACCCCTTAGTTAATCCAACTGTGATAAGAAATCCTTCCCTAGGTATCACTGTTGGGGAACTCAGGGCAACTATGATATATCTAGTGGATCGAGCACTGGTAGTGCAACCTAGATTACCAGCCCCCAATGAGGATGTTCTGGATATCAACAGGATATGTAATCCACATCAGCAGGTGGAAGCTATAAGAAATGATGAAGTTCTGGACTTAGAACAAGTCTGTGCTCAACCTCAGCCTGTTGAAACAATAAACAGTGAAGGAAGGAATAGGGTTCAACCCAAAAATAGAATTTTCTATGGGTGTAGAAAGCCTGGACATATTGTAATGAATTTTCCAACAAAGAACAAGGAGGAGAGAATTGAGAAAAGGCCTATCCAAATCCAGGAACAAAGGCCTAGTAGTTCTAAAAAGGGAAAGACTTTGGTATCATCAGTACAACCAGGACCTAGTGCACCAAGGCAATGGTCATCTAGAAAGGGTAAAGAACCCTCTAGACCATACCTAGCACCCAGAATTTGTTACCAATGCAGACAAGTAGGACATCTGGCAAGAGATTGCTCAGCCATAAATGTTATGGTGAATCAACCTCTGAGGCAAAATCAGCCTGAGGCAGTAAACCATCCACAAATCATGACAGGTTAGACATAATAATGTCATTTTAACTTGTCATTTTATGATTTTCTAAGTTATAGAAAGCAATTGATTTTGAGTTTTCTTGGATTGGTCCTATGAGGACTTACATTTTATGCAGTAACATTATATATGTTTTATATTGTTCCTACTCTTATGAAAGAAGATGAGGTATAAAAGAGATGTCTGGATGAAATCCAGGGATGTGAAATCATATGTTGATGATAATATGAAAAGAAAGGAACATGATAATATACAAAATGCATACTTCTTGATCTCAGTACTTGTAAACCCTGGCCAGGTATATAATTATTGATGATAAAGTGAATATGGAAACTCTTAGATTGTAATCTCTCTGATTGCCCTGATCAAGCAGTCATTCGATACAATCTAATGAGTCTCATGAAATTAGAAATATGGAATGAATAAATGTGTCATATCCTAAGTATAAGAAAGAGAAACCTGAGATAATATCAAAAGAGCATGTGTATATGAGGAATTAAAAGTATATTCCCCATAAGACAAGAATGGGATCAAGGGAGATGAACCTTGCTCAATAATGCTTCAAGCATAATAAAGATCATTTCCATAATGTGGAAAATGGAAAATGTGATGAGATCTTGAGATAATCATAAACATGTTAAGATAATAATAAAGAGGGGAATAATGTCATGTAATCATCCTTATAATTCCTATGCTAAAGGCAAGGAACCTAGGAAGAGCTAAAGAGTAAATGATTCATGAATAGTTGAAAATACATGAATTAATAAGAGGAATGTGAATCCTTGTTTTCTTTCCTTTCAGGGACATGGCAATCAAGTGGGTCTTAGGACACTTGATGTGCATAAGATAAAAATTTTCAAGTGATGGATACTTAGAAAAGTATCAGTTTATCTTGGACTTTGGTTCCAAGATGAAGATATATGTAACAAGTGATATCCCAAGAGGAAAGGAAGATAAAGATGTGATATGTTGTTAACACATGTAATAGATACCAAGGTAAGGGATCCTGGTATCTAAAGAAATATCAGATGGTTTATGTTGGCTACCTAGAGTGGTCAACCATGAATTACTCTGATTATATAAAATAATATGAACATCACATGTTAGGGGTTTATGCTCTGCATAAACATGATATTAATAAAGAATGCATGATGTTTCTCTGAACAAGAAAAGTGTTACTTGATACAAAAATTGAGTCCACAATCAATAATGAAGGACAATGGAGCATGTGTCTCGTGTGTTGATTCTATGAGAATCTTGTATAGAAACACCTTGTGCTGACCAAAGTTTTATGATATCTCCATAATAATAAGGAGATGATATGTGAAGACTAGATAGTATGATGAATAAAATGCATCTGTTTTCTTTTATCTGGTTCGGGGACGAAATCCTTGTTAGGGGTTTATAATTTGTAACATCCCTGACCTGGGTTATGTGCTAACCCTAGATGTTTTGCCTAATAAGGTTGAGTAAACCCTTAATCTTATCTTGTGAAAAGTAATTAAGGCTCAAGAGGAGCTTATGTTTCAATTTTGGTCCTGTTCGAACAATGTTAAAGCAATGTTTGCTTATTTTGGACTAAAGTGCAAATTACCCAAGTTGAGGGGTTAAATTGCAAATTTTGCATGATAAGGATTTCCTCTGATGTTGATACATCATAAGAATGAATTTGATTTAGTGTTAAGGTTTCTACAAGCCTGGACACCAAGATAGAGCTTGATTGACAATGTTGTGCATTAAAACCCAATTTTGGTGTAAAGTGCAATTTACCCAAAACCTAGGGTTCAATATGCAAATTACCACTTCAATAAGGTCCATAATAATCTTTGGCATCATTTAGAGCAAAGAAAATGAGAAGGGCACCTCATTTGAATTATCTTGGAGGAGAGAGAATCTTGACATTAAAATAATCAAGATTTAAGCATATATGGAACTTTAATTCAAATTAATGCAAAAATAAATAAAAATAATTGAAGGGTTTTCAATCAAAACTTAAATGGTGGAATTCAGATGTATTTGTGGACGTCCTTGAGCTTGCAAGGATAAAAAATATCCTAAGGAGGTGAAATCCCACTCACCTTATTATAAGGAAAAGAATTTCCACTCAAAAAGACATATTATTATTATTATGGATTAAGGTGCTTAATTCTTTTCCATTAATTCTTGGATAATGAAGATCTTTTGCAAGATAATGAAGGTGGTTTCGTGATCAGGTAATGAAGGAGGATTTGGGGGAAATTAGTGTGGAATTTAAAGAAAATGATTTCATTTTCTCTTTCATAAAAGACACATATACATATTCTTTATATATACCTTATTTCAATAACACATAAGGAACAAACCCTTAGTATTTTCCTCCTCATTCTTGCTTTGGCCGACCTAGGGAGATTCCAGGAGCAGGAGAAGGACGAACACCACCTGTTGGTAAGGTTAGATCATCTTCTACCTCGGATTCATGGTGAAAACCCTAAATCAATGCTTGATTCTAGGTTTTCTTCACTCGGTTTCCATTTCTAGCTATCCATTTCATCCAAAAGCTCAAGAACGAACCTTGGATAGTTTATGGAGCTCCATCCACCATTAAATCCACGGATCTTGAAGCTTGTAGATCATATTTGAGGCGGGTTTTATAACTTAAACCCTTAAACATTGCTAATGCAACAATTATCTATGCTTTGTTGATTGATTTCTTCAATTTTATACACTTTGGTTTCTTTGCTGCAAATTCCATCAAGAACGGTTGCTGTTCTTGGGTGCACGAAGGAATATGATGATGACATCATCATAAGAAATCACCTCACCAAATATCTTGGGAGAAAACGATCTCAAAGGTTGGGACCAAACGGTTTCACCAAAACCATTTGGTGACCAAACGGGTTGCAAACCGTTTGGTGGAAAACGGTTTCAAACCCGTTTGAAGGAGTTGACCAAGCGTTTCCGTTTGGGAATATCGTTCCTAATTATGTAGGCTAATGAACCTCCAAATTTGAGGGGTTAACTCCAAAGGGATCATAGGTTGAAGGCCAATCAATTAGACAAATCGAATTGAATTAAGTGCTGATTTTCAACCTGAATAACTTGACCTGTTTGGGAAAACAGGTTCAAGACCGTTTGAGATGGTTGACCAAACGTTGACAGTTTGGGATTCCTGTTCATAATGATGTTGGTTGATAACCCTACAAATTTGAGGGATTAACTCCAAATGAATCATAGGTTGAAGGGTAATCAATTAGGACGACCTAATTGGATTAAGTGCTGATTTTTCAACCAGATTAACTTGACCTGTTTGGGAAAACGGGTTCAAGACCGTTTTAAGGAGTTGACCAAGCATTGACCGTTTGATATTATTGATCCTAATTATGTTTTCTAATGACTCACTAAGTTTTATGGGTTAACTCCCAAGGAATCGTGAGTTGAAGGTTAATCAATTAGGTAAACCTAATTGGATTAAGTGCTGATTTTCAATCTGATTAACTTGACCTTTTTGGGAAAACGGTTTCAAGACCGTTTCAAGGAGTTGAACAAGCGTTGACCGTTTGAGATTCTTGATCCTAATTATTTGGTCTAATGACTCACCAAATTTTAGGGGTTAATGCTCAAGGAATCGTGATTTGATGGCTAATCAATTAGGCAAACGCTAATTGAAAACAGTGCTGAAATTCCAATGAGTTAAGTTGAGATTTTGGGTTGATTAGCCCAAACGGTTTCAAGACCGTTTGGGGATCACCCAAACGGTCTCAAGACCGTTTGGGGATCACCCCAAGACAGTTTGGAGGTCTGGGGTCAAGTATATTTGACCAATTGAAGGTCCAAAGGTACTAATCTTATTGCAATGAAGTGTTGATTTGTTGATCAACTCGATAGACCAATTCATGATGAATTTTCACTAAAGTCCAAAGGTTGGATGATCCAAACGGTCTCAAGACCGTTTAGATCTCATCCAAATGGTCTCAAGACCGTTTGGTGGTCACCCAAGACCGTTTGGAGGTCTAGGGTTGAGTATGGTTAGGTGTTTGAAGGTCTAAAGGTACCAAGCTGTTATACAATGCAATACTAATTTGGTGATCAATCCAATGAACCAAACTCTAATTGGTTGACTTAGATTTGAGTGATTTGATGGTAAAACGGTTTCAAGACCGTTTGTAGGTCATCCAAACGACCTCAAGACCGTTTAGGGTCAGGTCATACCCAATTTGGATGATGGTTCAATGGTTTCAATGCAACTAGTTCTGCATTGATTAGTGTTGTTGGATCATCGATTCCAAGCCCTAATTCAATTGAATCAAACCCTAATTGAGGGTCAATTGAGGGTCAAATCAGTTGAAGGTTGACCTATTAAACTCAATTGAAGTATGAGGGTAGGTCCAATTGATGATTGCTTCCATGAATCCAATGATTGAAGGAATCAACATTGGAAACCCTAATTCAATTGGATACATTATGTAATGGAGGTCCAATGTGATTGAATTTTTGGGAATTAAGATGATGAATGTTCTATTGATCCAATTATGATTAGTAATGGTAATCAATGAAGGTACATAGGTTGAAACCCTAATAGTACCTAAGTGATTAAGTGCCAATTAAGGGATGAATCCCTAATTGTTTATAGGATCAATGACTTGATACACTATGTTAATCATAGTTGTATGTACTTGACTGAAGAGTTGATATGACCTAATCAAGTTAAGAAGTTGATAGCATGAATTCATACATGAATATGATTCATGTGGTGATTAAGGGTTATGATCCTTAAGCAAAGAGATCATGAAACCCTAAATATGAACATAAACCCTAATTGACAGGGTTATTGAACTCAAACCCTAGTTGAGGGTGCATCCATGTGAAACCCTAGATGAGGGTGCATCCATGTGAGACCCTAGTTGAGGAGGAATCTATATGAAACCCTAATTGAAGGTGTATCCATGAGAAGCCCTAATTGAGGGTGATTCTATGAGAAACCCCAATTGGGAATGAGTAATAAACCCTAATTATGGGCAATGTGATATGAAACCCTAATGAAGGGTGATACTATATGCAATCCCTTTTCTAATGAAAGGAAATGGTATGTGGAACCATAATTCCCTAATAAAAGAATAGAATGCATACTTGAATATGATTCAAGAAATGAACTCCTGTAGCACGACCGTGTTAGGCAGCACGGCCATGGTATCTTTCCTTTACACGACCGTGCAAGGTAGCACGGCCGTGGTGGCTCCACTTTGCACGACCGTGCAAGGCTGCACGGCCGTGGTGTTCTATACTTGAATTGAAGTTGACATAATTTGATGAATAAGGGTATAAGAGGTAAGATGATGCTTAGATCATTATGCATCTAACTCAATACATGTATTTATCTTGACTCATATGTATCAACCCTATATACCCTATAAAGATGAGGATATGAAACTCTTAGGAATGATGTATGCTACCATTATAATGTTATGGATAACATACTAAGAGTTGAAATATCTAAAGTGATGAATAATGGGTTATCCTATATTCAGCAATGTCTAACCATTGAATAAGTCCATATCATTAAATATAGTTGGACAATTCTAATGTGTAACTTATGCACCATATGATGGAAGTAACATGTTAGTGGATAAAGTATTAAGAGGGGAGATACCTTAATATAAGGTTAGTTGATTAACCTAAACAAGAAAGAAATGAGAAGAAAGTGATACATCAAGATATTATAGATATCACATTCAGCATTTCAGGGCTAAAATACCTTGATGTATCTCAATCCAACAACACTTAGATGAGAAACACATGAAGTATGTGTGTTATGTAGTTATTACAATGAAATTGTAATGAATTGATATACTTTAATGAGTTTAAACTTATATACATTGAGAAAGGGATGAGCCACCCTAATGGGTATGAGGAAATCATACCATAATAATAATGAGAGGTGAACTTGTACCTTGTATTGATGATCATTAATGATATATGATGAGAATGGTGATCATAAGCATAAACTTATGATATCTTTGAATGCACCTAGAGGTGTGGAGCAATACATTAGGGTTGATCTAACTACATGAGCATAAAACCCTAATTGATGTCAATTGGGAAACCCTAACCCTGATTTTGGGTAAAGGGAGTGAAAAGCCCTAATGAGTAATAAACCATAACCCTGATAAAGGAATTGTGGTGTTACTAAGGTATCACATGATGTGGTCAATGACTTGTATGGTTGTTATCATGTATATTAATCATGTAGACATCATGAGATGAAGAGCATAGCCAGACCTGAGCTATGACATTCATATAGCAAATATGTTGAATGGCCTTATGTGCCTAATGTTGTTGTTGCTTAGTAAAAGTAACAAAAGGTATATGGACATTATAAGTCTCATGAATAAGTTGTTGTTGTCTAGTGAAAGGTGACAAAATATTTAATAGGCTTTGAAAGCCATGTGAGATACTTGTATAACAAGTATCATACATACCTCGGTCTAAGGACCTGGAGATAATAGTTACCTAATAAATGGTAACAGTGACAATGATGAATTGAGGGTATGAATACCCAGATTTGATAAGCATGATAATGATATGGTTGAGGGATGAGAAATCCCAGTATTGAAATGAGGGACTGAGATCCCAATGCCTCATAAAGAATGAGAAGTGAATGATGAAAATAGTACATGTTTCTTTATAGCATTTGTCTGAATAAAATATGTTTGAGAACTTGATTGATGATAAAAGAACATGACAATGTACTTAATTAATCAAGTGAAATCATATCATGTAGAGCCCTGACCATAGATCCATCATCGTCAGCAAACTGGTGATGGTGAAACAGGTGCTCCGTGACAAAACCCGGAGGGCATACTTTTGAGTATGTGGGGGTGATGGGTGCGAATACCTTACGCCCTAATGCATGATTGGTGGTAGATAAACACGAGATCCCACAATCCTTCATTATATATTCCGGGAAGGATGTATCACTAATCCCCCGATGATTGGGAAGATGCCGTACACATCTCCCAATAATGACAATGCCGGATCGATGGAGATAAACACAAGATCTCACAATCGCGAAGAGAGTGCAACACACCACTGTAACTCTAATAGCGAAGTTGCCAGTATACCCTGAAAGCTATATATATAGCATAGACACAAGATGTCCTGCATGTAATCTCGCGCTGACCGAGATATGGGAGGTCTTGGTAGTCGGCTCTACCTTTGACCTTGTATGGTACCGATTTCGACTTCGCAGTGGTCAGTTGGAGCATGAGCGGTATACCTCATCTCCTCAGGGCATAAGTGTGATTGTAAAATGTAATCAGCCATCTAGCATGTTTGCTATAGGATTGAATACGAAAATTCATTGGATGATGTTATACTTCTGATATGCAATGTTAGTTGATAAATGTTATTCATGTCTCTTTACATTCCTTGCAATTAGATGTATGGATTATGAATCTACCATGAGTAGATACAATGTTCTCCATAAGATAGGAGATTACCTTTCTCTGTTCATATTATTGAATAATGCTGCTGTACATATGTAAGTACTCATGTTCTATTCTAATATAATAATCTGCAATAACAATGTTTTGGCAGAGAGTTATATCTCCCGCTGGGACGATTTACAATTGTCTCACCCCCGTGTGATCCAACATTTTTAGGTGGACGCAGACAAAGAAGCAGAGATTCTTTTGCAGGAAAAGGAAAGCAGCAGCAGTATCCGAAACAATAGTGATGACTCAGGTGGAGGCACTGGCTGCCAAGTTTTGTATAGTTAGTAGTCCTATGTGTCGTCTCTGTAATCTTAGGTCCTCGAAGTCAGTAGATAGTGCTTTTATCTTTGACTTGAGATTTTGACTTGAATGCCTCGAGGTTTTATGTTGCTTATGTATAGTAGAGTAAAGCAACTGTTGTATGTAATCCTCGAGAAAAGATGTTACATGGTGTGTAACTACAAACAAGGATGTTTATGTAATGCTATGGTTTTTGTTATAAGAGTTTCCTATGTTTGGATCTCTTTGCAAAAAGTTTTAATTTTTAGTGATTTTCAGTAATCCGCTGCTAATGATTCGCTTCTGCATTAGTTAATCTTGTGTTTTATAAGTTGGATGCCACAATGATGATCCATAGTCTCACAGCCAAGAGGAGGAAGAAAAAGATATGGTTTCAAGAAATACGAGATCAAAGGAAGATAACAACTTACCAAGATCAAATATTACCAAGAACCACCACAAAGAAGATGATCAAGCCCTAGATCGCCCATTCAAAGGTTATCGGCCACCAAACTCCCAAGATCAGCACCTTCCGTAGTACCACCAAGCTCAAAGTCGAACTCAAGCAAGAAGAGAGAAAGAAGAGAGCCAAAGGGAATACTTACATGTGAAAGAGAGGGTTTATATACTTAAGGGTAGGAGAGAGGTAAAGATCATGATGTGTCAAGATAGTAGAGCCTCTCAAGACACTTGTCCAACAAAAGATCGGCCATGCAAGCATTCTAGACATGCATCCATCAAATGGTGATAAAAACAAATCTTGGTAGTGACCACTAGGTCCACTACCTACCTTCGGTCAAAGCAAAACAAAAGCATGACATGGTAGCGACCGCTACCCATGTCCAACCCAAGACAAAGGTCGAAACACTAAAGCACCAAGCCAACCCCAGAGACCAGAACCAAGGACAAGCACATAGGTCGAAACAAACACCACCAAAGCAAGGTGTATCGGTCGAACACTTTCAAGGCACAAAACACATGGTCGCTACACTCAAGGAACACAACAAGGTCTACACCACCATCCATGCAAAATCATGTAATCCTAACTCCACATACATGATGCCACCTCATCATACAAGGTCCAACAAGGTGCCCCTAAGCATCATTCTCTCTCCCATGATGCTAAGCCACAACCTACTCCTGACAACTTGCAAGATAAACCCTCAGCATGGATAAATTACAACTTGGTCCAAAACAAGTGTAACTTGCTCAAACATCATCCAAACAAGACCAAATTGAAACATAAGCAGTCAATCTAGCACTGGAACTTGATGATTCTGATTCCATTCAGTAGATGTATTGTTTAATTAAATATCTAAACACCTTCAGCATTCAATCTAAACATCATTCTTGAATATACTCCTTTAATCCAAGTGTATCCTATGTGTGTGACCTTATAGGTCTAGAATTAGGTTGGCAGTGGATGTCCATAACAAATTATGTCATCACCAACAAAGAGTGATGCTCAGTCACACATCATTGCTGTGACACCTCATCATGCTAAATGAGATTACTCAAAACACAAAACACAATCAACTACTAATTAATCACATAGTCGAAAATGTGAAACAATTAAAACTGATTCCAACAATGTAAATAAACTCTAGAACATTTATAAAAGGTCCATCATTCTATTCTCATATACTTTAACAAGCATTAGCATATGGGTCCAAAGACCTCAGTCACATCCTGCATACAAAAGATATTTCACATGTCCGTGCCATATATTTACAAACATTGGCATAATACCAAAATCTCACGTCGATACAAATATATCATCTAGAAAACACATCCCATACCAGGACCTGAGAGTACAGGGACGAAACTAGGACTCCACTACTAACATCTATAACTAACATCTACAACTAACCAACCTTCTGAATCTATTGATCACTAGGTTGGTTCTCTTCCACAGCACGACCTCGACCTCGTTGCCCACGACCACCTAAAAAAATGTGGTGACCCACGGGTGAGACCCAGTCCCAGCGAGAGATATAACTCTCTCCAACATATATTGATTATAACATATTAATTGACAGTAAATGAACTGAGCATATATAGAAATGAATAAGTAATTTAAGCAGATTGAATAGGTTAAGCATACTAAGCCATTAAACAAATTAACTCGACAAGAAGTATAATTACTCAAATGTCATATGATATCATCTTATAAACACTGAATAGTATAAGGGCTAGTTAAAGATTAATCAAGCAATGTGAAATGTATTTAACCCTAGTCAGTATACTACACGGCTTATATTACTTCTTTTATTACATTGCCCTGAGGGATTTGAGAAATACCACTCAAGTCCCAACTGACCACTACTAAGTCGAAATCAGTGCCATACAAGATCTAGGAAGAGCCAGACTCCTAAGATCTTCTCCGCCCCCGGTCAGTACGGGTCCGCCACAGCGACACATAAGGTCAAGCTGCTAACAGCCTAGTCCATCCTTGGTATAGGTCACAGCACTAGTGAAAAGAGGTGGGTACGCATACCCTACCATCCGAGGTACAACCATAGTTGTCCTCCCATCTCATCACATATATAATTACCGAGACATGACCGCAGTCGTTCTCAAACTGAGGGCTAGGTATGACCGCAGTCATCCTCCCAAAACACTTGAATTCAGGATGACAAGCACCCCACATACTCATCAGTATTCTCCGAGTTTCCCTTAGGAATACTCGTTTCACCATCTGGCAAGTTCTGACACTCAGATGGATCTATGGCATAGGGCACTACATGATTAAGGTTACACTTGAGTAATTACTGCCAATTGAATGCATTAAGGCTTTATCATACAAGTGGACATTCAAACCCTAATTCTTTTCTAACAAGAGTATATGTATAACAACTTCAAAAGATATAAAACATTTGAGATATAAATCTTAATCACATTACCACATCTATCGTTCATTGCAAATTAACAGACCACACTTATCATGATACTATTGCAAGATACCAATATCTTATCACAAGTTCCAGGGTTTTAACCCTTATTGGAACATGAAGAGGATTTCACCTCAATCATGGCTTCAAACATGCCAAAAGGTATTTAAGACCATCACATTATTCATAGTAAGGTTATCATCATTATTCCATGCCTTAAACAAGGCTCAAAAAATCATTAGCAAAGGTATGTCCATAGATTTTAACATGGCAAGGCACTATGATATTCAAATAATACTACATTTTGGTTTCAACATAAGAAGAGTGTAATTCATTATCACATTAATCATTCAAGAGGTCTGATTATAACCAATCAACATCATATAATTACATCAAGGTTATGATAATAGGCTAGATCACATGGGAGTTACGTATCCACTCATTACATTGATTTATCAAATATAATTATATAATGGCAAAGGAAAGACTACCAATTAATGGTATTGAACCATTGAATTATCTTCACTATGACCCACATATAATAACATGTGATTTATTCTAATCCATTGGATGTTAAAGCATCCAATATTATTCATTGGATCAGGTTCATTGTTCAAGGTTATCAATCGAAGTATAGGTCTAACCATTAGATCAATTGAACCAAGGGACCATTGGTTCAAGGTATAGTCAAATCTACAATTACATTACTAATTCATCATATATGATGATGACCTGATACACCATTAATTGTGATCATTAGGTCACCATTGGTTGCTAGATCAGTAATACATCCAGTTAACATCATCAAATAATAAGCCAATATCATCATCGATTGATAACATCATTAGAATACTTAGTGGATGATAATTAAATGTCTAATTGAGTCAAAACCTGAACTAAGGTGGTGACCATAGGTTGTCACCATAAATTGGACACTCTTGATCACGAACATCAGTTGCCAAGATAGCAACATTATTGGTTGTTGAATGGTATGACAATCAGTTATGTGATAGGGAAGGAAATAGCTTGAAAACCCTAATTTGAACCATCATTTGTTTTGTACATACCACCATAGGTTGTTGCTATCAACCTGTCCCTGATCATGTTACACCTTATACAGGCTGTACACATGTTTACATGTTCATATAGAACTGAAACAAAATAGGGAACACAATAAAATTCATAATTCTAACCAAGCATGGTTTCTCTATGCTTAAATCATCACATTCAAGCATAATCATGAACCAACAAGCTTCTAATAAGCAATATAAGTGAAGAATGTTATATAACTTGCCTCTATAGAGTAGGTCAGATATCCAACAGAAAAAATCTAGAGCAAATGGGGCAAGGAAACCTTGGATTCATATCTGAACTTGGCCAATTATGCAATTCTCTCCACAAACAAGCAAAACCCTAGAAAAGACACAAGAAGGAAGGAGTTTTGAGTTGTAGGGGAACTTTCACCATGGAAAACCATGGTTCCAACCTGGAGAGATGTAGGAGGAAGAGGAACAAATAATTAAACGGAGGAAATAAGTAAAAGCTTACACTTTTATGTCAATATCACTAGGGGGAAGCTTCATACACCCAAAAAGAGAATCAATTTCAACCCTAGAATTTGTTTCCAAGAGGATCCCCACCTTCTTCTTCCTTGGGCAGCAAAAATCGCAACTGAACAGAGGGAGTACGAATCTGGGAGAAGCAGAGAGATAATGGAGAGAAAATGGCTCATTTGGGGGCTATTGGATAAGTATATGACACTTTAATATTAAGAAAAAGAAAAAGTTGCAATTCTAGTATATATCCAAGTGTCCATGGCTTTAAATTATTAAAAATACATAAGAACACACACAAGCAGCTCTCCCACCGTCCCTCAAGACCTTCTTGGCTTTCCTTTGGCGAAATTCCCAGCCAATCACATAATTCCTTAGTTGATAGTTACTAAAGATAGCTCATCCATGAAGGGAAAAACCCTAAAATACCCTTGATAAAAACACCTTCAAACCATGGCTCAAATAGGAGCCCCATGGATCAAAAATCTCAAGAATGATAATATAACAACTAAGGAACATAATTTATGTGACAAATTGCAAATAAAACCCCTCAATTGGGTAAATTGCAGAAAAGTCCAAAATGTACAGAAAATTGCATAACTTGCTCAAACAGTGTCCAAATTGGACCAAATTTGAAACTTAAGCTTGTATTATGATTTTAAAACATATAAAAAGTTTATATTAGGATTCTAAGCATTCAATTATGGTAATTAAGCTCATTCAACTAATTAAGTAAGTTCAAGGGCCTTACAACTATAAACCCCTAACAAGGATTTCGCCCTGAAATCCTACACAAAAAGAGATGGGTATTTTCTACGCATCTCATTCTCTAGTTCCCATGTGGCTTCCTCTATGCCACGATGATTCCACAAAACTTTCACTAGTATAATATCTTTTCTCTTCATCTTTTTCACCCTTCTATCCAGGATCAACACACGACCCTCAATATAGGAGATATCCTCATCTAAATCAACCTCTACTGGTTGGATTGTCTGGTCAGTATCTGGATGGCATTTCCTCAACATAGAGATGTGAAAGACATTATGCAATCTATGTAGCTCTGGTGGTAGCTCCAACTTATATGCTACCTTTCCAACACGAGCTAGGATAGGGTATGGTCCCATAAATCTAGGAGCCAACTTATCCTTCTTTCCAAACCTCAACACACCTTTCCATGGAGAAACCTTAAGATATACTCTATCTCCCACTTGGAACTCAAGTGGTCTGCGTCAGTTGTCTGCGTAAGATTTCTGCTTGTCCTGGGCTGTTTTCAACTGTTGCTGTATCACTTTAATCTTTTCTATAGTCTGTTGTACTAGCTCAGGACCCAAAAGTTGATATTCACCTGTCTCATACCAGTAAAGAGGAGACTGACATAGTCTCCCATACAGAGCCTCATAAGGAGCCATATCTATGCTTCTTTGATATCTATTGTTGTATGAAAACTCTATTAGAGTTAGATGTACATCCCAACTACCAAGAAATTGTAGCACACATGCCCTCAAGAGGTCCTCTAAAGTCTGAATAGTCCTTTTAGACTGACCATCGGTCTGCAGATGAAAAGTTGTGCTGAATCTCAGCTGTGTTCCCATTGCTGAATGTAGACGCTCCCAAAAATGACTTGTAAACTGTGGACCTCTGTCAGAAACTATAGTCACTGGAATTCCATGCAAACAGACTATCTCATCAACATATATTTGTGCCAATTTCTCTGCTGTAAATGTCGTCTTAACTGGCAGAAAATGAGTTGACTTAATCAATCTGTCTACTATCACCCATATGGAATCATGACCCTTGGTTGTCCTAGGAAGACCAACCACAAAGTCCATAGTAATATGATCCCATTTCCACTGTGGTATTGGCAAGGGTTGTAATGTTCCTGTAGGCTTCTGGTGCTCAGCCTTCACCTGCTGACAAACTGGACATTTGGCAATGAACTCTGCCACATCACGCTTTAGACCTGGCCACCAATACATGTCCTTCAAATTTTGGTACATCTTGGTACTTCCAGGATGCATTGCATACATGGAGGAGTGAGCCTCCTCAAGTACCATCTTCCTCAACCCATCAACATCAGGAATTACTATCCTATTATGGTAACAAACTATACCATCATCTGCCTCGTGAAAGCCATCATGCTTTTCACTGCCAATCCCTGATTGGATATTCTGTATCATAGTATCATTTTTTTGTGCATCATGAATCTGTTGTCTTAAGGTAGGTTTCACTTGTAACTGTTCCAACAATCCTGCCAACAAGGAAACTTCTAGCCGTACATTCATCTGGCGAAGAGACAGTAGCATATCTCTCTTATTGCACATCAAGGAATTTAATTGCACATTATCTACCATTGATGATGAAGACGACTTTCTACTCAATGCATCAACTACCACATTAGCTTTCCCTGGATGGTAGTCTATTGTGCAATCATAATCCTTAATCAGCTCCATCCATCTCCCCTGCCTCATATTCAACTCCTGTTTTGAGAAAATATACTGTAGATTCTTGTGATCAGTGAGGATCTGACACTTTTCTCCATAAAGATAGTGTCTCCAGATCTTTAAGGCATGGACCACTGCTGCAAGCTCCAGATCATGTGTTGGGTAATTCTCCTCATGTTTCTTAAGTGTCGCGAAGCAAAAGAAATCACATTTTTATCCTGCATCAACACATATCCCAACCCATTCTTTGAAGCATCACAAAAGACAATATAGCCTTTTCCTTGCTCTGGCAGTACTAACACCGGTGCACTAGTCAACTTTTCTTTCAAAATCTGGAAAGAACGTTGACACTTGTCATTCCAAGCAAAAGGAACATCCTTCCTGGTTAACCTAGTTAGGGGTAACGCTATAGAACTAAAGTCCTTGATAAACCTCCTGTAGTAACCTGCCAGACCTAGGAAACTACGAATATCTGTTGGTGTCTTTGGTTGTTCCCATTCTAGTATAGATTCCACTTTCTTGGGATCAACACAAATGCCTTTTGCAGATATAACATGGCCCAGAAAAGACACTTCAGATAACCAGAATTCACACTTGCTAAACTTAGCATATAGTTGATGCTGCCTCAACAATGTCAATGCCTGGCAAAGGTTTTGCTCATGTTGTTGACTATCCTTATAGTATATCAGAATATCATCTATGAACACAACCACACACTGATCAAGATAAGGTCAAAACACCCTATTCATTAGATCCATAAAAGCTGCAGGTGCATTGGTTAGCCCAAACGGCATAACCACAAACTCATAATGACCATACCTAGTCCTAAATGCTGACTTGAGTATGTCATCAGCCTTAATTCTCAATTGATGGTAACCTGACCTCAGGTCTATCTTTGAAAATACAGTGGCACCTCTCAACTGATCAAAAAGATCATAAATCCTCGGCAAAGGATACTTATTATTTATTGTCACCTTGTTCAACTGTCTGTAATCTATACACAACCTCATTGACCCATCCTTCTTTTTAATAAACAATACGGGAGCACCCCAAGGGGAAGTGCTCCACCTGATAAAACCCTTCTCTAATAGTTCTTGTAACTGTTTCTTTAACTCCTGCATCTCTACTGGTGCCATCCTATATGCTGACTGTGCTATGGGTTGTGTTCCAGGAATAAGATTGATCTCAAACTCAATTTCTCTAGGAGGGGGAATGCTAGGAAATTCCTCAGGGAAGACATCTTCACATTCTCACACCACTGGTACCTCCTGGATACTAGGACCTACCCCCTTGGTATCCACAACATGGGCTAAGAAAGCCTCACATCCTTGTCTCATCAACCGCTCAGCTGTCATAGCTGACATCAAACATGTAGGAAGAATCTTCCTATCACCCTGAAAAATCCACTGTACATCTCCATCATGGAACGTCGCCACCTTAGTACTACAGTCCAAGACTACCTTGTATTTTTCTAAGGTATCCATTCCTAGGATTACATCAAAACCATGCATGTAAAGTGGCAGAAGATCCACTTGAAGGTTGTGTCAAGAAAAAGAAAGAACACATGAAAGGCACACTTCCCGCAACTCAGCAGAATCAACCAAAGGAGTCTCCAGTCTCAGGCTATCAGATCTAAGACTAATAGGTAGATAACAACTATCTATCACCTCTCTGGTGATAAAAGAGTGTGTTGCACCCGGGTCTACTAACACAGATACGAAACAAGAAGTAGACATATCTGAATCAAATAACTCCATCTGACCTGTCACGACTTGTGAATTGACCACTGCTTCTGGCTGGGTCATGGCATAGAACCTAGCTGTCGTCTTCTGCAGTCCACGTCCTCTGCTCGCCTGTCCTGAGGATCCTGCATGGGATGCCTGACCATGTCCTCTGCCACTACCAGTATCAAACTATCGTTGTTGTGATCCATGTTGATTTTGCCTTGGCTGCTGAGTCACCTCCTCAACCTTCATAGGGAAATTCCATCTAATATGCCTTATCTGTCCACATTGATGACACACTCGGTTATCACTATGTGGTCTAAACGGCCCTGTAACTGAGGCTGATGATGAACTGTGAGCTCCTTCCGGTGGAAAACTGTGACCTCTACCCCGACTCGGGGTCCACTGTGATGGTGCATGTGATCTTGGTTCAGTGAAGGTTGACCTTGGTTGCGACGGTGATGGGAAAAACATTGGCTTCTTAAAGCCTCCAGATGATTTCCCTTGAAACTGCATAGGTCGCTTCTTAGCATTAGCATCACGCTTCTCTATGGCAGACCTCTCAATCCTTCTGACAGATTCCACAAAGGTGGAAAACCTTTCCCTATTCTCCAAGGCTGATGCTGTAGTAGTCAACTTTGTACTCAAACCTTTCTCAAATCTCCGAATCCTTTCCTTGTCTGTTGTTGCCATGTGTGGGCAGAACCTCAGAAGTTCCATAAACTTTGATTCATACTCATTGATAGTCATAGCTCCCTGACGAATCTTCTCGAACTGAGAGATTTTCTCATCTAGGTAGGTCTATGGAAAATATCGACTAACAAATTCCCTTTGAAACTCCTCCCATCCTATCACAACTCCTGGCCTTTTCTCCTCTTCTATGGCCCATCAGTGGCCAGCACTACCCTTCAACAAGTATACTGCATGCTTAACTTTGTCTTCTTCAATGATGTTTAGGATTTTGAATGCCTTTTCCAGCTCAGTCAACCACATGTTAGCGTCTGTTGGATCAGAAGTACCTGCATATTCAATTGCCCCAACACGTCTAACACGTTCAAATGTCTTCCTGACACCTTGGGACTCCACATTAGAGGCGGCTGCCCTAGCTGGAGGTGTTGGCGCTCTGTCAGCGATATGTGTAATTGTGGCCATCATCTGTCTAAACATATGCTGAAACTCAGTATTGACCATCATTGTTGGGTCTAGATGAGGCATTGTGGGCTGCTCTGGCCCTTCTTCTGGCACTCTCTCATCATGTGCCTGCCTCCCTGCACCTCCTCTTGGTGCAACATAGCTACTCTCAACATGTTCTTCATGTCCTCCAGACATATCTGCATAAGCATAAACTATGATTAGATATGTTGGATACATAAGAACAGACTCAAACCTAAGTCCTATGTCCCTGTAGACTCAGTAAACCTAGAGCTCTGATACCAACTTAACTGTGACACCTCATCATGCTAAACGAGATTACTCAAAATACAAAACACAATCAACTACTAATTAATCACATAGTCGAAAATGTGAAACAATTAAAACCGATTCCAACAATGTAAATAAACTCTAGAACATTTATAAAAGGTCCATCATTCTATTCTCATATACTTTAACAAGCATTTTCATATGGGTCCAAAGACCTCAGTCACATCCTGCATACAAAAGATATTTCACATGTCCGTGCCATATATTTACAAACATTGGCATAATACCAAAACCTCGTGTCGATACAAATATATCATCTAGAAAACACATCCCATACCAGGACCTGAGAGTATAGGGACGACACTAGGACTCCACTACTAACATCTATAACTAACATCTACAACTAACCAACCTTCTAAATCTATTGATCACCAGGTTGGTTCTCTTCCACAGCACGACCTCGACCTCGTTGCCTGCGACCACCTAAAAAAATGTGGTGACCCACGGGTGAGACCCAGTCCCAGCGAGAGATATAACTCTCTCCAACATATATTGATTATAACATATTAATTGACAGTAAATGAACTGAGCAGATATAGAAATGAATAAGAAATTTAAGCAGATTGAATAGGTTAAGCATAGTAAGCCATTAAACAAATTAACTCGACAAGAAGTATAATTACTCAAATGTCATATGATATCATCTTGTAAACACTGAATAGTATAAGGACTAGTTAAAGATTAATCAAGCAATGTGAAACGTATTTAACCCTAGTCAGTATACTACACGGCTTATATCACTTCTTTTATTACATTCCACTGAGGGATTTGAGAAATACCACTCAAGTCCCAACTGACCACTACTAAGTCGAAATCAGTGCCATACAAGATCTAGGAAGAGCCGGACTCCTAAGATCTTCTCCGCCCCCGGTCAGTACGGGTCCGCCACAACGACGCATAAGGTCAAGCTGCTAAAAGCCTAGTCCGTCCTCGGTATAGGTCACAGCACTAGTGAAAGGAGGTGGGTACGCATACCCTACCATCCGAGGTACAACCATAGTTGTCCTCCCATCTCATCACATATATAATCACCGAGACACGACTGCAGTCATTCTCAAACTGAGGGCTAGGTATGACCGCAGTCATCCTCCCTAAACACTTAAATTCAGGATGACAAGCACCCCGCATACTCATCAGTATTCCCTCCGAGTTTCCCTTAGGAATACTCGTTTCACCATCTGGAAAGTTTTGACACTCAGATGGATCTATGCCATAGGGCACTACATGATTAAGGTTACAATTGGAAAGTTATGACATTTATAAAAGGTCCATCATTCTATTCTCATATACTTTAACAATCATTTGCATATGGGTCCAAAGACCTCAGTCACATCCTGCATACAAAAGATATTTCACATGTCCGTGCCATATATTTACAAACATTGGCATAATACCAAAACCTCGTGTCGATACAAATATATCATCTAGAAAACACATCCCATACCAGGACCTGAGAGTATAGGGACGACACTAAGACTCCACTACTAACATCTATAACTAACATCTACAACTAACCAACCTTCTGAATCTATTGATCACCAGGTTGGTTCTCTTCCACAACACGACCTCGACCTCGTTGCCCGCAACCACCTAAAAAAATGTGGTGACCCACGGGTGAGACCCAGTCCCAACGAGAGATATAACTCTCTCCAACATATATTGATTATAACATATTAATTGACAGTAAATGAACTGAGCAGATATAGAAATGAATAAGCAATTTAAGCAGATTAAATAGGTTAAGCATACCAAGCCATTAAACAAATTAACTCGACAAGAAGTATAATTACTCAAATGTCATATGATATCATCTTGTAAACACTGAATAGTATAAGGACTAGTTAAAGATTAATCAAGCAATGTGAAACGTATTTAACCCTAGTTAGTATACTACACAGCTTATATCACTTCTTTTATTACATTGCACGGAGGGATTTGAGAAATACCACTCAAGTCCCAACTGACCACTACTAATTCGAAATCAGTGCCATACAAGATCTAGGAAGAGTCGGACTCCTAAGATCTTCTCTGCCCCCGGTCAGTATGGGTCTGCCACAGCGACGCATAAGGTCAAGCTGCTAACAGCCTAGTCCGTCCTCGGTATATGTCACAGCACTAGTGAAAGGAGGTGGGTACGCATACCCTACCATCCGAGGTACAACCATAGTTGTCCTCCCATCTCATCACATATATAATCACCGAGACACGACCGCAGTCATTCTCAAACTGAGGGCTAGGTATGACATCAGTCATCCTCCCTAAACACTTGAATTCAGGATGACAAGCACCCCACATACTCATCAGTATGCGCTCCGAGTTTCCATTAGGAATACTCATTTCACCATCTGGAAAGTTTTGACACTCAGATGGATCTATGCCATAGGGCACTACATGATTAAGGTTATACTTGATGAATTACTGCCAATTGAATGCATTAAGGCTTTATCATACAAGTGGACATTCAAAACCTAATTCTTTTCTAACAAGAATATATGTATAACAACTTCAAAAGATATAAAACATTTGAGATATAAATCTTAATCACATTACCACACCTATCGTTCATTGCAAATTAAAAGACCACACTTATCATGATACTATTGCAAGATACCAATATCTTATCACAAGTTTCAGGGTTTTAACCCTTATTGGAACATGAAGAGGATTTCACCTCAATCATGGCTTCAAACATGCCCAAAGGTCTTTAAGACCATCACATTATTCATAGTAAGGTTATCATCATCATTCCATGCCTTAAACAAGGCTCAAAAGATCATTAGCACATGTATGTCCATAGATTTTAACATGGCAAGGCACTATGATATTCAAATAATACTACATTGTGGTTTCAACATAAGAAGAGTGTAATTCATTATCACATTAATCATTCAAGAGGTCTGATTATAACCAATCAACATCATATAATTACATCAAGGTTATGATAATAGGCTAGATCACATGGGAGTTACGTATCCACTCATTACATTGATTTATCAAATATAATTATATAATGGCAAAGGAAAGACTACCAATTAATGGTATTGAACCATTGAATTATCTTCACTATGACCCACATATAATAACATGTGATTTATTCTAATCCATTGGATGTTAAAGCATCCAATATTATTCATTGGATCAAGTTCATTGTTCAAGGTTATCAATCGAAGTAGGTCTAACCATTAGATCAATTGAACCAAGGGACCATTGGTTCAAGGTATAGTAAAATCTACAATTACATTACTAATTCATCATATATGATGATGACCTGATACACCATTAATTGTGATCATTGGGTCACCATTGGTTGCTAGATCAGTAATACATTCAGTTAACATCATCAAATAATAAGCCAATATCATCATCGATTGATAACATCATTAGAATACTTAGTGGATGATAATTAAATGTCTAATTGAGTCAAAACCTGAACTAAGGTGGTGACCATAGGTTGTCACCATAAATTGGACACTCTTGATCACGAACATCAGTTGCCAAGATAGCAACATTATTGGTTGTTGAATGGTATGGCAATCAGTTATGTGATAGGGAAGGAAATAGTTTGAAAACCCTAATGTGAACCATCATTTGTTTTGTACATACCACCATAGGTTGTTGCTATCAACCTGTCCCTGATCATGTTACACCTTATACAGGCTGTACACATGTTTACATGTTCATATAGAACTGAAACAAAATAGGGAACATAATAAAATTCGTAATTCTAACCAAGCATGGTTTCTCTATGCTTAGATCATCACATTCAAGCATAATCATGAACCAACAAGCTTCTAATAAGTCATATAAGTGAAGAATGTTATATAACTCGCCTCTATAGAGTAGGTAAGATATCCAACAGCAACAATCTCGAGAAAATAGGGCAAGAAAACCTTGGATTCAGATCTGAACTTGGCCAATTATGCAATTCTCTCCACAAACAAGAAAAACCCTAGAAAAGACACAAGAAGGAAGGAATTTTGAGTTGTAGGGGAACTTTCACCATGGAAAACCATGGTTCCGACCTGGAGAGATGTAGGAGGAAGAGGAACAAATAATTAAATGGAGGAAATAAGGAAAAACTTACACTTTTAGGTCAATATTACTAGGGGGAAGCTTCATACACCCAAAAAGAGAATCAATTTCAACCCTAGAATTTATTTCCAAGAGGATCCCCACCTTCTTCTTCCTTGGGCAGAAAAAATTGCAACTGAACAGAGGGAGTACGAAGTTGGGAGAAGGAGAGAGATAATGGAGAGCAAATGGCTCGTTTGGGGGCTTTTGGATAAGTATATGACACTTTAATATTAAGAAAAAGAAAAAGTTGCAATTCTAGTATATATCCAAGTGTCCATGGCTTTAAATTATTAAAAATACATAAGCACACACACAAGCAGCTCTCCCACCATCCCTCAAGAACTACTTGGCTTTTCTTTGACGAAATTCCCAGCCAATCACATAATTCCTTAGTTGATAGCTACTAAAGGTAGCTCATCCATGAAGGGAAGAACCCTAAAATACCCTTGATAAAAACACCTTCAAACCATGGCTCAACTAGGAGCCCCATGGATCAAAAATCTCAAGAATGATAATATAACAACTAAGGAACATAATTTATATGACAAATTGCAAAGAAAACCCCTAAATTGGGTAAATTGTAGAAAAGTCCAAAATGTACAGAAAATTGCATAACTTGCTCAAACAGTGTCCAAATTGGACCAAATTTGAAACTTAAGCTTGTCTTATGATTTTAAAACATATCAAAAGTTTATATTAGGATTCTAAGAATTCAATTATGGTAATTAAGCTCATTCAACTCATTAAGTAAGTTCAAGGGCCTTACACTATCCAAGTAATTTGATAAGTTGGAGAACAACTTCAACCTACAATTCTTGATTAATGTTACTATGATCGTATAGTTCCTTTGTATCTAATATTCAGGTCATAATCGAGGCATGGAATCGTCATCCTCTCAACATTCAATCCATGTTCCTAGAACTAGAGCAGACTGTTTGAGATGCATCTGAGTTCACATATCACATATTGAATCACACGAATACAATCGTATATTTCTCAGTCTTGCTTATCAAAAGGCCTGGATATCAAACTCCTATAAGAGGGATAAATCCCATCTATATCACTCACACTCAGCGCCCATGTGTCAAAGATACTCAATCATCACCTTTATTGCAACCCATATTTCAGGATTACGTTTGATGATGTCAAAATATACCCAACGACATGTGATGAATGTTGTGACTTCAGGTCTAAGAACCACAATCACCACTATCACTATGAGGGATGATTCTGACTACCATTCCATGGTCTCCACGTTTCATTCTCATAGTGGGTCTGTCTGATACACTATTATCTAACATGTATCCATCCGTGATATCATATATCATGACTAATGAATAAGTCAACACACACTCAATCTTATGTATTATTGTAGTCTATTTTTGCTTCCACAGTAATATCTGACTAGGGACATAATAAGAATGTATGTACTCTTAGCATTTGTATGATCTCATTCTTCAAGTCGCGTACTTAAAGACATACTTCATCGAGTAACATCATTCTTTAGACATCTACTTATGTCTGTGTCAACATCTCATGACTGAGACAAACATAATAGACATAATTACCTTTATTATTATCCAATCAAGTATTTAATACCACACTTCAATCATCATAAGATTGGCTCTCTTGGCGTACATACCAACATATAGGACCTAAGATCTTGTCAGGTATTAGTCTAGCATTTTTTATGCTTTCTTGTCTCATACCTTAGTTGTTGTTTGTGATTTTGTTCATTCATATGTTATATAATCTATCCTACGGATGGATGCTTGGGTCCTCTCTCCTTTGGCTCTTTAGCCATTAGGAGTGAGGATTTGGTAACAAACATTTTTGTGATAGTTTATTTCTAAACATTATCCTCAATAAATTTTTTTACATTAATTGGACAATTCTATCATATAATTATTTTACTATAAAAATTTGAATCTGAGTTTGGTTATGGGTTTAGATTTTGTAACTTGTGTCGGTTCCCAATAGACAACTCTAAACAAATTTTGAGTTTGCGCAAGGTGTGGGTGTGGAAGTCAGAAAGTATGGATTGATCTTTTCGACCAGGTAATGACTCATACTTGATTTTGTGTCACTCTTTATCTAGGATTGTCCATCAATCTAGGATTGTCCATCAATCTAGGATGAAATTGGAGCTTCAAGGAGATTCAAATTGACACAAGTATGTCTTGTGCATAGTTTGGGAACTCATGTTGCAATCTTGGAAAATTGTATCATCATGGGAAAACTTCCAATCACCAGCGATTATTGGTCCAAGCATACAATCAACACACATTGATGAAGCATGACAGGCTCGTCATCAAAGAAACAATTTGTAAAAGAAGAAAATGTACTAAGACAAATGACTAGCTCGTTTTAAGCATGTCAATATGCAGTAGTCAGGTCGAACCCACATTTACTGTTTGGAAGGTGTTAGCACCTCATTTTTGTACACTCAATGAAGTTTTACTATTAATGTCAATTCTCTAGCTAATTTTGTAGTTCAGTCCACATTTTACACATTTTCTTTATTTATATTTCCAACATTTTTTCATATTTATCTTCCTATTTAATCTACCTAATTTACCCACTTTTCTTCAATTCAGAACTTTCTGTGAAGAAACATTTTTTCCAGACTCAAAGTACAATTTGTTCATTAGTTCTGCTTTTTTATAAGCTTGTCAAATAAATCGTCCAACTGAATTATTCTAAATAAAATATTCCTTTCTTTCCCACAAAATTCAACTACTTTTTCCTGATAAACGTAAGTGATAATCTCCAATTATCTCTCTTTATTCAAAATATGTAGGTTTCCATGAATTCTCGTAATATTTTTAAAATTTTGGGAAACCAATTCTATCCAACTCAAAATACTCTACGGACTTGACCCTCCACCAAGTACCACATGACGAGTTGTCTCAATTTTCTTGCCACACAAAGGTGACACATCGGGGTGATTTGTCACTACTTTCAGAAACTTCTGTCCAAAACTCTAAATTCTAATCCTATTCTATAAATACCTTCCATATCCACCATATTTCGGGCCTCTTTTGACAATACAGCTAACCACATGTTCCTTAGCTTCATGGGAGGGTACATAATTTACAATCAGATTGAGATAGGCCAAGAAGATAAAGGGAAGACAATCTTCATCACAGAGTGAGGAGTATTTTGCTACCGGGTCATGCCATTCGATCTCGAAAATGCCAAAGTTACATATATGTTCCCTAATCAACATTGTGAACATAAGACCATCACATTGTAATCAAGAACGTGGGGGTCTTCTTTATGACATGAACCATTATATTTGTATTTGATTTTTTTCTTTTCTTATATATTATTTACATTAAGACATGGGAAGATACATTATGGTTATGATTTGATTATATTTTCTTGTACTACATACAATAAAAATCATCCCAAAGCTAGACAAATTAATCGAGTGGAAGTGAAATTGTACAAACTATAGACACACAACATTTTGCAAAAATAACCACTAGAACTAAAATATTTGACGATTATCTAGTTACATCGTCTAATTTTATAACATTTAACAATATGTGTATTACACCTCATTTTTACATGATACACATTCATATTTTTAAATATTTGGGATAAATCTCAATAAAATGAGCATCTTGATCTAGATTAGCTAAGAAATCACTTCATTATACCTCTTTATGTTTCACTAATCAAGTTAATAGCTATCTAGAACATGTTCATGTGTTTCTATCAACATGTATCAACCTCAATGCGAATATATCATATGGAGATGACGAACTGGCATCAAAATATCAGATGAGAAGGAGAGCTATGTGTATAACATGTACATTGTCATCTACGGGACAGTCGTATTATTTTTTATAATACAAAATAAATATATATATATTCAAATCAATGTTTGTGTAATAACATTTTTTTTATTAATTTATGATTGAATATATATTGATTGTATGTATATTGGATTTGATTGATTACATTGCACAATAATCAATAATTCATTTATTCAATAGATTAACTTATAGAAACATATTTTTATTTATTAAGTTATACATATCCACTTTTACTAAAAGAAAATATGTTCACTTAAAAAACATAATAAATGGCTATTTCAATCACGATTATGAAATTTCACCACAACTTTTTTTTGTTGTTGTCTAAAATCAGTTGAACTAGTGCAAAGATGTACATGTCTGTTCACTAGTTGTCTATTACAACAATATCAAGTGCGGTGTCCCTTGTACATGTGTATGTGTTGGTTTGATAAGGTGTAATCGGATGACAAAATGTGTGTTTGATGTACATTTTCCATTGAACTCAAAATAACTGTATCCTACTACACCCGAATAAATTAGCCCTAAATACAAATAAGTGAACTGATTAATGGTTCATATCATATAGTGTACACGTGCTTAACACACATCCTCTGTTAACGAGAGTAAAAATTACATGTACCACTTTTGGAAAAAGTAAATGTCCAACTGGAGGGCAATGAGTCTGGATAAGTTCAATTGGCAAGCGCGGCAGTGGATAAATCCAAGTTGAGCAGTGAAATACAGCGAGAGCAGGATTAGGTTTGCGGGCTGCGTACTGCATCCGCCGATCTTTCCGCCATTTTGACCGGGCGTTTATGGACCTCATGCTACAGAACTGGAGCTAGAACATGTATAGATGCGGAGGATTGATTCGGCTTCCTCTCCTTTCATTTCCAGCATCGTGATTTATTTATGTTCTCTTTCCTCTGTCGATGTGCATTCCGCTTCCTACCACTTGCCGCTTAACTTAAATAAACAATAGTGAGTATATGCTGTTATCATCGTAATCCGCGTCGTCGGCATTTATTGGCAGGATGCAGTGGTGTCATGCAGGGGTGGCTCAAGAAGCAAAAGAGGAGCAGTCGATGGCAGCTGAATGAGGCTCTCACATCCGGTCAATACGACGCAAGCTTCGGTGGTAGACTGGCAACAGCCCATTGCCATTGGGAACCGGTAACCAGAAGGGACAAAAAAGGGAGACGGAGAGGATCAGAGTTTAGGATATTAACTATAAGATGTAGCATTATAATATAATTACAGAACAGCTTAATTCTTAATTAATTATATCAGTAGTTTACTGGCATGCCATCAGCCACACCTGTTACGATGCCTACTTCCTCCTAAATCAATGTAGGAATACACGAACGATGGCACTGTTTCTGAGTATTAAATTGCGTTCGACTTTCTCTCTTTCTTTATTCTTTGTTACTACGATCATCTCTCTCTAGAAAAACCCATCTCCACATCCGTGCTCTTTCTCTTTCTTGGTTATTGTCAAGCGTCATCTTTATTTGCATTCCTGTACGGGCGTTTTCTTCCACTTCCTCTCTCTCTACAATGTCCAATTTGTCTTTGTTCCTACTACAGCAACTGCCTAGCCACTAGCCAGCTAACTAAGAAATAAGTATTATCTTTTGTTCAGGTTCCTGTCAGAAAGAGGAAGTATATTTTTTTCTGGGTAAATGGAGTAGACCCGGAAAATGAGCGCTGGCTCAACGGTCTTCATCACCCAAACCACGCCCCCACTCCAGATCCACTTCTTTCCCAACCCCTTCCACCACACACCTCTCTCTCTCTCTTCCGTTTCAGTCTACTACCACCACTCTCTCACAATCTCTCCATATCCTGCCGCCTTGAACAGGACCAGTGGACCACTACTCCCACTCCTCCATAAAACCCGTATATATACCCAATCCTCACACCACAACTCCTGATCACGCATTCCGCTCCGGATATCCATTCCCCCTTCTTCAAGCACTCACCATTCTTTTCTCCAAGGACCACCGCTGTGACACCGAGGATACATGGCCGTCCATTATTCTCAGTTTCAGCAGCAACAGCTGCTGTTCGGCATGGCATCCGTTCTCGCCGGTGGTTCCAACCAGGCGTTGGTTCCGCCTCCACAAGTGTTCAGCGAACCGGTGAGTGAGCTCACCTGCAATATCTCTGGATCCAGGAAGCGCGCCAGAGAAGGTGAGCCGCTGATGCAGCTAACGACGGCCACCAGCGCCATGTTGATGTACCAGCAGCAGCAGCAGTTGATGTTGCAGAAGCAGTACCAGCAGCGGTTCCTCCTTCAGAACCAGATACAACTTTGCAAAACACAGCTGCACTTGCCAGTAGAGAACAGCCGGCTCAACCAGTCGATTATGACATCCACAAGCGGCCGGCCGACGCAGCAGTACTTTCAATCTTCCAACAATACAACTAACGCCACCACTTTGGGCGCTGGTCTGTCTACCGCCTCCTCCACCCTCATCTCCTTGCTGAACCAGCAAAGTCTTGAGGTAGACGACCTAGTTCGCCTCCACACCAACAAGCTCGTCTCGGACCTCGACGACGCCCGCAAGCGCCAGTGCCGCGCGTTTATGTCGGCCGTGGCGCAACACGCCCATGGATGGGTTGCGGAGAAGCAGGCCGAGCTGGAAGACGCGACGAAGAAGAACGCCGAGCTCCAGGAACGGCTACGGCAGGCCGCTTCTGAGAGCCGGGCCTGGTCCAATGTTGCTAGGAGCAGCGAGGTCGTCATCGCAAGCCTGCGCGACAGCCTAGAGCAGGCGCTACTGGAGAACCTTAGTGGAGGTGACGGTGATGACCACAACTGCAGTAAAAGGTGCGTGGATCCGCAGATAGAAGGATACGGCGACAGCGAAGAGGAAGCCGTCACGACGGCGGCTGAAAACGCCGCATCGTCTGAGGCCGCCGTCCCCTGTCTCGCACGGTTCACGGAGGTGTCCAAACCTGCAGCGAAAAAGCCACGGACATCGACAGCCGCTGGGATCCGCTTCTCTCCCTGCAAGTCATGCGGGGCGGCGGACGTCTGCGTGCTTGTCCTACCGTGCCGCCACCTCTGCTTGTGCCCGTCATGCGAGCCCTCCGCGGACGAGTGCCCTGTTTGCCGTGGCCGGAAGAATGGCAGTGTACAGATCAACCGTTCCTAGAAAGCCAAACAAGAGTTCCATTATTTCGACCACGTTGCGAATGGTTTCATCCGCATCGGTGGGCGGTGGGTTAGGCGTGTACCATCAGAGCTTCCCGCACCATCGCACTGATGACAAGTATGAGCGGTAAACAGAAATCAAACCGTCCGGTTCCTCGCCGCTGGCATGAATGTTCCGGTACTGATGCGGAACGGCTTTGCTTCTGCCAAGAGACGAGGTTGTCACCGCGGTTCTCTGTTCCTGTATTCTTTGGTATTGGTAGTGCAAAAAGAATACGGACATTTTTTTTTCATTCAATCACTCTTTGTGCTTGTGTTTTAATGTGCTTGCATTGTCTCAAATTAGCGAGTGGAAAGTCCTTTTTTGATTCGGATAAGCGCATTAGAGACAGTCAAGTAGGAGTGGCAACCGTGTCCGGTTGAGCGGGTCCATTCGGGCCACCCGAATCCCACCTGAAAATAATTTTTGGTTAGAATCCGATTAGATGGACCCAAAAATATCATATTATATGCAAACCCGAAAATACAAATTAGGAAAATTCAAAAATACAAACTTGAAATTGCTGCAGAATTTGTTGGTTAATTAGTGTTTTATAGGCAAAGAATTGTATAAACTATATAATTTTTATGTTTGGAAGTCTTTAATTTTTATATGGCTAAAATATGAAATATATATATATATATATATATATATATATATATATGAAGCCATAATTTCGGGTTGATTGGGTTTTGCGGGTCGAGAATTGTAAATCCAGATCCGATCCGTAAATAAGTTTGGATTTTTCGGATTCGGATCATTTTACACCGGGTCGAAAAAATCAAGGCCCGAACCCGCTTTAGGATCAAGAGTGGTTGCTCGCAAGACTTTCCTAATTGATTGCTCTGGTCGAGAATGTGCTTAACAAGGAAGCTGACTGGTAATGTGTAGTTTGTTATTTTTGTATTGGTGTTTGGATATCATTTTGATCCGAACGATGCACGTTTCTTTGAGCGTTTACTGCGGCAGCGTTACCGAGTGCACGTGGAAAAACGCATTAGTCCGACTCAGTTAATCAGCCATATATTTTGACACCGAGGATACATGGCCGTCCTGAGAAAGTTTGGTTTGACCAAAACGGCAACACAATTGTATATTACTCTCTTCCGAGAGTTATCGCTTTCGGTGAGGATGAACGGAATATGAGCGAGATTCTTTGATATATTCCGAGGGCTCAAACACTGGAACTCATGCTCCCCCGAACTCTTCGTTTTGTTTGAAGAGGTGTTGAGTCGAGCTTTGACAAGGGAGACCACGACGGGGAGGATCCATGGGTTTTCACAAGAGGGGGGCGGGGCTCAGGCTCCCACTCATCTTCTCTTTACAAATGATGTTATTATCTTTTGTAACTCTGAAGGGTCATCATAGACTGTGTGAGGGATCTTGGATGCCTATTAGAGGTAGGGGTGAGCAGAATTTGGTTAATAACTGATTAACCGAATGGTTAATTTCGAATGGTTAATTTTTTTTAGACTATTTGGTTAATTCGGTTAATTTGGTTAATTTAATTCGGTTAATCGGTTAAATGGTTAATTTCATGGTTAAAGATATTTTTGGTATGGTTAACCAAATTAACCGAATAGTTATAATTTATTCTTAAATAATATCCTACACATGTATATATACATATATAGTTGTACTTTTATTTCAAAAAACTTTCCCATATACATAGTAATCAAGTTTTCACGAGCCATACAACATTATATTTCTAGAAATACCACTATAATATAACAAATGTTCAAAATTCAATGAGTATTTCAAATAACATTATTACACATGTGTTATTTGGTTAACCAAATTAACCGACCGAATTAACCGTTAACCGATTGGACAATAACCGAATTAACCGACACAATTCGGTTAGGTTAATGGTTAAAATCTCAAACCACAAATTAACCATTTAACCGAACCGAATTAACCGTAACCGACCGAATTAACCGAATGCTCACCCCTAATTAGAGGAACACATCACAAATGATCAATATTGAAAACTCGACAATGACCGGTTCAAGGAAACGATGCGCTAGCGAGAGAACTTCTGGAATAATGGGGATGGAGAGGCAACAAGACACTATGAGTTATCTGGGGGTCCTCCTCTACACGGGCCAACGCAAAGCCGTCTTCTATGATTTTTTGGTAGAGAAAATGGAAAAGAAGTTGAGTGGGTGGAAGGACAAGTTGCTTTCCTTTGCGGGTAAAATCACCCTCCTAAAGCATGTTCTTTCTACAATCCCCATTTACTCCTTCACGGCGATGGTGGTTATGACATCTATATGCAGAAAGCTGGAGAGATGCACGATGAGGTTTCTTTAAAACTCAAGGGAAGGAGCGTCCAGAAGAACATGGGTCAAATGGGAGGTGATGGCAAAGCCAAGGGACAAAGGAGGTCTGGACATAACAAATGTTAAGAAAACACATGAGGCATATGCGATGAAGGTAGCACCTGAGGTTTACGATGGAAAATCAATGTGGGCGATATTCTGTATAGACAAGTACATGAGAAGGGGATTATCGGCGGTGTCGTCACACCCAGACTTTCTAAAGCTAAGATCCTTCCACTCGTCCTTCTGGAGAAGGGTTTGGAAGAGCTTTCCTAAGATCATGGGGTGTTGTAGGTCGCTACCAGGGGAGGGTGAGAGACTCTTCTGTCTAGAGAGATAGTGCAGGGAAACTGCCTCCTCCACTTTAGATCGGCGCATGCTTCGTCGCCAATGGAAACAAAAATTAGGGAGTTGATAGTGGGCAAACACAACTGGGATTGACCCAATCTTGAAGTCGAGCTGGATCAACATGGCCTTAGGATGCTGCCGAAATTCGGAGATAGAATTAGAAGAGGGAGGGATACACTACTATGGGAACTGACACAACAAGGGGCCTTCAACATTGACTCAACGAAGAAAATATTGGAAGGAAAAAATATTGGGAGTTGGTCATATGCAGGATGGATTTAGAATGGGGACTTACCTCAGAGGGCAGCGACGCTGGGCTGGAAAGTTTTTCTTGAGGCAGTGCCAACAATGAGTGAATTTGTTCTTATATGATTCCATTCGCTTCAACATGTGAATGTTGCAGGGAGAGAGGGGAGGAGTCAGATGACCACTTGTTTTTATCAAAAAACCTGGCTAGGGCTATTTGGGATAGAATGATGAAGCTGATGGACTTACTGAGAAACACAGACAACGACAAGAAGATTAACAATACCAAGAAGGTGTGCTGCGGGAAAGTAGGGGTGGCACGGTGAGAGGATGGATTAAGGGGTTGCTTCCTCAACTGGTCATATGGAACATATGGGTAGAGAGATGAAACATATGATGGGATGGAAGAAGTAAAATGGACAACCAGGTGTAGGAGAATGTGAGAAGAACCATGGAGGCAATGGCATTGAGGAAGGCTTTTGAAGGCCAATTAAGTTTCAAGGAGAGAAGCAAACTCAAAGAATATGGGAAGAACAATGTCAGTGTAAAAGAGAGAGCGGTGGAGTTGATCAGGTGTAAACCACTCCCGAGGGCCATCTTAGGCTCAGTATGGCGGTAGTTATGACTAAATCCATGACACAATAGAGGATGGCAGTTATAGGTGGGATGGTCATAGATGGGAGAGGTAGACTGCAATAAAGCATTGTTCGGTCGAGTTAGAGAACAAGATAGGGATGAAGCCCAACTGAGAGGATTAGTGTATGCACTGTATGTGTGTAGGAGTAGAGGGGTATGAGTGGACGAAGTGGAATTAGAGAATGAAGAGAAAAGATATCAAGCAACATCTTCATGTTCTCGTGGATAACTAGAGTACCGGTAGATGAGGTACGGGATGTTGTGCAAGACCTAGGGATCACCACTCTAAAGATCGACAGGCTGGCAAATAAGGCGATACTCACTATGGTGCTCTAGGATAGAGCGGTCCAGGAGGAGACTAATGTACAATTTTTTGATGAGATACCTACTAACATTCTATGTGTTTGTAGAGGGGACAGATTGGGTCTACCACATTAAGAGGGTGCAGAAAGAATAGATTTACATGTTTTGTTTATTTTTGGGACTATTACAGAAGGAGTGATGATGGCCTCGAGGATTCTATGAGATCTATTTTTTAGCAGATGATTGGTCTAATGAGGGGACAGGATGATTCTAAATCCCCTCTTTTAAAAGAAAAGGTTAATCTTGACTAGGGAGCGCATCATGGTTTCATTGCAACCTTGGATTGGATAGGTCACTGAACTTATTATGTTGTTTTATAGTTTTTAGTTACTGTCAACACTAATTCTTACCATATAGCTGTAAATGAGTATGATATGGCAGGGTAAAAGCTTACCCAATTTTCGTGGGTCCAAATTTATTGTTGTTATTTATGTGTTACAATTAATCTCTTCCATTAAAGTACCCCATTGATTTTTTTGGAGGTGGGTTTTTGGGTAGATGTATAGTTGAGATCTTCTGAAATAGTAACCCATCACAACAAATTTGAGTCTAATACTCATACCCTCATCAAAGGATAATAAGTCAGGTAATTATCATTTCCATGTAAACTTCCATATCTACACCCATTTACCCACATGATAAATGTGTAGGATATAGGGAAATAATAGATTTACATGTTTTTTTTTTCATTTTTGGGACTTTTACAAAAGGAGTGATGATGGCCTCGAGGATTCTATGAGATCAATTTTTTTAGTGGATGATTGATCTGATGAGGGGACATGATGAATCTAAATCCCCTCTTTTAAAAGAAAAGGTTAGTCTTGACTAGGGAGCGCATCAGGGTTTCATGGAAACCTTGGATTGGATAGATCACTGGACTTATTATGTTGTTTTATAGTTCTTAATTACTATCAACACTAATTCTTACCATATAGCTGTAAATAGGTATGATATGGTAGGGTAAAAGCTTACCTAATTTTTGTGGGTCCAAACTTATTATTGTTATTTATGTGTTACAATTAATCTCTGCCATTAAAGTACCCCATTGATTTTTTATAGGTGGGTTTTTGGGTAGATGTACAATTGAGATCTTCTAAAATAGTAACCCATCACAATAGATTTGAGTCTAATACTCGTACCCTCATCAAAGGATAACAAGTCAGGTAATTATCATTTCCATGTAAACTTCTATATCTACACCCATTTACCCACATGATAAATGTGTAGGATACATGGTGAAATGAGCAAATTGACACAAAAATAAATATATAATATTTATATAAATCATATTGTACAATATAGACACATCTAAAGCGTATTTCCAATAGTATGAAGTAATAGTTATAGTGATCTAACCCTAAACATAATGGTTTACTCATCATTTACATTTAGAAAATCAAGCATATTTTTAGTAAATTATATATTATTTAGGATTTTTTCTCCCTCTAATATATGATATAAAAACTTGTGCATGTTATTGATTGGTGCCAAATTCTTGGAATCAACTAATATACATCTCAAGCAAGTAGTGATAAATCTTGCTGGAGTTTGTACTAGGAATTAGGGAATGTGTTCGAAACCTAAACGTTTAGCTCAACCTGATAAATGAGTAAAATGGGTAGGGTAAAATTTCTCCCTTCATCTTACCACTACTATAGAAATAGCTAATAACGTCACATTTAGATGCGTCGGTTGTATACAAGAAACCCACGCCTAAACCCTACAACGTCGATTGAATACAAAAAGCGACATCTATATGTGAAGAGCGGCCAAACACGGGTATTATTTTTATTTAGCGTCGGTTCCTCAATAAGCAACCGACGCCTAAAATTGCCCACCAAATCCGAATTTTCCAGTGAAAAAAATTACCTCCAAAATTTAACATACGACGTCGGTTTTTGACAAATTAACTGACGACTACAGGTTTGTCGCAAGACAGAAATTGGGCCCATTTTTATCGTCGGGTTTCTTCTAATAACCGACGTCGATGTGTTTTCGTGCGCTGTCCCCATAAAAATCCCCCCCTTTGGCGTCAGTTTGCTACGAAAATCGACGACTATGGTCATAATTCGAGAACACTTTTTTGTCGGCATATGTAGATAGACGTCGGTTTTTCTAGTTGAAACCGACGACTATCATTGAACATAGGTGTCGATTTTTTTTGGTAACTGACGCCTATAGTTTTAAGCGTCAATTGTTTATAATAACTGACGTCTATTGTTAACTTAATAGCACCCGCGTAAACCAGACTCTTTCCCTTTCTCTTTTTCATTCCTGATTTTAAGAGTTAGGGCTCTTTGGTGATTCTCTCTTCCGCAACTGCTCTTGTCGCCTGCCACTCCTGCCACCGCTACTACCGCTCCTTCCTGCCACCGCCTGCTCCTCTTCTTCCTACCGCTTCCGCCGCCTACTTTTCTTCTTCCTACTACTGCTGCCGCCTGCTCCTATGCTTCCTGCTGCTGCCGCCGCACTGCTCCGCCTCTTCTTCTTGTTTCTGCCGCCATCTGCTTTTCTTCTTGCTGCTGCTGCTGCCGCCTGCTCCTTTATTTCCAACTGCTGCCGCCACACTACTCTGCCTCTTCTTCCTACTGTGCCACTGCCGCCGCTTCCCACTTGCCAATCTCTGACAGGTACCAACAACTAACCAAATAGTGTAGACTTTTTAGTGTTACTCTTTGTTGATTCGCGAACACGAGCACAACCCCTCTTAATTTTCGAGAAAAGTTTACATACTACATATTAACTTAATTATGTACACAACTTAGCCATGGCTATGCAATAATGTACAAGTGGGCTAAATATCAATTTACTCCATATGTGTTCATCTATTCTCCATTACTTGGTATATGAATATGTAGTGATATATTATAGCCTCATATACAATTTGGTAATCTAACTCCTCTCGAATCATTATTAATTCATTAATCTCCCTAGTTATCTAATATTATGAATCACATAATCCCCTAGCTCAAACCTAGAGTCTAATTATAATTTTGGGTTATTCATAGTCCAATTAACAAATCTACCAAATTTGAAGTAAATCAGGTAATTAACCCTAGCTATATGTAATAGTAGCAGGGAAAAGAGTGAATAAGCATAGACAAATAAACCTAATTAGATGATGATGTAGCAAATATCTAAATCATATTGTACTAAGTTCCATCATTAGGTAGTGTGTCAAGCTCAATATTTTATCATAGGCTCATTATGAACCATTAGATCTAGATCTTAGGGTATCTCTACCCTCCTAACTATGAAATTGGTAACTTGTTTCCTTTTTTAGTATATTGAGAATCCTAATCACCCTTCTTGCTTAATGATGAACTCTAATGCACTCATGTGACATGCTTGGAATGTAAATGATGAACTTTGACCTAGATTGCCAATCATGCTTCTAAAGACATCAATAATGTGAATGTGAATGTGAACTTTACGATGTGAATTACTTTACAATGTGAATGTGAACTTTACAATGTGAACTTTATAACTCTACAATGTGAATGTGAACTTTCAGATGGCTAAGCATTCTCCTGATGACCGTGCTGATGATTACTGTGAGGGTGAGGACGTCAATGCGTTGCCTCACAATGTAAGTTTTAAAAATACATCCCTGAGGTTTCTATCTATATGTTCATTTATAGTTATATCCTGTAAGTGTGTTTTTTTTGTCAAATTTTAGGTTGGTGATGTACCCTGTAAGGACCCTAACCTTCGTTTTGGGCTTACCCTGTTTGCTTTGCCTAAACCTTGTGTTTTGATGCTTGCTAATCACCTCAAATGGTGATTAGGGTTTTTCTGTGCTTTGTTGAGAGTTGGAGGTGCAACTTGCAAATAACCCATGTCTTAGGGTTGATGTGCAAGTCTGACACCTTGAGAGATGTTTCTCTCTCTCCTTGCATCCTCTAGGGTTGAGAGGATGGGTTGGGCTCATTGTTTGAGTAGCTTTGGGCTTTATTCTGCCTTGTTGAGCCTTGTTTGGGCTTTGCCTAGCTTTGTTGGGCCTTGTATCGGGCAAGGGTGAGCTTAGTGCCTTGTGTCGACCATGGTGTATTGACCAGGTGGTTGTGTTGGGCAAGTGGTGTGTCGCCCATGAGGTGTATCGGCCAAGTGACCTTCTTTGACCTAGCATCATTTGTGTCACCCCCCTTGTGGACACTTGGTGCTTGTTTCTTGCATGTGGCAAAAGCTTTGGACATGTGGTGGTGGGCGAGATAGTAGGTGGCTTTGCCCCATGGACAAGTGTCCCTAGGTTGGGTGACACCTTGCCTTAGTCTCCCCTTCACCCTCTTCTATATATGTCTCTCCTTTCTCTTTCTTGGGACCCCTTTAGTTCCTTAGTTTCCTTCCTTTTTCCTTGGTGGATGATACCTTTCCTTGGTAGAGCTATCTTGGTGGCCGATATCCTTGGTGGAGTCTTCTTCTTCCTCTAGTGGTGGCCGAACCCTAGAGTGTGTCTTGCTCTTCTTTGTGTTGGCCGAAGGTGGTGCCTTGGAGCTTGGAAGCTTGGCACTAGGAGCTTGGAGCTTGTTTAAGGTGGGTTACATAACTCCTAACCCTAGTTATATTACTTCTTTTTTGTGTTGCATGTTTATATGTCATCTTGATCGGCCATGCATCTTGTTAGATATGTTTCTTGCCCTAGTATGTACCCTTTTATCTTGTTATATATATAGTGGTCATGTTGTTGATGTGTTCTTAGACCTTGTAGCTGAACCTTGAGTTTAGGGTTCCTTGGGAAAAACCCCTTTCTCTCCCATTTGGTTTTGAGAAGTGAGTTTGAGCTCTAGTGGTGTAGGCAAAACCCCTCTCTCTTAGTTGTTGAGAGGTGAGTCTATGATCTAGTTGCTTGGGAAATACCCTTCTCTCACCATGGATTTGAGAGGTGAGCCTTGGTTGGACGTTGTCCTAGTGAAGGTTGGAATCTTGAATGATAAGGGGATGATCTACCTTGTTTCCCGATATGTGATGGAGGTTGTGCAAAACCCCTCTCTCTTGGTTGTTGAGAGGTGAGCCAACTCTCTTGATCTATTAGGGTTTGATGATGGTGATCTTGAGGTTGATGATGACCAAACAGATATGGACCTTGTGCCTTGCACAATACCCTTTTGTGGTGCTTTGCACGATACCCCTCTTCTAGGGTTTTGTCTTGGGCGATATGATAAGTTGGATTCTGTTGACCTTTTTGCTTGTTATGACCCCTTCACCATGTTAGTGTTGTTGGACGTTATGCCTTGTTACCCAAGAAGGTTTTGGGAGTGTTGAACCCTGAATGTCCCTTTGACCAACATGGGTTGGTTTTGATGTTGCCTGATATGGTGCTTGGGTGGTGAAACCCTAGATAGATGCTTTAGTGGTGACCGATATGTAGTGCTTAACTTAGTTGAATGATAGCCCTCCTTGAGCGCCATGATGTAGTTGGATAGAGGTCAGTAGTGTGCTTGTTGTGCATTATGATCTTGGCCTTGGTTGATATGGCCTTGGGCATTATGATGATGGTGGATGCCCGACATGAAACCCTAACCCTAATGGGCGATAGGGTCTTGGCCGTTAGGGCTGGTTGTGCTGCCCGACACATCCTTTGCACTTGGATGCCTGATATCACCTTGCCCTTGGGTGTACAATATACCCTACACATAGCTGAATGACATAGCTCTTGGGTCTGGATACATGACACACTTCTGGCTTTAGTTGCATGACACACCTATGCTCCCTAGTTGCACGATACACCTATGCTCCTTGGTTGCATGATATCCTTTGTGCATGGGTGCATGACTTGGTTGGCCGATATGTGTGGCTAAGTGCCCTAGTCTATAGGCTTTTGGTGAGGAAGGTGATCCTGCCCGTTACCCCATTTGGATGAGGGATGCACTGCCCACCACACCTATAGTGAGGGTAGGTAGTATCTTTGGTAAGGATTGCACCTAGCTCGGAAACCCTAGTTTTGGTGAGTTGTTATCTTGTAACCACACCTCTGTTGATGATGCATTATGAATGATAGGTTGTAACCAGTGATATGTTTGATACCTAAAGTTGGTGCTAAGTAAGATGATAAGATACATGTTTATGTTTATAAGATAAAGGCATAGTGGATGCTCGTGGTTTGATTACAATAACGTAATTTGCTTACAAGATACAGCTTTGTGCTTCATGTAGTTATAATCATGGATGTTGATCCAATCATGTACCTTCAACCCTAATAGCATGATAATCATAAAGATCTATGTTTGGTGATTCAATTATCTCTCTTGATATGCATACTAACCATGCAGGTGCATCAAATGAATTCATAGCCAGGTGAGAGCTATGAGGTATATGTGTTTTGAATAACACTGGATAATGATAATTATTGATTGATGGGATAACATGTATCACCCTTATGATGTGAAAATGTCTGTTGACCTGATAAAGGCTGAGTGCCTAGTTGAGGTGTTATCCTCTGATGTTGAGATAAGGGATTGCTATCCCATGGTGATGATGTAAGCCTTAAGAGGCAGTGACATTCTGTGATGAGGGTTTGAGATCCCATGGTAATAATGCAACTCAATGATGTTTATGTTTTACAACTTGGTTGCCTCAACAATCCACTTAAAATATACTAATTAATTACAGTGGAACATATCATATAGTTTTCCTTGGCCATAGATCCATCATCGTCAGTAGTTGGTGATGGTGAAACGGGTTCTCCTGTGGGTTAACCCGGAAGCACATATTGTTGAATATGTGTGGTTTCTCCTAGCCAAAAATAGGAGGATTAGAGCGCAACTTCGGTTGTAGACTCCAGAGCACAGTTTTAGGCCTGTGGCTCAATATGAAAGAGCATGATGAACATGCCCATGGCTCAGGATATGTGATAAGAGCATGGTGAATATGACCAAGGCTTAATGATTATGGAGCACGATGAACATGCTCGTGGCTTGGATCACTAGCACCGATACCTGTACCAAGGTGGGCTAGGTAGAGGGTAGCCTGACCCTGTGTGGCTGTGGCCACCTAAGCATGAGACTGCGGTCCTACTTGTTAAAGCACGCGTGCACTGACCATGAGGTGGTGAGGTCGTGGAGTCTGAATCTTGCATTGACCTTGTATGGCACCGTCTTTGGGCTTCACAGCTGATGGTTGGATTTGAGCGGTACAACTCACTTCCTCAGGGCATGATAATACATAATCCAACCGAATAGTATATACTGCTTAGGGCACAACACGGAACATTGATTGAGGCCTTGCTTGTATAGTTGATATAGTTATACCTTGCAGTTATACGTACGATCCTTATATTTTGTGATAAGTTCTTATAAAGCTTATCTTGTCAATCATGTTCCATAAAGAATATCAGGTCATATGCCTCCTCGATACCCTAGTAAGATTGCTAATAAAATAAGTTCTGCTCAGGATGCTGCTCTTATAATCTGCTGATATCAGTTAACTTCTTTACCTTCTTTTTCTAAAGTTTTATAGTTTCAGCAGGGAGTTATGTTTCTTGTTGGGACTGTGTGTCTCACCCTGTTGGTTTACAACCTTTTTAGGTGATCGTACAAGACATGGTGGTGGTCATGAGGTTGTAGCCGAGCAATAAGAAGAGCAGTAGGAGGAAAGAGATAGATATGCTGCTATTTTGATTGTTTTGTAGTAGAGTCCTAGAGTCATCCCTATACTATCAGGTCCTCAGAGGTGTTTTGAAGATGTTTTACAATGTATAGCTGATGTAGCTTTGTATATCCTGCTGCTGGCCTGATGTGGCCCATTATGTATGTATAAATAGGTGATGCACTCTTGTGCTGATAGGACAACTGGTCCATATAAGCTGTGGACATATGTCCATGCTTGTGCATATTTATATAACATGTTTCCTTGCAGGATGAGGATCTAAATGTAATAGTTATTTTTTATGTGCTTTCTACAATCGGTTTTAATTAACCCGTGTTTTCGGTAATATGTGGTTTATGGTGGTTCCACACGTTTTCGCGTGGTATTTCGTTGTCTGTGTGATAGCGGGATGTCACAACATACCCCCTGAAGAAATTGGGGCACTTGATGAGAAGCAAAAAAAATTGAGAAAGTGAGGGGCATCACAACGATGAACAAGTTACTACAGCATAGGGGCAATGGACCCAAACTAGTTGTGGATTTCGATCATGCAGAAAATCCAGTTGGAGTGAACTGCAACTCATTTATTTCATATCTTGGGGTTCTTACTTGCAGCCATTGTAGTCCTATTTTTGAATCCTGACATAAAGTTCCTAAGGGGAAGAAAGACTTAGTATGGAAGGAACTATGCATGAGTTATTATTATTTGCAAATCTATTTTTGTAGATTACTAATTTTAGGATACTAGTTAATAACAATTCTATTTTGTAGAGTATATTTGATCTGGATGAAAAGCTATATCGTAAATGCGTGATGCGATGTTGTGGGAGGATCCTAAGGAACTATATGACAAATCTCACCCGAGATTACATACATGATGCTGAGAAGAGGTTCTTGATTGATTTCCAATTCTAGACATTGATCACTTTTTGACTAACTCTACACTAATAATTTTTGTTTGTATTCTCTTTAAAAAATAAATTTAGGTAGAAGGCAGCCACTGAGCAATGGAACTACCTGGACACCAAAGACTGAGAGGAATTTGTTACCCAAAGAAAAATAGATGAATTCAAGGTATTAAGTGCCACTCCCAATTTAATTAATATACGTTCTTATGTATTCACCTATTCAAGATTAACTTTTAGTGTTACTAACCAAATCAATGTGCTTATTAACAAGGCTATCAACGATGCTCAAAGAGAAAGGCGTGCACTGAATGTGCATGACCACACAATGGGTCCAAGAGGCTATGCATGCATTCACCAAAGACTACATGCTGAGTCTATTGCTCAGTCTGCTGCTACTCAGGAGCCCTCTACTATTGGTACCGCACCTCTGGCTCACCATGCTATGTGGATAGCTGGGAGGCAAAACAAGAAGGGAGATATAACGAATCCCGCAACTGCTGAGGCGGCTGCAAAAATGGTAAAATTAAACTCTTAGAGCAATCAATCGATATTGATTATTGTTATGTTTACTTACCAATTTCTGTTGATGTCGATTAGAGGGAGCTGCACGAGCAGAGGAAGGAAGGTAAGTTCATCCCTGAGGGCACAAGGGATGAATTGACAGTTGCTCTGGGTAACCCAGAGCATCCTGGACATGTTAGAGGTGCAAGCACTGTTGTGGGCATCAAAGCGTTCTTTGGGCCATCACAGTGCAAACCAGTCCTAAGAGCGGGACTTTCACAAGCTGAGGTAACTTATTCTTTTTTTAGAATGTTATTGCAAAAGAGAATTCAATAATCAGAAGATAGCATTTCTTTTATCCATGTATAGGTAGATCAGTTAATTGAAAGGAGAGTCGAGGAAGCACTTGATAGGATATTTGAGGAAACACTTGATAAGAGAGTCAATGAAGTAATTAGAAAGTGATAGGTGTCTCAGACTGCCACTCAGACAGTACTTGTGGTGGACCACTCTTCTCCTATTGCAGAGGTTGGGAGTAATCCTATAGATCCACCACCTAGAACGTCTGCTGTAAGTATTTTTATGACATATATAGTAGCTAGTCTTTTTAAGATGATATGTTTATGTATATATGTATATAATATTATTTACGTAAATTTGTAGGGGTTGAAGCCATGCCGTCTAAAAAGTCAAGAATATATCGTTGCAGAGGCACAAACTTACCCAGCCCTTCCAGGGGAGATGTTTCATGGGACTCCAGTACCAGCTGGTGCAATTCGTGTGAGTCTGATACATATACTCCCAGATTGGAGGGATCTTCCACTGCCATATGCCCACCCAGATTTTGAAACACTTGGTGAGGCAGAAGGCAGAGTGATAATGTGGCCCAAAGCGGATGCCATCTATAGTAATATTGTATGGTAAATTTACATTACGTTAATTTGTTAGTGTGTATATATGAGTCAATTGATCTAAAATTATATATATAGGTCAAAAGGAAGACACATGCTACATCTCGACCTCCACCTCCACCTCCACCTCCTAAAGTACCAAGTTGGCTTCCAAGGGACCTACACGCCTCGTTAGGTCCTAATTATAGGGGTATGGTAGTATGGACAGGCGACCATGATTCAAATTTCCCTATAAATGTTACTATTCTGGAGGATGCAACAGGTCAATCATACAATAACAATCTATTTATACAAGTTTTACATATGTATTAATGCATACGTAATACAAGTTTTGCAACGCATTAATGCATATGTATTAATGCAGGTCAATCATACGATAACAAGCTATTTATATAAGATATTTTGGAGTTATTTCATTATGATTGGCTGAACACATCTAGGATAGAGCTGTGGATATGGTGAGATCTTGTTTATACATCCGTATACCTTGTTTTATATACGGTGATATGGTTTCTTATATATTAATGCATACGTAATACATATTTTGCAGCCACTTACACATGATATGTACAGATTTTGCATTTTCCCATGTGGGATTTTTGGTTCCATCTTTGATTACTCTTGTAGATACAGACCCTTCTTTAGTTACTTCTTACTACTGTGCTACTTTTGAATATTTTGGTAAAAATAAGAAGACAGTGATAATAGCCCCATTCAATGTCGAGTAAGTTTACTTTGCTTATAATTTGGAGTTAAGAAAATTACATTTTTATTATGGATTTAGAGTTATTAATTTTTAACTTTCTTACCTGTAGTGGTAGGCATTGGGAGTTACTAGTTATTGTCCCCCAGACATTCACAATCTATTATCTAGATCCTATGGGGAACGAATTGAATACATTATATGGACACACAATGAAAATGCCATTATTCCCGTGAGAAATATTTCAAATTTTTATATTTGTTAACATCTGTTATTACATTACTATTTAATTATACAATTTGACGTGTTACATTAACATGTAGGGCTTTACAAGAGTTCAAAAAAGATGGAGGAAAGGTCTCCAAGAAAAAGAATCAACCACTAATTTGGGAGAATGTGAAAGTAATTTCCCGACTCCAATATATATATTATTTATGTGAACTGTGCTTATTTGTATTTTTGAATATTTTTATGTTTCAATTTATAGTGTGCTACACAAGAAAACAGCTGGGCATGTGCCTACTATGTGATGCGATTTATGGACCTAATCATCAAATATGCCGCAATGGAAATCGATACTATACATAATATATTATATATAGTCTCATTAGATAATATGAAATATATCAATCTTATTATATATTATTAATTATATATATATGTCATTCTCTTTACAGGTGTTTAAAACTGACTTCAATACAGGTGGAAAGTTATTAGATGTACATACTCACTATACGAGGGAGGAATTAGATGTTGTAAGAGAAGAATGGGAAAAAAGCCCTACAAGTAGTGGGAATTTTTAAATATAATTGGGTATCTGATGACAATGATGACGATGATGAATAAAGAATGATATTTCTAAACTTTGTTCTCATAATTATTTTTGTGTGAATGTGAATGACGTTTTCTGAATTGTCATATGTGTGAATGTGAATGACTTTTTATGATCAATACATGAATGTATGAATGTGAAAAGAGATGAAATGAATGGAACTGAATGTGAATGTAAATGACTTTGCAAGTTTCTACATGTATCTGATCAATACAAGTGTCTGAATGTGAATGACTTTGCAGGTTTGTGGCCTATTGTTGGCTGATATCAATGGATGCTGTAAACCTGCAGTTCATAACTGAATTGTAGGTTCTACATCCTGCTGACCAGCTATACAATAGGCCTGAAAACTAATAAGAAAATAAAATCAGAACATAGGCGTCGATTATTTGTATAAAATAGACAATAAAGACATACAACGTCGATTATTAGCAAAAAACCAACGTCTCTTCCATGGCTGGCGTTGGTTATCTGTAAGAACCGATGCCTATTGTGGCCAGTTCCCAAGGTCGTGTTGGGAAGCACGGCCGTGCTGGCAGGGATATGGCATCTCTTATTGTTTAATAATCGACATGTTTAACCATGATATAGTGTCAGGTTTCTTTACAAAATACATTTTCAGTGGCGGGAAGGGTTATGGTGTTGGTGTTTGTTTAATAACCAACGTCTTTGATCATGATATAGTGTCAGTTTTTGTTAAGAACCGACGCTTATAGTTCCCTTGTTGGTGCATTTTTGGTGGCAGGAAGGGTTATGACGTCATTTAGAAACCGACACTGAAGGTGTCAACCTTTAGCGGCGCCCACTTGGGTGTCGCTTAGAAACCGATGCTAAAGGCTCTAAATAACCAACGCCAAAGGCCTTTTATATAGTAGTGTACCCTTTATAAATGTAGGTAAACATGTAGTGGGTAAAACTAATACTTACCCTTACACTACCCTAGTTGGTATGGGTGTAGGAAAATTGCTCAATACCATATCCATTGACAAACCTATCTTTCTAGGGATCCAACACGGGATGATAAGTTACTTTAGTTAGGAATTAGATAAGATTTGAGGTTGTGGGAAGTATTAACATACATAGTCAGTGCAAAGGATGGTTTCCAACAAGAACTAAGGCCATGTTTGGAACATGTTATAAAGTAACTTGATGATATTAGTTCCTGTCTTTTTGCGCCACATATGCAACACACGAGCCTAAATTCAAATAATGAAGCTCAAATTTAGTCCCATACTGGGACTAGTTGGATCCATTTGGATTATGTAATCTCCTAAATGGACCAACTAGACCTGCTCCATGTAGGAATGGCCACTATCTTATATGTTATTTTATTTATATACAATGTTGAAAATAAGGCTAGATCGGAATGGATTTCCAATGAGGTTCACAATGAGACTGAAACCAGAATACACTAATCCCATTATCATGTTCTTGACCAATTTAATTCCATAATACTCCAAAATCCTAGTCCCATGCCTAAATGACAAACGAAGTTACTTCATCTAAGATTTGTTGTCACAAGAACCATACAATATATGGACAAACAACTCCTATGTGAAAAATGGCTTGCATGCTCCTAAAAAGGTCCACATCCGAGCACATAGAGAATTATATTTCGGTGTTGTTACCATGAACAACAACCCTATTATTATATCAGGAGAGGTGGACACCATCCTATACTAACAACTTTTAAAGGTAATGGTTGGGAAATTTTGGACAACTACGAAGTTGGAGATAGTCAACCCTTGGGTTTCCTTAATTTGTGAAGTTGCCCAAACCGAGAGTGATATATCTATTGCTTATGTCTAGATAATTGGTCACCATTCAACTTAATAATAAAGGAAAAAACACTAAATGGGGGGGGGATAAAAAAAAGGAGTGGAGAAAAGGAGGCAAGTAGGTGGAGTAAATGAGTGCATACTTTGCCATTTTATCATCACCTACTTGTATCTTTAATACAAGGTATAACTGCATTGGTGGATCTATAAACTTGAATTTGGTGAGGCCATGAGATAACTGACCATTTGTCATCTGCAACTTTGTTAGAATATGAAACATAATAATTTAGTACACAATTATACTCATAGTTACTGGTATAATCTGGAACTTTGTGCATTTGTTTTACTTGTGTGTAATTAAAGTATTAAATAAGTTGCTTTTGAAAAGCCTTCAATTTGGTTCATGGATGCAAGATTCTATAAATTAAAGGAATTTCATGCTTCGATCTAAATTTTATAGTGTCTTCTGAGTTTTCTTAAATCAAATAATCAGAAATAAACATACGATTCTAGAAATTTATTATATTATTATTTAAATGAATAATTGACACATGAAATACCTTAAATTCCTTGGAAGTCAAGTTTAGGGTAACTCACGAGCTTAGTTGGGCCCTACCTTTGCCAAATGTGAGATATGATCTTGAGAAGATAGTTTCCAAGGTTGAAAACCTAATAATCTTATATGTGACCTAAGTGACTAAGCTAAGTAAAATGCTTATAAAACAAGTAAGGATATTCATATTTCATATTTTAATATCAAAATTTTCCTATTAAGGCATGTGTTTTAATCTCCATATGCCAAATCACCCAGTCTTCATAATATGCAAAATAAGCATGTCAATTAGTGAGGGGATTTCATCATGTTCCAACACTTTGAATGTAAGGCCCCTGACCTAGCTTAATGCTAATTGTGCTTGATTTGTATAATGAGATTCTCAGAACCTTGCTCTAATCTATTGAGATGTTTTGTTATCATGTGACATGCCCATGTTCTCAGTTTGGTCCTGATTAGATAGAGTTTGAGCTATGTGTGCCTATTTTGGACTAAAATGCAATTTACCCAAGTTGAGGGGTTATCTTGCAAATTTTCACATGTTGAGTGTGCTCATAGTGCTTTAGCATCATAATAGATAGAATGATGCTATGGGACACCTTGTGGGACCTTGATTAATGAGGCGACATTACATGATATGCTAAGGTTTCTAGGATTTGGATGGTGTCGACCTAGTAGTGTTGCTTGGGTATATTAACCCTTATTTCATCCTTATGGTATGTTTTGTAAGTATTTTGATCGAGACACATTCCCTTGGTGATGTTGTCTTGACCTATATGGTCTTGGATGTGTTTGGATTGAGACAAGTTGTCTTCTTGTGGTATGTCTCGACCTAGTATGTTGATGGCCCTTTTGTTTCGACCTTGTTGTACCTTGGTGATGGTAGTAACCTAGGTAGCAACCTAGGGGCTATCTTGGATGTGTCTCGACTGAAACACATGCCTTGGCATGATATTGTTACGACTATGATGGTTTGGGGTGATGTGTTTTGACCTTGATTTTGTCTTCTTGTGTTTTGACCTCTATGATGGTGATGATCTTGCTTCGACCTAGTCTTGATGTTTTGCTCTTGTTTTGACCTCCATGAAGTGTTGCAGCTGAAACCACATGTTGGGGATCACCCAAGTAGGTCGATACCCAACATAGGTTATATCACTATCTCATTCATGCATGCATAAAGTGGTTGCATGTCTATCTTATTAATAGATAAGTTTTATTTTGATGTTCTAATATGTTGACACCTCACATAAACCCTACTTCCCTCCTCCTTTGGGTATATATGCCTTTCTCTTCATTAGCAAGCACTCTTTTTTGGCCCTGCTCTATTCTCTCTCTATTGTAAGTGGCCTTAGATCTTTGGGTGAAAAGGAGATCAGATCCTAAAGCTACGGTGTTCGATCAACCTTTCTTGAAGAAGGATTTGTGCTAGATCAACTCTTGTAATGGTGATATTTGGTGAATCTTCACTTGGTAAGTAGTTCTACCTTCTTGATCACGTTTTCCCCATGAAACCTCCATCATCATCTTCTTCGTCCTTGATCATGGACTATAGATCACCTATGGTGGCCTTTTGAGAGGAACTCCTCATCATAAGGGGTCATAAACTATGTTTTGACATGGTGAACCTGAGTGGAAGGATGATTCCTTCACTTTCTCTCTTTTTCTTTTAGTTCAGCCTAGGTTTTCTTGCCCTCTTTCTTGAGCTACTTCTTAATCATGGTGTTCCTCTTTTGTGAGGTGATTTGTTAGTTGAAGTGTTAAGCAAAGTTGGGGCTTCTTTCCTTCTCTTGGAGCTTTTGATCATTGGAGCTTGGATCACCACAGAAGTTGGGTTATATAACCTTTCCCTCTTCTATTTTGGCACCATAGTCATGCTCATTTGTTGTTGTTTCTATCTCTGAAATATGATCTTAACAAGATAAAATATGTTATCATGAATTAGGGATTGATCTATGGTGATAATACTATGATATTTGTTTTTATTTTCCAAAACCCTAATTTCTTTTGTACCCAATTTTGAGATAAATGCAAGACGGATAATTCTCTAGCCTTGATTGTTGAATTCTATCTTTATGAATGGGGATTCAGGTACCTTAGTGAAACTTGTGTTTTAATACTATCTGATAGATGTTAAACATGAGTAATCACATCTCTTCACGAGGCTCTATTATGTAGAATTCTATCATGCTCAAAAGATGTTGATGATCATCTTTGGATGGTGATAATTCCTTTATTTGTGATGAGCGTTCCTTGGTGATAACCTACTATTTTGGTTATGCATCCCTGATTTGAGGATGTTATATGATCTTATGGCCATTTTATCTAGTGGGCATTACACATATATTTTTAGTCTTATATGTTTGGCTAGTGGTCAACAATCATGATTTGTTTAGAGAGGATGGATGTGATGACCCTACAAGTATTACAATATTTGGTGTTATTAACATGATGATTAAGATGGTAAATGAGGTCCTTATGAATTTAGGGTTACAACTTTTTAGCATTCTTAAATAGGTTTCTCTCAACTAAACCCTAAATCCATGTGCTCAATTTCTAAGGTCTTCTTGAGAGGATGACTCTATGAGCATCATAAGACTTGGTTTAAAAACCATGTGCGAAGTTTCAGTCATCTTGTTGTCCATAGGGTTATGGATGATTTCTCATATATGTTAAAATTCAATTTCTCTCTCTTAAGTGGTTTGATTAATGATCATCATGGTGACTTATTCTAGGGTTTGAATGATCATGATTCCCAAGTTTTAGACATAGTGACTCTTGGTATTCTTGCTGATTAGTCTTGAGTTTTGATCGAGACATATGTTACCCTTGAAGTTGAGGTTGAAACACCCATGTGTGGATGTGGGTCGTAACACCCATGCTTTGCCTTGAGGTCGAGACATCTTGCTTGAATTTGGTCGAGACATATATAAACCTTGGTGTTAGGGTTGTGACCTTGAGTTGTGTTTTGATTGAGACTCCCTTGAGTTGGTTCTGTCGTGGTCATGACATATATTTTGTTAATGGTTGAAACCCTAACTATAGTTGGTTGTGACCCATGATGGTTAGTGGTGGTAACACATGGTGTTATTGATGGTCGAGACACTTTGTTGATAGTAGGTCGAACACTTTGTTGATAGTAGGTCGAAACACTTTGTTAATAGTAGGTCAAAACAATGACGGTAGGTTGTGACACCATGTTTGGTTAGAGGTTGAGACATATGATTAGACCTGTCAAATGGGTGGGTTTGGGTTGGGTCGTTGCGGGTGCAGGTCTCATGGGTGTGACTCAAAAAGGTACAATTCTAAATGGGTGGAAGAAAAGCACACCCAAACCCAACCCAGCGGGTTGTGGGTTGCTCGCGGGTGCCCATATAAAATGTGTCCAATCAACAATAAGTTTCTAGTTCCTTTGATTAACACAAAAAGAAACAATTACAACATCTCAAAACTATGTTTTGATGTTAAATATAGTGCAAAGCAACCAATCAACTACTATGTTTGATGTCAAACCAATCGATTAATTCTTGACTTACATTTATACCAAATTAAAAGAAAAATAACACCAACTAGCTATTGTATTTCTATGTAAATTAGGGAAAGGCCAATGCAATTTTCATACATAAAGTATATAAAAAAAGTAAAAGTTAAGTTTTTCATTTAATATTACACATTAAGAGTTTTAAAAGTCCTTGTTGTTATCTATTGTATATATAAAGAGAATACACTTTCCACAATTAATGATTAAGATTTAACTTATGAAAATTGGTGTGCATCTCTTAATGGGTGTATGTGTATAATATGTATATAAATATATTGACTTCATTTAACTGGGTCACCTGCGGGTCACCCGTGAAACCCACTATATAAATGGGTGGGTATGGGTTTGGGTGATTTTTGGCGGTTGGACAATTTCTTCACCCAAACCCAACTTAAACGGGTCGGCTCATGGGCACCCACATATTTTGACCGAGTTTGATAGGTCTACATATGATGATGTTGTGGTCAAAACACCTAGATATGTTGCGATCAAGATACGTTGCATGAAGGTGGTCGAGACACTTTGCTTGGGGGTGGTTGAGATACTTTTTTCATGATCGGTCAAGACACATGTGTGTTGAATGGCCGATACTCATACATGAACATATAGTCAACACATGTGCATGAGTAAGCAAGTAATGATCCATGTATAGACTTGTGGGAATGATTGTTTGGTTAATCCTAATCATGATCCCTAACCCTAATATGCTCTAACAAAGTAGGGAGTGAATCAATTAGGAATTAGTGCTATAATCATGATGTAAACTCTAAAAGGCTATGTGAGTGAACCCTAACCCTAATCCTAGGGTATGATATACTTGTAGAACGTTCATGGATGAATACCATGTGATTATACTTTCTCTCTGCTACTTATATCGTCCTAACTTATAGGATAATTGAGTGTCATAGCTTGTGCATACTATGAAGATGATTAAATAATAATAGATGATAGCCAAGAGCCTTGATGAGGTGCACTAGAATTGTAAACATGTGAATGTGCACAATTAACTACAGTTTGTAGTTCTCAACCTTAATACACTCCAAACTTGTGGGAGGTAATGAAACTAGAGATTGGTAAATAAATAATTCCATGGAACCCTATGTGGTTAAGCATGATACCATAACTCTAAAATGAGGGGACATGTGATGTATTGCCTATATTGCCTAAAAGTGTTTAATTCGTTGAGATGTTTTCTCTCTCTATTTATATAATGTTAACCTTACAGGTAAGATGATTATCATAGATAATGATTTCTATAGTGTATATGTGATGTGACATAGGTGATGATTATATGCCTAATGAGGCATGATGAGTTAACAATAAGTATTCTCTTTCCATTTGTATAGTGTTAACCTTGAAGGTAAAATGATTTTCATATTTAATGATTGCTATGATGTATATGTGATGGGAAATAGGTGATGCTCATACGCCTGATGAGGCATTATGAGATACAATGAGTATTAAGAATAATGTGATTGGTCTTATGACCTAGTGAAGGCCTAATGACTAATAAGAGGTGTATCCTCCAGTGATGTGATGGGAGATTGTTATCCCCAATGATGTGTTAATAATGATTTGTCTGATATGACAATGTTAACAAATAGTGATGTTGATGGCCTTATTTAAGGCAGTGGGACAGCGTTTCCCTGAGATGATGTGACAATTTCACACCTTATACATTTTATATCTAATGAATTTGTTTCATAGTTATGCTTATTAGATTGAATTAGGGTTTGTATGTCTACTTGTATGACTTAATTCATCAAATTGGCATAACTAATAAAGTGAAACCTTAATCATGAAGTTTTCCTATACCATAGATCCATCTTCAACATCAATATCTTGCTGGATGGTAAAATGAGTAACTCCTACGAGAAACTCGGAGCACACATTGTTGAATATGTGGGGTACACATGGAGATATCTCCGTGTATCCTTAAATTGATGAATTAGTGATAAGGTGTTTTATTATAGATTGACCATGCATGAGCCTATTCTCTAGCGTTGTGCCATGTGCCAAGGTAGGATATTTGTTTTACAAAATCATAGCTTTGACTATGATTTGTTGTCTTTATAGGACTATAACTATGGCTATAAGTTGTTGTATTTGTAATTTGACTATATGTCACTGTGTTGCAAACTCGAGATGACTGAGTAGTACTAGTGATGGTCACGATGTCTATCTCTTCCATTGATATTGTATGGTACTATTGATTTTGACTTAGTAGTGGTTAGTTGGATTTGAGTGGCACACCTCAAATCCTCAGGGCATAATAATAAAAAATGTAACACAATAGTATAGTGTTATTGCTTAGGGTCACATTCAAATAACATTGGATGACCCCCTTGCCGTGTTTCTTGTATTGAGTATTTTATAACATTTGTTTGTGTTCTTCATTTTCCTCGTTGAGGTATAAAATTATCTAATGCTCAGTTGTATATTCTTGATCTGCTTAAACAATGATAACTGCCTTGCTTATATCATTTAGATGAATATGGTTATCTGTTAATAGTATAAATTGTTGTTCGCTTATCCATGGTTGTAATAGATGTTGGCGGAGAGTTATAACTCTCGCTGGGACTTTGGTCTCACCCCGTGGGATCCACATTTTTTTAGGTGGACGGACAGTCTAAGACAAAGATCATGTGATTGAAATTGACAATACAAAGAGCAATAGCTAGTGGATCATGGATATGTAATATGTGTCTAGTCATATAGTCCTATGTGTAGTCCCTATACACTCAGGTCCTTGAGGGTATTTTGTGAATGTTGTGAATAAATTTGAGTTTTTGGCTCTAAGACATTGTGGTACAAACATAGTTTGTATACATGAGCAGATGATTATATGTAAAAGGTTTTGGATAAATAGCCAGTGAAAAATGAAGTGTATTACCTTTTGATATGAATGAAATACAGTGGAAATAATTTATGTCTCTAATTATTTCTTGTTGAGCTTGAGAACCTGGCATGTGATCAGTTTTAATTTGTCTTGTTTTGTGGTAATATTGCTATTATTGATAATTCCATGCTTTATTTTGAGTAATCTCACTTTGTGTGAAAAAGGGTGTCACATTGAACTTGTTTAAACCTTACAATTAATTTATCCTTTATGTCATTCATTTGGTCTTCCTTATGAAAACCCAACTGCACCTTTTGGGTTTTACCCCACTTGGTGGTTTCACCAAGCTTATACCTTATTGGCGTTCATGAATTCCATTCTAGATATAATGGCCTCAAGCTATTAAGCAGACTCTAGTCCCTTAATAGTTCTTTGTTGAATGTTGGCTCATCATCTTATGACCAACTCATTACTTATCTAAGTTATAGGATTTACAATCCTTTAATCTCAGACATATTTTACTAGAACTATGAGTTTTGCGTGTTACATAAAGAACTTGAGATTCCACAACCACTTTTGAGTCTCTTTGTCCTCACTGCGCCTTGTATGGTTCAATTGTTCTTTATTGAATTTGAACTTTTTGATTTGTACTTTATTCCCACTGATTCTAATGGAATTACGCCATCCTATCAACAAAACACTTTTATTATTGGATTGAGATAAGTAGTGTTCAACAAATCATGATTTATGGATAAACCTTTTATAAGAAACTACTTTCTTCATATAGGTTTCAATCCTTAAGACATATTGGGACATTCCCTTATCATATCTCATATGACATCTTTAAAACCATTTTGGACGATACTTTGTTTTAGTGTAAAGCCTATTTCTTTTAAGGAAATTAGAAGATTAGATTAGATGATAATTATATCATGACTGATCATGATGTGATTCCTTCTTTCTGACACATCATGTTCAGGTGGTCTTCCTTATGATATACTATAACATTCACTCCAGAACAACCTCAAACTATTCTTGTAAAGTATTTCAACCTTTGATCATATCAAAATATGTTAATACCTTTCAGGAAGTTGTGTACTTCATACATGTAATCTTCTTGAACATATCAAGAGATTTGTATTTTACTGAATACATATCACCATATTATCAGTAAATATAATACAATGCAAACAACTGTGGGCTCTGATATCCAAAACCTGAGATAAACACGATTAAACTTAGCGGAAGCGATTCGATTAACAACGGAATACGAAAATCACCAGAAATTAAAACTTTTTAAGACAAGATCTTGAAATCCTGAAACTCCTTTTATAAGAAACAAGGTAAACAGATTACATCTCTGTTAGATCACTTCATGAGTGATTATATACAGCCGGATACAAAATCTCAAGATTTCAAAATCCTCAGATCAACAAACTCCTAGGACCTGAGTGTACAGAGTCTACATAAGACTATTCTGACTACAAGACTAGATAACACAGTGTTTCCACCTGAAGTCACTGCTGCTCCTGGTGCTACTGCTGCTGATTCTGATCACCTGCAGATAGGTTCCTTCGTCCTCGACGACCACCTAAAAAGTTGAAACCTACGGGGTGAGACAATTTTAAATAATTGTCCCAGCGAGAGTTATAATTCTCCGCCAAAAGCTTTATTATGGTAACCAAGAATAACATAGGCAATAAAAGCTCTAAGGTAATCAGCAGCAGATTGTTATCAATTAGAACAACAACATTTAAGGAATATGAAAAACATGTATACTAAGTAATGTATCATCAACCAATGTATTTCGTGGTTCAACTTAAGCAGATATGCTACACAGTTGATTATGTTTTACAAACATCATTATGCCCTGCGGAGATGAGGTATACCGCTCATACTCCAACCGATCACTATTAAGTCGCATCGGTATCATACATAGGTCATCAAAAGAGCCAGATTCTTATGACCTCATCTTTCTCAGTCAGTATGAGGATCAACATGCAGGACATCTAGTGTCTCTGCTACAATAGCTTACCAGGGTATTCTGGTACTTCTCTATTAGAGTCACAGTGGCATTCTGTACTCTCTTCACCATCAAAAGATTTCTTGTTTATCTCTCATCAATGCGGTATAAAAGATTTCCTCGGGAGATTAGTGTTACATCACCCCGGCATAAACACATAGTGAAAGGGTTGATGGATTTAAGATACATCTACATCAATTCATTCACTAGGATGTAAGATTTTACACATCCATATACCCCACATACTCAAAAGTATGTACTCCAGGAGTTCCCTTAGGAAAACCTATTTCACCATCATTTGGTCTCTGACAATGATGGATCTATGATCAGGGCTCTACATGGAATAATTATGCTTGATTAGTTAGGTACATTTCAGTATTATTTTATCATCATACATGTTTTCAAACATTAATCATTAGCATAGCAGCTATGAAGGAAGAATACTAAATGTAACAAGCCTAACTCTCTTCAATTATCATTTCTCAATACTATCATCACAAGTCATCTCTTAAAGCATGACCTTGATGGTATTCATGGCTCTCACAGCCTATCAATCTCATAAGATGTTATTAACCTGGTATTAGGATAAATCACTATTCATAAGGCTAACAACATGCTTTCAATGAATATAGTATCATCATCCATACCTTGATATGATCATCCTCATATAGGAACCTGCATGATTAAATCAACTGATAACAATAAATAACTTATTTAAAGAAGTTGTATCTTCCTGCTCATACAACAGCTAGGCTTCCCTGATTTTCATCAATTAGGGTTTACTATTCATAATACATGTCATCACCCTAGAATTAGGGTTTACTATTCACATTACATGTCATCACCCTAAACTTAGGGTTTACTATTCACATTACATGTCATCACCCTAGAATTAGGGTTTACTATTCACATTACATGATGAAATGATCTCATAAAATCCTCATGTATGAGAAACATCATCATTAAAGACCTCAGATAAGATTAAGATTCATCAATTGTCATAATTAGGGTTTCCATGATCTCACATAGGTGGATCATACCTAATCTTGCACATCCATGTATATTGAAGGTATTTTACTTGAGTTTCCATTATAATTGGTACTTTCTCTCTCCTCTAACTAGTAGATAGTGATTACACCACTCTAGATTAGGTTGGGTTAAGTCCTCATTGATTAACACAAGTCAACTCATCACTATCATGTGATTAGGGTTTGATTAAAACAAGGTATCACTCAATTGAACCTTTCAGGGGCATTTTGGTAATTTATCCATTGACCATCATCATGGGTCAATTCATTAGCCACTTAGTCCCTTAACATCTTAGGTTACCATTTGTGTTTAGATTAGATCATCATTGAACCTTTTACACCTTCAAGTGATTTAAGTATAATCAACCTTGAAGGTCTCGAATTGGTTTAGGGTTTAACCCTCAACCTTCAACTCATTTGATTCTTAAACGACCTTGAACTCATTTAACCTCAAACGATCTTGGACCCATTTGAGCCTTAAATGAGTGTGGACTAACTTGATCTTAAATGGGTGGGGACCCAATTGAGTCTAAACGGGTGTGAACCCGTTTGAGTTCAAACGAGTGTGAACCCGTTTGAGGTCAAACGAGTGTGGACTCGTTTGGGCTTAAACGAGTGTGGACTCATTTGGACTCAAACGAGTGTGGACTCGTTTGGACTCAAACGAGTGTGGACTCGTTTGGACTCAAACGAGTATGGACTAACTTGGGTTCAAACCGCATGAACATAAAGGTGACACATAGGTTATGTTTGAATAGGGTTTCTTATGTTGAAGCCTTTAATTGGCCAAAGCCATGATAACCACTTATAAATTGAGTCAAATAGGATGAGCCTCAAACAAGTGGACTCCAATGTGACCCTAAATTGAAAGCCAATTAGGGTTAAGTCTAACTCAATTAGGGTTTCCAATCGGCTACTCATCAATTTCCAACAATGTGAATCAAAACAAGGTTGAACCTATCAATTGAACTCCAATTGGGCTCAAACTTGGCCCAAACGGTCTTGAGATCGTTTGGATGAACTCCAAACGGTCTTGAGACCGTTTGCCCAAAGTTTGACCAAAAATATAGTTGATTTGATAAGGGTTGAGTCCTAATTAAATTACAAATCAGCACTTTTCATCAATTTATCAATATCTTGTGATTGGACCCTCAAACCATCAAATTTCTTTAACCCTAGACCTCCAAACGGTCTTGGGGTGTCACTAAACGAGTGTGAGATCTTTTGGATGAATCCCCAAATGGGTTTGAACTCGTTTGGGTCCTTCAACCCAACACTCATCAAAATCTATATGAAAATCAGCAATTTTAACCCGATTAGGGTTAGGGTGTTGAAATGCCTTCAACTCTTAATTGGTTAGGAATTAGATCATGATTCTTGGTAGAAATGAAACTAAATATATTATGAACAGAAATCCAAAACGGTCAATGCTTGGTCAACTCCTTCAAACGGGTTGGAACCCGTTTGCCCAAAGGTTCAAGTTAATCAGTTTAGAAAACAGCACTTAATTCAATTCGATTGCCTAATTGATTCGCCTTCAACCTACGATTCCTTTGGAGTTAACCCCTAAAATTTGGTGGGTCATTAGCCTACATGATTTTGAACAGAAATCCCAAACGGTCAATGCTTGGTCAACGCCCTCAAATGGGTTGGAACCCGTTTTGCCAAACCGACCTATTGAACACGTTTGGATTGAAACGAGTGTGAGATCGTTTGACCTATTGGTCCAAGATCGTTTAGTAAAGTTGGATAAGGACCAACATAGGTATTAACGCCCCTTGTCTTCAACCTTGAAACCAAGGTCTGTTCTTCACGAAAAAGATTGCAAGGGTGCAAAGAAGGATGGGGAAGAAGAAGAACTAACTATTATTTGCACGAATAAAAGTATGCATAACAAAGCAAAAGGTTTAGAATTATAAAACCCATCTTAAGGTCGTTCCTTGAGCTCCAAGCTTACAAGCTTCAATTCTTGAATGGTGTCTTGATCTCCACAGGTCAGCCAAGGGTGTTTCTCCAAGGAAAGGTTGGGAAAAGATGGCTAGAACGAGAAAGCTAAGTAAGAAAACTAGCAAACCAACCTTGTAACATGATATCCTCCATGAATTTGAGCAAGATGATGATCAAAGATTACCTAGAGCTGCTTGGCCGTTCTCCTCTTCTCCATAGCTCTGTCCTAAGTCGGTCTAAGCAAGGAAATAAGAAAGGAAGTGAAGGAAACGTTCCTTTACAAACAAAGGAAGGGTGTATATATATCTTGGGGTCATTTCCAACATAAGGACAACTAGTTTCTCCTTTTCACAACTAGGTCCTTCCTTTCTTTTAGGCATGTCCCTCCTCTTCTTTTATAAGGTAAAACTCCTTCTAAAACCAAGAACTAAAGGCAAGGAAGGTCAACTTATCACTAAGGTACATATGTACATAAGGGTCTCCTTACTTACATCTTGATGATTTAATTACAAAGGTGTTCCTTATTATATGATTATTCAAAGGAAGTGCCCCCTTCATCATTATTACTCTAATTGATGTCAAAAGTCATAAGAGATGTTCTATATGATGTATTTTACAAGTTGCACCCCTTAAATTGGGTAAATTGCACTTTACTCCAATTTAGAGTTTTTAAGCACAAGGATCATTCCACAAGCTGCATCTTGATGCTCAAGCTTGGGTAAAATTCATCATTCCTCATCATATCCACTCATATGATGTCTCATCATCAAAGGAACATCTTAACATGTGCAATTTTGCAAGTTAACCCCTTAACTGGGTAATTTGCACAAGGTCCCTGTATTACAAAACAATATTACAACATTATTCAAAAGGGACAGAAAAAGGAATATATGTTCCTTAGGAACTTAATTACATGCCAAAAGATAATCACAAGGATTTAATTACATATTTAGGCAAAACACCTAGGGTTAACTCATAACCCAGGTCAGGGATGTTACAACAATTATCTGTAGCATTTATTTCAAAGGTCTTTGTACATCATCATGTACATGTCCTTGAAGAATTTTTATTCTCCCACTATACCTAGTGAGAGGTGTACTGTCATGTTTCTCAAAGACTTGCATGACTTTTATTGATTCCATAACCAAAAAAAGACTAGATAAACATCAATATTAATTATAGAAATGGATTTCTCATATGATTGCTCTAGATGACAATGCTATCTATTTTTATTTTTTAAGTTATCAATCATAATCCTTTGGTGTTTACATTATGAGCATTCATCTTTTGATGTAAAATATCATAAGACATTTGGGGCATTTCCATACAAGATCACATCGTTTAAATAGAAGCATTAGCAACTCTGTATTTATAATCATCCTTGTCCACACAAGATGCATAAAGTAAAATGTTTCTATTTATTGGCATAATGAAATAGTAGTTCAACTAACTCTATTACATGCCCAACAAGATAAGATGAATTCAAAATGTAGACTGAAGTTTCGACAAATCTTGCTCATCACATTCCATCCTTGTCCTTTCATAAAGGCTTTATATCTTATCAGATCCTGCACATCAATGTGTGTCAGATCTACATTCAGTATTACATACCAAGATGAAGAAGCATTCAAATTTATCTTATAGAATTTATACTTAGAGTAGAGCCCTCTGCCTCTTCCTTCTTCTTTAGTTCCTCCAAGGAGTAACTATTATCACCATACCTAGTAACTCTGTCAATGGTTTGTCAAAGTCATTCATATTGTAGTTCATGACAAACTGGTTGTAGGATTCTGAAAGAGACTGTAGAATCACATCAGTGGTCAACTATTGAACTAAAGGGAATCCCAGTCTAGATAGGTTCTCCATAGACCCAATGATCTTGAGTACATGACGACCTACTAGATATGCTTCTCCCATATTACATTTAAACATCACCTTGGAGACATCATATCTCTCTTGTCTTTCCTAATCTTGGAACATGTTCTTAAGATGTGTGACCATCTCAATAACATCCATTTCTCATGCTATATTTGCAATTCATAGTTTATAGAACACAACATCAGATACTTGACATCAACAACATCTTCAATATGCTTCTTGTAAGCATCCATGTCATCTTTAGCTGCAGTGGGAAGAGGTTCATCTGGACCTGGTGTCTCCAGGACATAGAGTTTGCACTCCTATGTGAGAAAAATTCTCAGTGTCTTGAACCAGTCATGGAAGTTATTCCCATTTAACTTGTCCTTCTCAAGGACTGATCACAGAGAAAAGGATTATTATGTGTTGCCATTTGATTCTATAAAAGATTTGCAATTTTGTCAAAAACTAATTTTGATTTGATTTGATTTGTGTGAAATTTGACGATGCTTATTAGGTCTTTAATTAACTATTACTCCCACTATTTTATTCAAATTGACAACCCCCACATATCAAATTGAAAGATTGCAATGTACAACCTTCTAGTGAGCCAAGATCCAAAACAATTCAACTATTACCTAGCCAACGCTAGTGTCCATGGTCAATTATTAAGGTAGGCAACATTTGCTAATTGCATCATATGAAATTCTTAGATAGATGACATGCACAATAATTTGACATAGTCATCTACATGCCTATGCTGCTTAATCTCATTAAGGAGACACAATTAAGCCTAACCCAAAAGCCAACACGATAGTAATGCAACCTTCTTGGAAGATCCACATTATTACCATCAAACTTCCATAAGATAGACAACACACCACCCTTGGGGTTCCCACACCTAGTCGATCAAGCTTTTCATGTGTGCTGCTTATGGAAAGCATCTAAGACTTAATAGTTTATTTGAGAGAGTTTGTATATATAAATACATATACGTTATCCAATAACTACATATATAGAGTGTGTATCATATACATGCTATATCCCACAACATAAACATGCAATATAAAACATTAGTGATGGTTATGGCCATACTATTGTAATTCCTTAGAGCCATAGGAAATTACTACCACCTAGGTCTACATCACACACATGAACATGTTGTTGGTGTAGATCTATGCTTTCCAATACTGGTTGATTGGTTCAACACTTGAACTGATCGGCTTGCCTCTTGGTCGGTCAATTGGTCTTCTGACCTCCTGTCCCACCAATGTCTGGGCATCTCCAAACAATCAGTTGGACCCATTAGTCAATCGGTTCACACCTCCTATGGTCTTCCCTCCTCGGCCCTTCATCCGGTTGGCTTGTCACGTGAAACAGTTGGCTTGCCTAACATTGATCGTCATCTTCGTTGTTGCAAGAAAAAAACTATTTTATTGCTAGTAAACTATTACATGCTAATGAGAAACCACGAGTTACATTCAAGGGGAGAAAAGATAGGAGAGAATAATATTTTTACATAGGGAATAAGAAGATAGAGGCTCAATAATCAGAATGAGATAAAAAGGGAACAAAACAAACCATCCCACCACACATAGATATTTGGGTTATGTCCATAACCATGCTACACACCCACAAAAAAACTCTCTTTTAGGGTGACACATGTAAATGCATATATATCATATCATTAATATATTAGTTTGATCATATATATTCATTAAGTCGTTTAAGTATTCACATCATATGCAATAAATAAACAATGAAAACCAAAAATTGGATCTTATCAATTATCCTAAAACATAGTAAATTGACGTGACTCTGATACCACTGTAGGAAAATATGGGCACAAAGTAGGCAACAAAAATAAAAATTTATCTATCCATATTATTCAAAACAACAAGATTGCATCAAAACTATGTAATAGAAAGGATGGTTTAATGAGTTGATACACGGTCCTAGAGCAAGTCCGGTGACTATTCCTCATTGTAGTAGAGCAACTCTCCTAGTTACACTGGGATAATGTATGCAGTAGCTCCTAGTTTCCATCAGAGATAGTAGGTTGACGTTGTCCTCCTAGCGACAGACAACAACATCCTCACCTCTATAGAAGTCCACATAGACCACCTAGAACTCTTGTCATTCTACTAGAACATACAAGAAGTACTTTTCCCTCCCGTTGAAGTACTAGTCACCAACTTGCTCTCCCATAATTGTTCTCCCTTTCTATCCCTCCCTTTATCAGGTAGGACTTGCTCATGCTCTCTATTAGTTACCACAACTAGAGAGGACAAAAATTGTCAGAAGCAATTGTGTTTTGTCTCCGAGAAGCCCCCAACACCCCTCTATTTATAGGAGGGTCAGGGTTCCTAGTCTGTGTGGGAGTGGAAGGGACTGGAATCTCATGAATTTTCATAACATGCGATAAGGGAAATGGTCGGTTCATAGGTGAACCGATCGGTTGGCGTATTGATAACACTTTATTTTATGCACTTTTTAAATACATTTTATACCTTCTTAGAACATCTTTTTCTAACTTTCTCCACTAATTTAGCATCTTATGTCAAATACATCATTTACACATTTTCCCCTTAATTTTAGGTACATATCTAGCCCAGGTTGCGGTCATCACCTCGACCACGACCATTTATCTAGCATGAACCATCTCATCATGATCAAGGTCTCCAAGTTCACCCTAATGCCTTGCTCTCACAGTCAAATTGCACTCAAGCTCTTTGGGACCACGATCAAAATGGGACGACGACCAACTTGAAGACCGCCCAGCCTCGACTTCTCCAAAGCAAGGCACACCTCGACCTCGACCGTGGTCCTAGAGAAAAGTCACAGCAACTAGCCCGCGATCGAGAAGGTGGCCAGCTAGACCACGATTTGGGGGGGGGTTGCTAAACTGACCTCGACCGTGACCCTCACCCAAGGAGGTAGCCAACCAGACCACGAACGAGGCAGGGGTTCAACTAACCTCGACCAAGGAAAGAATAGCAATAAGGCCTCAACCACGATAGAGATTTATCTAAGACTAGACCTCGACTGCGGTCGAGGGGTTAATTCGGTGGAGTGTGCCTATAAATAGGCCACCCACCCGACCTATAAAATCATTGGATCATAGATCAGATCTGATAGTACCATGAAGTGCTGCCATTTTCTAGACTCATCTCCACCCATCCAATCAACCTTAGATCTCCAAAGGCAGAAGCTGAGGAGAGAGAAGTGTAATGAACCTGACCTGGGTTATGAGGTAAACCTATTTGTTTTGGCTAAAAAGTTGCTTAGAACTTTAATATAATCCTCTAAGGTGTTTTGTTATCATGTGACACACTTATGTTTCAAGTTTGGTCCCGATTGAATGTTGTTTGAGCAATTTTCCTTTATTTTGGACCAAAGTGTAATTTACCCAAATTGAGGGGCTATAATGCAATATGTCACATGTTGAACGTGACTTATATGTTTTAGCATCATAATAGAGAGAATTATGCTAAGTGGTGGCTTGTGGAAAGCCTAAATTTCAAGTTTGAACTTGTTTGAACAATGTTGGAGCATTGTGCAACAATTTTGGTACAAATTGTAATTTACCCAAATTGTGGGGTTGTTATGAAAATTACCACCTATAGAGTGACCCTACTCCCTCCTAGTATCATTTAGAGGAGATATAATGAATGATACACCATGTTTGAATCACTTATGAGTGATGGTAATCTTGGTGATGAAATGACCAAGAAAAGGGTTGAATTTGAAAGCTTAACTTGAGTTGTATCAAGTTGAAAAGCTTATATATGAGTGCCTATCGGCCATGGAACCCAAGGAGGTGTCCCATATCGTTTTGTGAACTCTTGGCAAAGGCCATATCATGCAAAGCACCTCAAGGAGGTGAGGTGTGACGGCCAACAAGTTTCCTTAGAAAAAGTGTATCGGCTTGACTTAAAATGGTGATTAAACCTAGATAACTTATCCAAATGGATACGTAATGGACAAATTTGCATCTCAAGATGACCTTCAACCATTTTGCAAGACAATATAAATGTTTATTCATGCATGGAAACGTGTCACCCATGCATGACACGTGGCACCTACTAGCTCAAAATGTTGACACCTCATTTTTGCCTTCCTTCATGAACAACAAGTATATATACCCCTAGTTTCACCCCTTGGTGCAATTTTGTGACCCTTACCACCCTCCTACCCTAAGGTATCGTGCATAGAGCTCCCATATTGTGAAGGGATGCTGTGGTATCATGCATGGGCCTTGGGATATCGCCCATGGCAAGAGCATATCGCCCAAGTAGGTGATATTAGCCATATAGGGTGATATCGGCCATAGAGTGAAGTTTTGACTCCAAGTGAGTGTCATATCGTTCAAGTGAGTGACATATCGTGAAAGAGGGGTGGCATATCGTGCAAGGACACTAGTGTATCGTGCAAAGGTGTTAAGGAGCAAGAAGGAGCTCATACTTAACCCTAAGGTGAGGATAAGATCATCTTCAACCTTGGATTGAAGCATGAATTTGGGGTTTTGATCTTCCTTTCTTTTCTTCTTCACCAATTGCTTATCCATGGTGATTATTTGCATATATAGGAGTTGTGAAGTCCATCTTCAACCTTAGGAACGTGTAGATTTGGATCTTGGAGCTTTGAAGTCGTTCTTAAGGTGGGTTATATAACTTGAACTCAACCATGTTATTATTCTTCACCTGAGTTGCTATAATTAGTGAAATACTTTTAATTCCAAAATTTCCTGATATAGTTGATGAGATTATGAGTTCTAGTAGTTTCTTAGACCTGTTGACATGAACTATAACAGTTATAACTAAGTTCTAGAGCTTGAAGATGGTGGTATCACCTTATAAAAGTGATATCGGGTGCAAGCACACAAGAAAGTACCTTTAACCCGATATGATGATGCACCTACTTCACTTGAACGATATGGCTATGAATGAATACATTGTTGCACGATATGGGGGGGGTGTAGTATATACCTATTGCATGATAGGGAGTCAAGTATAGACTCCATGCACGATAAAAGGTCAATTGTATACTTGTAAGTTGACAAGAAACCCTAATTTGGGTAACCCGATATAAGTGAAGTATAAAAAGTGTTGTTGCATGACATGGTTGCATGACATGGTTGCACAACATAGTTGCATGACATGGTTGAACGACATGGTTGTACGACATGGTTGCACGATACACAACCCTAGATGATATGGTAACCCTAACCCGTCATGGCTAACCCTAGATGGTGACTAGCCCGATAGGGTGATTGAATGTACTTATAGCCTGACATGGTGATGGTTTGATACCCCATAAGTATCATGGGTGACACATGCATACACCTTGTGCCCGATATGAGGTCAAGAAGATACCTCATGCCCGATATGGAGACAAGTACAAATCCTAACCCGATATGGTGAGTGTTCATACACCTCCAACCCAAGACACCTTGTAAAGGTGAGAGTAACACACTCTTAGGAGTAATGAGTGTAACACCAAGTAATGGTATGACTGATACCTAGATAGGTGAAACACCTAAAGTGGTTGACAATGGTTAATCCTATATCAACAATGTCTCAACCTGAGATGAGTCCATATCAATTGATGATGGTTGGACAATTCAAATGTATGACTCATGATCAATACACTACAGAATAAATGTGATGGGCTAGTGCATAAAGTATTAGGATGGGGAATACCCTAATACAAGATAAGTTGAGGAACTTAAGTAAGTTAAAAGTAATGAGGAAAGTGATACACTAAGGCATGGTAAATATCACATCCAACACTTTAAGGTTGTTACACCTTGACGCACCTTAAATCCAATATACTTGGATGAGTAACACATGATGTGTGTCATGTCAATTGTTACTTTGAGATGTAATAAGTTTAATACACTTTGATAAGTGTGGGCTAACATACCTTGAGAAAGGGTTAAGCCAAGTTAATAAAGTATGATGTAATCATACCCTGGTAAGGATGAGAGACGAACTCATACCTTGTGTTGATGATTCATTTGATGATAAATGATGAGAATAAATAAGTATAATTGAATACTTATGATATCAATGGATGCTCCTAGATGTGTGGAGAAATGAATTAAGGTTTGAATTAATAATATGAACTTGAAACCCTATCCGGCAATAAGAGGAAACCCTAACCCTAATAGTTGTTGCCTAGTGAGAGGTGACAAGATGTTTAATGGGCCTTGTGATCCATGTGAATAGTTGTTGCCTAATGAGAGGTGATAAGATATTGATCTAAATATTGATGTAAGAATTGGTAATGTTTAAAATAAACTAGGTAAATGGGAACCCTGTAACATAATAATAATAATAAATGGTTACAAAGATAATAATGAAATCTTGGTCATACATGCATTATAGTCATAGCCAAAATAAGGGCTATGGTGCTTTGAATATGTTAAAATGAGACATGAGTAATACTTGTATTATATAAAGGATGTGAATTGATATGATGGCTTGCCCCAGGGTATAATGCCTAGTAAAAGGATGTGATAACCAATGATGAATTTAAGGGATTGATATCCCATAATGAATGTGTAATCAGGAGTGGTTAGAGTCCACTGCCTGGCTGTGTAATCAGGATTGGTTATGGACCAATACCTGACAGAGGCTTAAAGCCTGTAATTAGGAGTGGTTAGAGTCCACTTCCTGGCTGTGTAATCAGGATTGGTTACGGACCAATACCTGGAAGAGGCGTAAAGCCTGTAATTAGGAGTGGTTAGAGTCCACTGCCTGGCTGTGTAATCAGGATTGGTTAAAGTCCAATACCTGGAAGAGGCATAAATCCTGTAATCAGGATTGGTTACGGACCAATACCTGGCAGAGGCGTAAAGCCTGTAATCATAGGATTGGTAGAGTCCAATACCAGACTGTTCACATGATTGGTAATAACCCAATACCTGGCAGAGGCATGGAGCCTATAATCACATGATTGGTAATAACCTAATACTTGGCAGAGGCATGGAGCCTATAATAACAGGATTGGTAATAACCCAATACCTAGCAGAGACATGGAGCCTATAATCACAGGATTGATAATAACCCAATACCCGGCAGAGGCATGGAGCCTATAATCACAAGATTGGTAATGACCCAATACCTAGCAGAGGCATGGAGCCTATAATTACATGATTGGTAATAACCAAATACCTGGCAGAGGCATGGAGCCTATAATCATAGGATTGGTAATAACCCAATACCTGGCAGAGGCATGGAGCCTATAATAATCACAGGATTGGTAATAACCCAATACCTAGAAGAGGCATGAAGCCTATAATAATCACAGGATTGGTAATAACCCAATACCTGGAAGAGGCATGGTGCCTATAATAACACATGATTGGTAATAGCCCAATACCTGGCAGAGGCATGGAGCCTATAATCACGGGATTGCTAATAACCCAATACCTGGCAGAGGCATGGAGCCAATGCTTGGACATGATATGATGATGTATACTCACATGACTGGTACAAATCAATATCTGGTTAGCAGATTGGCTGAGGCCAACAGATAGAAATGATAATGATTCATGGATGCCATACCATGATAATGAGCATCACATGATAAGCTTGAGATAGTATGATGAGTAAGTGATATACATGTTTCTTCATATTCCTTATAAAGTGAATAGATGATTTACTGCTCTATCATAGATAGTGGCAATGCTTTAAAAGATGAGAATGTTCTAAACTGCTTATCCTCTGCTCAGTTTAATACTATTTAACTATGATAATAACATTGTTGGCGGAGAGTTATATCTCTTGCTGGGGCAATTTTCAATTGTCTCACCCCCGTGGGATCCAAATTTTTAGGTGGACGTGCATGAGGAGGTGAAGACCTTTCTGCAGAAAAAGAACAATAGCAGCAGGGACAACAGTAACAACTCATGTTGAGAGTACTGTCTGTCATGTCTTGTAGATAGAAGTCCTATGTGTCGTCTTTGTACTCTCAGGTCCTTGGAGTTGGTTCATTATGGTTTCATGAACGATCTGAGATTTTTGGCTTGTAAGCCTCGAGATTCTATGCTGCTTTAGTATATGTTTTGACAAAGCAACTGTTATATGTTATCCCCGAGAAGAGATGGTACAGTGAATGTACAATGTGAACAATGGTGTATATAAAGTTTTGGTTCTGCCTTAAAGAGTTTTCCTAGAAATGGATCTCTATGCAAAATGGTTTTAATTTTAAGTGATTTTTGTTAATCCGTTGTTTATGTTGAAATTCCGCTTAATTAGTAATGATTTGTTTGTCGGTTTGGCGACTGTCGTCACAAGAAGACTGAAGGACTCTGTCTTCTTTGAGAGAAGAACACCATCCACACCATTGACCCTCTGAATCTAGATCTAAAGAAGAACTAAGTTGTATCACGTTCTTCTCTCTCCATCTAGATCTATCACTTCCATTTCACTGTAATTCCCTCATCACTTCGTGGAACTTGATGTATCTATCTTCTTGTAATGTTGTTATGCTTCCTGTGAGCATGAGTGTCTAAACATCTTAACTTGGGTTGGGAGTAGCCACTAAGGCTCTCCCAACATGTATAATGTCTCTCTATTTTGAATATATATACTCTCATCAATATTATCTCCATGCACTGATTTTAATGATTCAATTGTATGCTTAGCTACCATCTTGTGATGTTTGATTGTTGATATCTCGAGAGAGTAATATCACTTTTGTCTTGTGTTATAGAGTAGTATGAATGCATGAGAATTTTGGAATGCTAAAGCTTGAGATCATATGTTCTGTTATGAGGTTTCTGTGTAATCATCTCGAGAGAGAGGTTACCCCAAGACTTGAATATATCCTTATATCGAGAGAGAAGGGAATAGACACCATGTATGATTGCTTGTAATCTTGATAGGAGTATATGAGAGGTAGAGATGATGTTTCATTTTGGTAAGAAGTCTTAGTAGGTGAAACCTAATCCATGTTTCCCTCCATATCTTCTTTTACATCTTCTTTTATTATGCTTTGTTCTTCTAATCTTTGTTTTATTTACTTTACTTGGGTTGGAGTACCATCATTCCTTCAGGAACACCAGTTTAAACTACCCTTTTTATCTAGAGTATATGAGTGCGAGACCTTGTGTGCTTAACACCTGCTAACCTTATCCCCTGTGATTCAACCCCAATTACTACATCAGATCCCGTATAATAGTTGCAGGGGCTTAAGTATCATGATACTTTCTTAAAAGTTCAATTACTCTAGATCCACTCCTTTTTGGACGTGTGATTTAGGCCAGTCACATATGAGTCGATAGGTTCATCCAGTGAACCATTCATTTCATCATGTTTCCCAATCACAATTTTATTAGCAATTAATTTCTAATTTAATGCACAACATGATGTCAACACAAATCCTTGAATCAATTGAATTGATTTATCGACCACTCAGTTCACAACCTGAGACGACCAGTTCATGTACTTGAGCCTATCAGTTCACTTGTTGTATCGTTCGGTTCGTTGTTCATGCCAAGCTTGATTCTATTGACCTAACCTATTGAAACGATTGGTTCAACACTTGAACGGGTCGATTCAATTGTCCAGTCAATCAATTTCAACCAATATTGTTTAAATTGAATACTTAAAAACTTTAGCAATCAATTATTATCATTCATGATTAAACACCTCTTCTAGGTGTATCCTATGTGTGACCCCATAGGTTCTGTGTTGGAAGTGAACGTCCATAAATGATTTATGACATCACAAACAAATAGTGGTGCCTAGTCGCACATCATTCCTACTCAAATAATCAGGAAAGTTGGATAACAACTTCAGCCTAAAGTCTATGATAGGTGTTACAGTGAATATCTAATTTCTTTGTCTTTGATATCTAAAATGAACTCAAGGCATGGAATCATCATCCTCGTTTTATTCAATCCGTGTTCCTTGATCTAGAGCAGACTGTCTGATATATATGTGACCTCAATATCATATATTGATTCACTTGTTCATGCACATGTTTTTCTCAGTCTCACTTATCAAGTGGCCTAGATATCAAACTCAATTAGGAGGGACAAATCCCATCTACATCACTCACAATCATCCCCATGTGTCACAACACATATGATCATCACATTTATGGCAACCCTTATTTAGGATCGTGTTGGATGATGTCAAAACATACCAAACGACATGTGATGAGTGTAGAAACTTTAGGTCTAAGAAACAAAATCACCAACTTCACAATGAGAGATGATTATGGCCATGAATTATGGTTTCCATATGTTACTCTCAAGGTGGGTCTGTTTAATACACGATTCCCTAACAAGTATCTATGTTCTTGGTTTGTTACCACATATATCATGACAAATGAGATTCTGTCATCAACCAACACACACTCTAGTCTTTAGTGTTATTGATATCTATCTACCTTCCACAATAACATCCAACTAGGGGCATATTAAGAATGTAGATACTCTTAACATTTGCATGATCTCATTGTTCAAGTCATGTACTTGAAGACATACATCATTGAGAGTGTCAATCTTTAGACATTCATTATGTTTCCTTATTATCTCATAGATGAGTGAAATGTATTAAATTAGAAGCTTGACATTATTATTAATCAAATCTTTATATGATATGCCATCTCAATCATCATACAAATGGCTCTCTGGGCATACATACCAACATGTAGGTCCCTAGGTAAGAATCAAAATTAATATCCACCATCTTTTAAAAATTGAAGAAGCGACCACCATTGTCCCAAGATAGAAGGCTATATATAGGATCCAATCTAGTGTTCGGAATAGACTTGTTAGAGGGAAGAAATCAAGCAATGGACTATGGAGAAGATCCATTAAAACTTGATATTTTTTTCCCAATTTGTTTTCTAACATAACTTAAATGATTATATTTCAACAAGTCTATTTAGATTCATGCTTTTCATCATAGTTCACAGAAGCCTATAGACAATGACTAAAATAAAAAATATATATGAATCCTATCTACTTATCAATGAAGGACATCTCCTACAAGTCTCTTCTAGGTCTTTCATAGATCACCTATCCATGCATATAACAAAGGGATAAATCATCCATGACATGGACCAAATAGGAAAAGGTTAGCCAATGCTGGTACGAATTTCTTATTATTGACCTAATATAAAATATGATCAAATAGAAACTAAATGAAATTTTGAATCTAAGTAAGGACTATTTGGTGGACTAGTCTATCAAGATAAGAATTAACATTGACAATATTTGGTTCTAAGATATCTAATTCACAAGATTTTCTAAATAGAATTTTTTTTAGGTTTTTCAACATTCAATATTTTCCACAAAATATCAAGTATTCACAATGTCCAAAATATATGAGATTTTTCACAGTAATACAATCATTTTCAAGTATTAAAGTTAAGCATTGTAGTATAATTTATTAAAAGGGATAAATGTGTAGTGTTCAATAATCTATGAGAAAAAGACAATATAATTTGAGAGTGTCTTGGTGGATGTACAGAAGATGAGTTCCCCAATTAGAACAAAAAGGTTCTCAATGTATCAAAGTCCCAGATGTACAAAAAGAAAGAAAAGATGGAAATCCAATCAAAGGTCATGTTGGGAACTTTAGAAGCCCCTAATTACATCGACCATCTAGTAATATTGGCTTGGATGAACCAACACTCACATTAGGTATGGTAAGCATAAATCCATGAAGATGTCACAACCTTTGTCAATTTGGAAGAGTGTACATCAACATATTCTGCAATTTTTTTCAAGACAAGGGATAGAACAACCAAGTACAAATAGAAACAAAATCCTAATGACATCTAATGAATAATATCAATATCCCTATTGTTGAGGTGAACAATGATAAGAAGGCTATGGTTACACATGACTTTATTGATTCTCATAACGTTAATAGAAAGATCAAGGGTCCAATATCAACATTGTGGTTGTGTTGTGATTCATCCAAGAAGTAGCTAGAGAAAACAAAAGAGGGGAAGTAGAAAGGTGCCTACTAAGAACCATAGAAGGCTCTAGGATAGTCTCTAAGTATATAAAGTAATTAAAGAGACCAGAAGACATGCTAGAGGATGTAGGGGCCTGAAGATAGTTGTTAGTGGGGTAAACTAGCCATCCTTCCCCTAGGGGTGAGAATTTATTAGATGATCTAACTATAAGGTTAACATGTGGATGGGAAATGAAAGGACACAACTCATCATGCTTTGGTATTGTGTCAAGATTTAGAGAATTGATGGAGTTGGGTTGGTATTTTTCATGGCTTACCTGGGGAGTAAGTGACAAGTCAAGGGATATTCATAGGAGAAATTCCCTAGGTGATGCAACCCTATTCTTGTGTCTTTTTTCATCTTAATGACATATAAAATTTGCTAGATTACATGTTATTCCCTCAATATGTATCTTTCTGTCAAATACACTTATGGACTTTCTTTGCATGTTTTTCAGGTACTTGGACCATATTTGGATGGACGAGAGAGATAGATGGGTCCAAAGAAGTCCCAAAATCTCCTTCAACCTACCCCTAGAGGCCAAGGGTCAAGATCAAGCAAAGATGTATTCAAAGTATGGAGTACAAAGTGCTACTGAAGATCTCAGCATAGTTGTGCTGCCAAGGAACGACCGTGCTCACTGATGCAAAAATCATAGAGTCAATGCAAACATCAACATGCTACAAAACAACCCCATAACGACTATGCTATCCAGTGTAGTCTTGCCAAGAAGCCCCCAGAACAATCGTGCTATCCAGCACGACCGTGCTACCAAAGATAAAAATGACCATTTCATGTAGAATGACTTGCAACCCAACTCTCCCACCACTGTTGTGCTACCCAACACAGTCGTGCTACCTAGCCCCCATAACGACTGTGCTGCCCAGTATGATTGTGCTACGAGCCTCTATTTCCCCAGTTTCACACTATAACTTCACCTCTCCCCAGAATAGTCGTTCCCTACCACCATGGTCGTGCTACACTCTACCCAACATGGCTGTGCTGCCACCAAAATCCTAGTTTTTCTACACTGTTTTGCCCATTTTACCCGCACTTATCCTAGTTCTTCTCCACAATTTATATATACTATAAAAACACTAGGTTATCTACCTCTAGCATTCATTTACATCCTCCCATATCATTCAAGATATCCTACCTACCCCCTTCCATATCCACCTCATTTCCACCCAAAAATCCTAGTTTTCTAGGGTTTTCCACCATAATCCCCTATATTTCAATGCCATTCATCCATCTTGGAGGAGGGAGCACGGCCTACATCATCTATGAGGTGAAGTAGAAGAAGCTTCCATGACATCCATGGCCTTCTACCTCTTTCTTCTTTCCTTTTTTCTCTTTTGTTTGATTATGAGTAGCTAAGCCCCCTTGGTGGGATATTTGGGGGATAAAATGTTACTTTAATACCATGTTAGGGGAAAATAACTTGTAATGAACATATTTCCATTATATTATGATTGCCTCTTTCTTGTATCTCATTTCCAATTATTTTACTTGTGATTTTTTCTTCTAAACATGGATTTCTTATTGTATGATGCTTGAAAACACTTAGACTTTAGGGGAAACAAATTGCATGTGGCTATTTTAGGAATTGATCCACTAGCACCATACCTTCCTACATACAAATCCCTTCTCCTACGACTAAGTGTGAGATCTAAGTAGCTAGTGTAAGAGTTATTAGTGTAATTTCCTAGAGTTTTCTAAAGGCTAGATGGTGAGTAACATGAGGTGAAACTTCTCATCTCTACTCTCCCTTCCTACGCTTGGCTCTTAATTTCCCTAATAAACCTTAACCTAGAAACCTAGATTAGTTGAATCCAATAGAATTCTTGCCTAGACATTGGTCGAATTGAGCCTCGTAAGGCTAGATATGGGGTGAAAGGGTGTAATTCCCCTCCCACACTCTATTCTATCCATGGACAACTAATAGCCTAGGGTTATTTCATTGCATTTGACTATATTGTTTGGTTTGGCAATATAGATTATAAATATAAGACTTGCATGCTATTTTAACCCCCAACTTGGATTCTCATGACATTCCCCCAAACGGCCCACTCTCCCCAGTAAATTGCTAAAACCCATCTTGTTTGGTTAGCTTGCTTATGGTGGTGTAGTTACTTGCTTGAATTGTCTTTTAGTCAATTTCTTAGGTTTGCATAATTAGGTATTTCTTGATTAGTTAGTGCTCTTTTGAGATTTCTAGTGCTAATCTTTCTAGTTAGTGATAACCCGTGTCATTAATTGCTCTAGTGCTTAACTTGTCTCTATAGCGTGAACTTGCTTCACTAGTGTAACTTAGTTGTAGTCTCATGCTCCTACTTAGCTAGTTGCTTTCTTTGTTAACTAGACTTAACTTGTTGAGGGTAACATAAGGTTTTCTTGCCTTGTCTTCTTCTCTTGCTTTTAATTTCTTGCTTCATTAGTATAATTAATCAAATCCCCATTAAACCCTAAAATCCCTATATTCCACATTAGGAACGTAACTCACCCTAACTTATCTCTAGTGCCCCCTCTTTCCCTATGGATCGATCCCTTACTCGCCACTCACCTATACTACAACATGATTCCATGCACTTGTGGGTGATATATTGTTGTCTAAGTGATTGTGTTATATATGGCCCCATCTTTATAAATTCCAAAGATCTGAGTGTGTTTCTACTTAGGGTTGCACCTATTCATATCTCAATTGAGTAGTGTGTAGCCCGAGGTAGTAGAGATGCACCACTAGGCATATGTAGTAGATACAAAATTTAGAATACTGAGAGACATATTGTATATGCCCCATACAATTACACAGTTTAGAATGATATAATTCTATCTCATGATATCTTTTTAATAATAAAACACTGATGTAATGATCAGTCATCCAAAATATAGTCATAGATAACTTTTAAAATAAAAATATCTTCTACATTAGAAACTTTGAATTAGAGTTAGCAGATGTTCGAACAACAGTTCTAGTAACCACAGGGGGTTTGGAAGACTACTCACCTATTTTGATTAGCACAACCCAAAGGATAGGCATATGAATGAAGGGGGACATCTTCATATGAGGGATCATTATTTGAGGGGATACCCTCTGAGGGAGTAGCCATGGGAGTGTCAGGCTTAGAGACTAGAAAGAGGTATGCTTTAAGAAATGCATGCTATTGAGAAGGTGAAGGGTTTGTGAAGCCTTCAATGATGTTGGGAGTAAAAGAATGGTCATCATCTTTGATTTCTTTGTCCATATAGTCAACTATTGGTACAATGATAGGATCATCACTTCTAAGGTCCCCCGTCAAGTCCTGATATTTTTATTAGCATCCCAATAGTGGAGAATAGCCTCATTGTAGCCTAAAGGGGTGAGGTACAGGGACCAAGAGCTCTTCACACCCATCCTTCTATCAATCACGACCATTACTGATTTGAGTACAAGTGGTAGTGGCGAGAATCCCATAGAAAGATTACCCTAAAAACATTTTTTGCAGCAACGAACCCAAACACATTCAAGTCCATTGCCAGGTTACCAACGTCTCCAGGTAACATGTAGGGTGATTTCATCAAAAGTGAATGGTTCCATCTTGAAGGAAAATCACTTAGATGGAATCATATTGGGTGAAGAGCCTAACAACGGGGATAGTGTTTTCCAGAGGAATGATAGAGTGTTGGTCTTAATAGGGGAAGGAGGAGATCCCTGGGAGGAGATAGACTAGGAGTTGTCATCCTTAAGATTTATGATAGAAGAGCCAACTTGTGGGAGGAAGGGAGCACCAAGTGGAGTGGAAGAGTGATGTTCGGCTAGAGGATAGATGGGGTGTCATTCTTGGGGTTGAAACTTGCGTTTGAGAACATGATGAAAAAACAGTTGAGAGATAAGTCGTGTAATACATTTTCTTCCTTCAATCATCTTGGAAAGCTGGAAAAGGGATATAGCAAGAGAGAAATCTAATTAAAGAAGGAAGTGACTGCCATTCTTAGGGAGGGATGTGGAGACAATGAGTAGTTCATGTAGGAACTAGAAATAGTTCAAGAATAAGGGGAGAGAGTAGATTCTAGATTAATGCCATAATTTAATAGGGATTTACATCTAAGTTAAGAATCATCTGGAGAACCATCAACAACCTAGAATAAGGGGGACATAGGGGAGAGGCACTGAGGACATTAGTGAGTATAGACCATCCTCTCATAGTCACCTTCCTTCTTTTCCGCTCTTAGGGTTGCATCCACCTAGTTTCTTTCTCTTCCAATCCATAAATGTAATCTCTCCCCTATCTCAATTTCTCTCCCTCTCCTTGTAGCCTTTTTGCAATTTTCATTTACTTAGCGCACTGATTCCAATCAACCAATCACACCAACAAATCTTTTGGCAACTAATTGTTGTGGCAACTGATTGTCGTGTGAGGCCACCTGTACATAATAGCTGAGGCCACCAAAACTTCCCCATTTAAAGGAGCAGTAATAGATGGATGCAAGTGAGGCCACTACTTCACGTGACTTGTCTAGTAGGTTGTGCACCCACTATTGAGTAAAAACTTCAGCTTCAAGATCAATCTAAAGGCAAAGCTTCATTGGAAAAATCTGATGACATGGAAGAAAATCTGTTTGGAAAGAAGAAAAAAGGAAGAGCCCAAGCTACAGTGTGAGAGAACCATTCGTGTAAAAAGGGTATGATAGAGCCTTTTCTACTACATCTATAATTTTAAATGATTGTGTTAGATATTGATTAGATGTATATGTTGGTAGAAGAAAAATAGCAGTCGTTTGCATGGCATACTAACAAATATAGTTGGGTACAAAATCAAATCAAACCATTAAACTTAATTTAACTAAACTAGACCGACCAGTTCGGTTTTGATTTTACCGGGTTAAATGGTTTGATTTGGTTTGGTTCTAAATTTTTTTAAACAATTAAACAATAGTATGATTTAGTTTGAGGGTGCAATTTAATTAAATCAAACCTAACCAATATATATATATATCTACATATTATTTAAATATATACTAATTTTGTAAAAATATTTATCTAAAATATATTTCCGCTACTTAATATGTTTGTGTAAATAAACATGTAAAATTAATGCTAAACTCACAAAATTTTAGAGTATGCATATTAGTTGGGCACTATGTACTTATAGTATATATATGTATTCTTATATTACCCATTTCTAAATGGTACTTTGCTAGAAATTCTTTTTATTTATCTGGATGATTAAGATGATTAAAAATGGTTTTTTATTTCTCACAAAAGATATAGTATAAAGACTTATGATTTCTCATGTAATAGTCTGAAACGAAGTTAAACCGAGTCAAACGACAAAAAACAGTTCAATTTGATTTAATTTTGGACTAGTTAACATGTCATTTTGGTTTGAAAAATCCACCGACATGTATGGTTTGTTTTGTAATTTTGATGGGAAACTGAGCCAAATCGAACTATGCTCACCCTTACTAACAAAACACTAACTATTTATGTATGGCTACATGACGTTGGCGACAGGGTGTGCTGCCGTTGGGGTAAGGGTCGGCCCATTGTTATGAAGTGGGAAGACCACATGCACATCAGGAAAAAGCACACGTACCATATGCGTGCAGTCCTACGCTTTCCTTTTGACGCCACTACTTGTCTGTTTCCTCGTTAATACGGCCGTGAGAGTGAGTCAATCCCCACTGCATGGAGTTTTGTATGTTGGGATTGAGATGACTATGACGTCTGTCCATATAAGTGGAGGGGCTTGGATTTGGGTCCCCACTGCATGGAGTTTTGTATGTACTACTGTCTGATCTTTCAAATATAGACAACTGTCTGATCTTTCGAATATGGCCCGAGGTAGTGCCGTGGGGGATTGAAATTGAGTGAGATGCTGCCTTGAAGGTGGCGAGGATGTGCATGCTTGCCTGAGCATCACCGCCACTGTCGTCGGTTCGTCCACCTGTTATGGTGGGCACTAGTTGGAACTTTGCAAGGCTCAAGAACAGCATCTACCTAGCTCCCATCCAATGTGAACGTGCTCGCGGGGCCAGCCGGCCAGATGCATTGGAAGTTATCATCTATCAATTTGTCAGGTGTTTACAGGAATCATGGCAGTCCTCACATGCACACACGACACCTCGATGGAGTCCCCGGATATTCAATTTATTAGATGAAAACGCTGAGATGATTCTCGTCGGATGTGACGAAGCTGGGCACCATTGAAGTTGACGCGTGCAGACCACCGTGGTCCACTGCTAGCGTGCAACATACTAACGCTGATTTTGGCATTTAAGTGGTCGTCCTCCAAGATCGCCAGCAATGCTGATGAATTTCGCAACTACTTCGGCAGGTTCCTCATGTCGTAGCATTTGAATGGATGCTCCTTTGGATTTTATCGACGGGCTTTTGTTTACTTTTAGTATGGATTCGAAGCTATGCAGACAAGTGTTAGAAGATTGTAGAATGTATCTTCGCTTTCTCACCGGACCTAGAATCGTTTGCATGCAAAGGTGAAAGAATATATGTGGTAGGCAAACGGGTATTGCGGGTAAAGGATAGCTATGCAGGTAGTGTAGATAAAGAATAAACGGGTGATGAGTAAAAACTAAAAAAATATACTTATTCTTATCCTATCTTATATGGTATATGTGGTAGGTAAACGAATAATACCCTACAAATGGGCATTGTGACTTGTGAGATGATAGCCATGTTGAAAGGCAAAGTTTCAAAACAGATTACCAGGATACGTCTCCTCTCCAAACCAACTTGTTGACATGAATGTGTGTAATTAGCACAAAAGCCAGCTTAAGTAAACGTTTTACGCTTGTAACGAAGGAAGGATAGTGGGTAACCCACCCACCACCAGTGAATATAGGCGACATATGCCTCCAACTCTTATATAGTGGAATAAGAGGAACTACCCCAACGTAGATAGGTGAGGCAATATGATCATAACCAGGACCAACCATCCATGATGGGCACATCAACTCAGGTCCTGGATGGCCACCTCAACAACACAATTTTAAACCTGAAATGAAGTCGTTCAAAGACGGGGGCTGAGCCATGAATGTAGTGTTGCGGGGGCCAATATATATAAATAAAAAATCATTATGTTATACTAATATTGTCAAAAAATACAACCTGATTACAAAAAGTTATTTGAGTTGAGCTTTCTGATTCTTTAACGCATAGTATGATCAATTACGCCATCATTTGTGAATGTAGCAAGTAGCAACTGTTTCTTTCTCAATATGCATAATCAAGCAATGGGCAAAAAATCATCCTCCATCTTTTACCGCAATCTTGTTTTCACAATCTTCATAGCATAAAATGCACTTTCTGTAAACGGGGAGTGTCAACACTAATTGTATAATCTTGTAAATTTGCTTGTAATTATTTACCTTTCTTGTTCTAACTAATGCCTGTCACAAATCCGAAAGTGTATTAAAGTTTTGCATGTCAGGACCAGTAACCACCCTGATTTGATAATGTATCAATTCAAATATGAAAACATTTTTATCCTCCCTACTGAAATATTGAGGGTAATATTTATCAGCAAGATTGTAAATATCACTAGCATTGTAAGATTTATAACCATCTCTTGGATCTAACGATGATGTAAGATGAAGAAGCTCCTTTGTCTGGTCATTAAATCTATAATTAAGCTCTTTTATTTGGGATTCCATCACAATAATAAATATATCAACTCAATTGATGCTCTATAGTGATCTCATCATATTGATGTCGAACACGTGCATGACTTAAGTAACGTGAACCTAAATCTAGAATTTATATTTTATGGTTAATACAAAATGAGTTTATAGAATTCATAAAGTGCATCCAACCATCATATCTCATGGATTGAATTAGGGACTTTGTACTTGTGACGAAACTCATGGCATTCACTATGTCCTGGTCTTGACAATTCAATGCTTGACAAAGTCCACCACTGATCCCCAATACTTCTCTTATGAGTAGTAGAATAACAATAGATTCAAATGAGATTAATCTGTTATAAGCTGCATCTGCATCACCACATTGTGAGTAATTCATTCTATTTTATGATATTACACAAGACAACACATGTTGAATCAAACATATGTATTAAACTTTGTGACTGATGACTAATGAGAACTCCATCGAGTATCACCAGGATGTTGTAAGGTCCCTATTTAGTTGAGTCCTCTTCCTCTCTCAAGATCCCATGTAGCTATTTTTTTCTTCTTCAGAAATTTCATCATATTGGACTGAGCGTAGTATCAGTACGCTTAAAGGATGCTCCAACAATGTTAACAATCGTTATTAATTTTCTGTAAACTTGATGGATGGAAATTACATCTCTAGTAGCCTCCACTAAAGCTAACTGGAGTCTATGCGCAAAAAAATGAACATAATAAGCCGAAGCACATTCATTCAAGATTAAAGGTTGCAGTCCATTCCACTCGCCACCATGTTACTGGCAACATCATATCCTTGACCGCATATGCATTGCATACTCAAATCATGTTGAGATAACACTAAAGAGATCTTTTTTTAATGAAAGGGCACTTGCATCTTCAACATGAACATTATCAAGAAACTGCTCTTCAAAATGTCCACTTTCATCAACAAATCAAACAACAATTATGCAATACGGTTCTCTAGACATTTCATTATGGATAGCTGTATGAACATTGGATGAATTAATATGTAAAATTTCTTTTTGAATTGTTGGTGAAGTGTATTTTGTATTTCCAGGAGCATTATCTAGAATCACATCAACAACCTCACTGCTGTATTGTGATAAAAGCTTGATCACCTTGATGAAATTTTCGCTATTTTTAGAAGCTGAAGATTCATCATGCCCTCAAAATGCGCAAGCTTGGATAGCTAGCCACCGAGAAATGTCAATTGAAGTTTGAAAAGACAACCAATTTGATAAGATTTGTTGCTCTGATTGTCGTTGAATAACCTTTTATATGTGTCCTTTCTAAATCATTAGATCCTTACATGCCTTTTCAGCTAAGTTGTGAGTAGAATATGGTTCAATCCCAACATGCATCAATAATGAGAAATGAACTCTACCAACTTTCTTCCAGTTTAGAAATCCCTCAAGTGTATATGTAGCTGATCCCAAATGTCCAACTGGAGGCTTGCCAAATACAAAATATGGTAGGCAGTATGCAACAACTTTAGATGGAGAGTATTCTAGCCATGTTGAATTTTTTTGAAACCAAGATGGTTGAAATCAGCGTGGATGTTTCTCAGACACTGATGTTGGATAATTTTCCAAATGATGTTAGTAAGAGATAACAATGAGATAAGCATGACATATATCATCTTGTTCGGAAGTGGATTTTCCCAAATTTGACGTCTCAAACTAGGATCACAAATTATAGGAAGTTCTCCTTTGTTTCCTTCTTCTGTTCTTTGATGCTTATTAGTAGGATTACTGTCAGTCACATCTTTAGGTTCAGATGAAGAAGGATCACTAGACAAAGTATGCAGTTTCGTAGGAGGAACATCAGTTGCAACATTTGAGCTTGATGAATTTTGTATTTCATTTATTATCTTTGAGAAAAAGGAAAGAATTGTTTTATTTTCCACCATAGTTCAGACCTAAATGAGGAATAAAATTAGTTATTCAATATCACATAATGTGTGTTTCATATTTTGTATGGATGTGAATTGATTGTTTTATTGATACTTGTATCTAAATAAACAAACAATTTACAATAAGTGTAGGAGAAATTTCTTTTGAAGTAGTGACCAATCTACGTTAAGAGGTATCATAAAAGAGCACGGGAAAATGATTTTGGTGGATTATATGATAACAACTCTTTCATTCAACTTCTTCGCCAATGAAATAGTATGCATGTATCACTAAAAAGCAAAAATAGGAATTAATAGTTAAATCTAATGTGTTTCAAACATCAATATCATTACACTTCTAGATTAAAAATTAGAACTGTAGAACAAAAAAAGTTTGATACATGATCTTTCCCAACAATAATGGAATCAAAAGAGCAGCAAAAAATAACAATATGATAATCGTCATTGTGATGACAACACATAAAAACTTGTCACTAGGCTCGTCTATCGTATGATCCTACTGCGCCTGCTTGGCTGCTTTGTAGAATTAATGTCAAATGCTTTAGGTAACACATTTACTGCTTCATGCTATGGTGTGACAATTCTCCAAATTAGCCCAAGTGAATATCGCAATATGAAAAACAACGGAAGTGTGGCGGAACAAAACCCCTGTTTGGTTGTTCATGTTCTATAGTCAATTCTCCACACTGTGCAGTGTGGGACAATGCATTTCCTTTTTGTCCATTTTCTTGGTATGCTGATTATAGAGATAAGTTTCTCTGTGAATCATGAAAACCATGGATATATAGGAAACAAATTGACTGAATACTAATGAACATTGGATTAGATATATATGCAATTTATAATGGAACATGAAAAGTAATTAATGAATACAATGCAGAAGACTAGGTAATCTAGTTTTCCTCTCAGACTTGGGGGGGGGAGCAAGGCCCATCTTACCCCCCATCCATCCACCTTTATTCAAAGATGTAGTGCTAGAATTCGAGAGAAGCATAACCATAGAGTATTATTTCATTGAAGACAAATCAAAAGAGGTACTCAACCCATATGATATTTCCTTAGTATAGAAAAGGGGTGCCCAGGAAATCCTTATTTCCTCTAAAGATAAAGATATCCTAAACAACCCATTGAAATACACTATCATCGTGAAGCTTATTGGGAGAGAAGTTATAACGACCCCACTTCCCATTAACCACCAATTAAGGAAGACCAAGAAGTCATAGGTGTTATACCAAAAATATGATCAATGGTTTTGTAAATAATAAAAAATAATTAATAAATTATACCACAACATCTTGAAATAGGATAAAAATTTCTTTTCACATACATTGAAAAATATAGGATTCTGGAACTTCTACCCTTAGTGGAATTCTAACTATCTAAATCCTCCTTTATTGATTAACTTTAATCTTCACAAGTTCCACTCTACTATTTGTCCACTTTCAGATAATCCTGAAACGCCGAAAAACAAAACGTCAGTCAGTATAAATGAATATATCGGTATGTGGTGACAACCAAAATAATGTACATAAATTTAACAACATAATCACATCAAATAGTTAACAATGGCAGGACATTCCTCAACAACTGAAGTGGGAGCGCTGCTCATGTGCATAGTAAGGATGTTCTTGGTTCTTTCTCAGATAAGAGAAGCTAGAATAGCAGGAGGAAGGCGCTTGCCTCCATGTTGATGATCATTGCATGCTTGCCATATGGAGAAACACCTAACACAACGCAATGTAACAGCTTCAGTCATGTCCTTCCCATGGATGATGTGATTTATCCAATCATCAGTAGCCAGTGTAAAGAAAGAGCGATCGAACTTGAGAAGTTGCCATACTTCCAAGCTCGTTGGGCAGTGTCGTAAATAGTGGGTCAAGGTATCTTGTTTCTTCATACAGACTGGGCAGGTACCATCGCTGATAATGTGCCGACGCGTCTTCTCCACACTAGTGAGTAGGGCACGATGCTTAAGGAGCCAGATGAAAGTATGTTGTTTCAGCGGGAGCGGGAGCGACCAGACAGCCGTCCATTTTCCAGGAGAGATTGGGGCGTGAAGTCCCTTTATCCATGTGTACGCCAAGATTTGAGGCTTCAGATGAAACACTCTTAAAAGGAATGATTGGACTACCCACATCACCAAGGTGCACCTCCTTTTGCGGGAGTCCATCACTAAAGAAATCCATAGTTAAGCATGCTCAACTTGGAGTAGTACTAGGATGGGTGACCAATCAGGAAGTTGACCCCAGCTTGCGCAGCAAATCTAATAAACTGATCAAGACCAGAAATAAACTCTGGGGTGCAACGATTGTGAATGGACATCCATGATCTGTCCATTCTACGATCAAGGAAAACACATGTATATATTACAATAAGATTAGTGTCTAGGGTTAACAAATTAGAGTTTAAGCATGGTTAAAACTTTAGCGTTTAAGGTCTTATATATAATTAAGATTTACTCCTATTGAGTAAATCTTGGACGAGTTTCTAGGACAACAAATACATGTGCTGTCATTCTTATATATAATAAATGTGTACCACCTATCCCATTCTTAAACTCCTAATCTCACTAGTAAGTGTATAATGTATATTGGGTTTTCAAGAAAATTTCAGCAGCATTTCCCCGTTGTTCTCCAAGTACATATGTACTTAGAGAACAAACAGGGAAATGCTACCAAAATTTTCTTGAAAACCCAATACACATTATACACTTACATATTAAGTGATGTTAGGTGTTCAAGAACAGTCCCAAACCGGAGACTATCCAAGATTTACTCTTATTGAGTAAATCTTGGGCAAGTTTCTAGGCCAACAAATACATGTGCTGTCATTCTTATATATAATAAATGTGTACCACCTATCCCATTCTTGAACACCTAATATCACTAGTAAGTGTATAATGTGTATTGGGTTTTCAAGAAAATTTTGGCAGCATTTCCCTGCTGTTCTCCAAGTACATATGTACTTAGAGAACAAATAGGGAAATGCTGTCGAATTTTTCTTGAAAACCCAATACACATTATACACTTACATCCTAAGTGAGATTAGGTGTTCAAGAACAACATAAACTGGGGACTATCCAAGATTTAGTAAATCTTGGATGGGTTTCTAGGCCAACAAATACATGTATGTTGTCATTCTTATACCTTCAATCTTAGTTTCATCATTCATATCCTAAGTTTTGTGTAACATCATTTAATCATGTTTGTTAGTAAATACTAAATAGTAAATAAAAACAATGATTCCATATATCAAAGATTTGAATTAGGGGGTGATGTAGCCCTATTTTAGGGCTCCATCCTATGCCATTTTGTACTTAAATCACATCTAAACATGTTAGATTACAAGCTTTTCCCCGTAATGTGTTAATCATTGCCAAATGCACTTATGATGTTCTTTGTACTGTTTTCTGGTACTTGGACCATGCCTTAGATGGAAGAGAGAGAAGGAAGGCATTCTAGGGCTCCCCCACTCATGGGGAGGTCCAAAGGAGGCCCCAAAATCTCCCTCAACCTACCTCCAATGGCCAAGGGTCATCACCAAGAAAATACATCCAAGAATGATAAAGTTTAAAGGATAATCAAGTGGTGCAAGCTTCACCACGGCCGTGGGAACTTCGCACGGTCGTGCGAATTTATGACCAAGAACCAGCATTTCAACATGTTTTTTCCCCAAGTCGCCATGACCGTGGCCATATGCCACGATTGTGGTCAATGAAGAACAAAATGACCATTATGCTGCTCCACGGTCATGGAGCAGCATCACAGTCATTTTGTTCTTCATTGGCCATGGTCGTGGCAGATGGCCACAATTGTGGTGACTTGGGGAAAAACCCTGTTGAAATGCTAGTTCTTGGTCATAAATTTGCACGACTGTGGGAAGTGTTCACGACTACATCCCCCTCCTCCAAAATGGCCGTGTGATTCAACACGGTTGTGGTGCCACTCACCCACCATGACCGTGGCACTCCACCACGGTCGTGGCCACAAACATAGCATTACACCTGTAATGACCCGTTTTCAAATTAGTCATCTGATTAGGGTTTACTTGGATAATTATATGCTTAATTAAGTTGATCATTGTTTAAAGCTTGATTAGTGATGGTAGTTAAATTTTCATGTTTAAAAAATAATGAGAAGGTTTAATCATACTTTGATTCACATAATTAGGGTTAGCATTTCAGAAACCCTATTCGGCCCAAATTGGGGTTTTGGTGATATATGAATACAGAATTTGATAAGTATAGTGTCTCACTAAATGATTTTTAGTATTTTCTGTGTAACTCTGATTTAATTCAAATTTGTATATGATTTGTATGTATAAAATATGAACACTCTTGGAAAATATCAGAATTTTTGAAGAATGTTCTGATCTGTTTATCGGTCGAGTTTAAAACTCAACCGATCATATTTTCAGATTGAGATAGCAGTGTGGTAATTGAATTTTATCTTTTTATTGGTATATCCAATTGATCTAAATTTTTAACTGTACTTGATTAACACAATTATAGACACCCTTTTAAATTTGAGTAATTTTTTAATGACTTTTGATCTCTACATAGAGGGTGTCGGTCGAGTTCTGTGCAGGACAAACTAGACCGACCATGTTGCTGACTGCAGTATAATAGTGTAGTATTTTATTTTTTATAATTTATTGTATTATAAAATTAAGCTCAAAATTTAAATTATGGTTTGATACTCAGTTTTTAACAACATATTAAATTTTCAGAATTTTTGGAAGACGTTTTGTATCACAACAGAACCTTGATCTGTCGAGTTCTGAGAGAGACAAACTCGACCGACCAGATTTTTCTGGAAAAATAAAAAGGACTGAAAAATGTTTATAATTAATTATTCCAAGCACCTTAATGAGTATATAGGACTCTATTACGACCCTAGCACCTCTCATTTCCGTCCCACACTTCAGAGCTTCGTAATTCTTGAGAGAGGAGAGTATTTTAGGGTTTGGAGAATCTGAAGTGGAAATTTTAGATTTTTGAATTTTCTCTTTCCAAGGTTGGTAAATTCTGTATAGATTATAAATCTTTACTAGGTTTATTTGCTTCTATTCTTTCCTATGTATAGAACTCGTCACTCCCCTGATTTGGATCAAAAGAATCCAAATTGATCTCTTCTTTCATTCTTTCTTCTTCAATTCTTCTTCTTCTAGGTTCTTGAGTGAAGAGGAGCAGGAAGATCCTATTTTCTTGAAGCAAGGACTTGATTCAAGAATTAGCAGTAGTAGCTGGGCTACGAATTTCAGGTGTTTCACACCTGGGGTGAGTATTTTTCTCCCTCTTAAGCTTTGTATCCATGTTGAAAGCCTAATTCAATGCGGCTAAAACAATCAGAAACCTTGTTTATATATGTATGTGATTGGATTTGATTTGGGAAAGATATTGGGGAATCCAATTTTACTGATTTTGATTATTTATCATTGATTGAAACTTGATTAGTTCCTGTTGTATTGATTGAGGATGCATGGGTATTCTTATGGGTAGATGAATATGGTATTTCATGTGAAATTTTCCTAAAAATCATCCCAATGGCCGATATGCTTGGAATTGAATTGACATGTATAAATTCATATCCGAATTGTGCTAGATTGTATTATACAAGTGTATTGTTGAATGTTAATGGATTTGAATCACCACATATCCTGATTAGGATTTGTGTTGAGGAAGTGAATCAAATGGGTCAATTAATCAATGTATACTTATGATTGATGAATGAAATGTGTGAAAATGGAAACTAGGGTTTCCATGTTTGTGAATAACCCTAATGAACCCTTGGGTCATGATTGGATTACTGAATGATATGATTCTTATGATATGTTGAACTAAGGAATGACTTCTTAAAAACTCTAAAAGTTTATTATTAAGAATATTATGAGTGATAAAGCTAGAAATTGTATATGATGTTGTAAATGTGATCAAATGTTGAAGTTGAAGGTATGAATACTTCAATTGAATATGATGAGTCTTACTAATATCATCTAAGTCTAATGAATTTGTTTTAGTATAATAAAGGATGATCATTGTTGATTATGGGAATGACATTACTAGTCAACATCAAGGTACACTTATCTGAATATAAGCGACAATATGAACAAGATGTACTTAATGGTGATTGCAAGATAAAGATGAAACTAATGAAGATAGTATGATGAAGTATTTTATCTTTAAATTAATTATATATGGATTAACCCAAATTAAATAAAATATACTAAGAACTATACTTTGATAAATGTTATGTAGAAGAGAAGCATTATATGTAAAGTGAATCAAGAAAGATTGGTCCAGATAATGTAATGAACATGAAATGAAAGAAGTTGAGACTACTGAGTACAAAATGATGGAAAAAGATAGGAATTAATAGATGATTCTAAGAATGTAACTCTTACCCTAAAATGATGAGTTTGATGATGCTAGTGAATGATAATATCAAATGGGGTATTAAGAGATGCACATAACTGTAATTGAATTCAACGAAAAGATGAGAGTCAAGTATTTGAAATGATTTATAAGAATGTGTTCTTGAATTGTGAATTGTACTCTGAGAATGGACTAATAGTACAAACTTCAATTGATAGTGAACATGGGATGACTAGTAACCCCATATGAAGAATGTGAAATAAAAGAAGAAGAGAACTAAGTCTGGTATGCATGTATATGCATGAAATTTATTGGCATCTATTCAGATTGGATGGAACATGCATATGTTGTATGATAAATCTATTCTGGGTATGAGGAATGATACATGATATCTATATGCTTTTATTGTTGCTATTTTTAATGCCTCTACTAATATTTGTTCAGAACTGTGATATACAATGAGCTGATAAGATTTATTTTGAAATGGAATTTAATATGCACTCCTTATATTGAGAAACCCTGATAAGGGTAAATGTTGCATAATGAGATTATGTCCAGGGCTAAAGTCCCAATGATGATGATAAAACCCTGATGGGGTAAATGATGGACAATAAGATTATGTCTCGGGAAGAAAGCCCACTATTGATGATTGCTATGAATTGATGTAGAAGATAGAAATAATCATATTTGTTGCAATTTATAGACTTATTGTTCTTCTTGCTTTGATCATTGCCCTTATTGATAAACTTAATCTGTTTCATGTTATTATAGTTACGCGAGAATACACAGATATGATGTATGATGTTTTGAATTCTTCAAAGATGATTGAAAGAGATTAATAACAAGTGAAATGATTGAACATCTAGTTAGGTGCCCTGAACACTGTGAGTTCCCCCAAGGACCACACTGGGGAAACAAAACAGATCTCCTTGTAGTAATCGATGAATTATGAGAAGGATTTCTGGAGTGTGGATCGAGACCTTAAAGGTTAGACCACCAGGATTTAGGAGTGAGTCATTTGGAGTGGCTCTGGCCCTTAATCCTTGCTGTGAAAGTCTATGTCCAGATGGAATAGACTCTGTTGAAATGAAATATGTGAGATGTGAAATGAAAAATATGTGAAATACTGTGATATGTGATATACTATTTTGCTGGTTCCTATCTTGTGTACCCGAGATGAAGACGTGAGCCTCTTTAGGCAATCTTGAGGTGGCCAAGGTCTGTTGTTGATATCTTAGGGTGGCCGACTAAATCCTAAGATAGTGACGGTGAGTCGTTGACACGAGAATCAGGCGTGGCGACTTCTACTTGGTGAGGTACAAACCAAGTAGTTTCAGGGCAAATGAATAAAAGATGATAAGTCGTGTAGAATATGATTTGAATGATTATTACATTCCTTGTAATACCACTTGATGATTTGTCATTGTTGATTATACTTCTTGTTGTGGAAAGTAATCATGTTGCTACAGACATTTTCTATTTCACATTATGATATGTCATGTTGACAAGTTATAAATGATAGGATTCATATCCATTCTGATTATGAGTTTCATTGCTTACTATTTGATAGTATTGTTTGGTAGATATGTATTATGTGTACTTTAGCTTTAGGACTGCAGGATGTGTTCCTGGTCTGGCTGGTGGAGTGTCACAAAGATAATGTTATTGTTATGTATTGGTTCAAAATTCTTAGAACTTGACTTATTACTCATGTAGTAAGATTCTTAATCTGAACTAGAAGTATCTGTTGATTTGTTCATGTCTAGCTGGTGGAGTGTGAAAAGGGTAATGTTATTGTTATGTATTGATTAAAAAATGCTTAGAACTTATCTTATTTCATATGCAGTAGGGCTCTTAATCTGAACTGAGAAGTATCTACTGATTTGTTCATAGACATGTTCTAAAAGATGTTTCAAGGTTATAATTGGTTCAAGTGATTGTCTTATCTGTTGGATTAGATTACCATTGCAAGATAGATTTGAATATAGAACTTTTTGCTATACTTTTCAATATCTGCATGTTTCTTTCAAGTTTTATACTTAATCTGATGCTGATGCATGTACCTAGCTTGAGTGGGAGGTATCCACTCACTGGGGCTCTATATGAGTCTCATGAGGTTGTTTCAAATGTTTTTAGGTATAATTCTATCCAGCGGAGAGGTCACAACATGGAAGATATAAATAGCATAATCTAGATAGATTAGAATGTCCCTATACTCTCTCTTTCCCGGGATGTGTTGTAGATTTTGTTTGTTCATCAATGTACATGTATCTGATGTAAACTGAACCGCATATGAGAACCAGATTTGATTATGGATTTAATGGAGTTGAATATGATTTGTGATATCTCAATGTGATGTCCTTGATGTGACATTGATTTATGGGTTTGTGAAGAAAGAAAAAGGAAAAATTTATCTGTGTTTTTTATATATTGTTTAATCGCCTTAGTCGAGAATTCATTGTTTTATTTCATAATCTGGGTTTAGGTTTTGGGATTACCTCTAATGGTTGGTATTTGTGTTGATCAAAAGAGTGGGTCCCAACACCACCAGCCCCATACCACGGTCGTATTCTTACCCCACGACCGTCCTATACTACCCTCACCACGAATGTGGAACCCCAACATGACCGTGGTGACCAACCTACCCTACCATTTCCACCACATATCCACCTCAAATCCACTCCATTTCACCATTATCATTAGAGCTTCATATATCAACATACATACTAGGTCATATTTCAAGTCAAGATTTAGGCATTTAATCACCTTAGGGCGCATACATGATTCACAAGGTATTTGGGTGCACAAAGAATAATATATGTTACTGATTTAGGAGTTCACATTATCATTTTAGAAATAGAAGACCCACATGTGAGTTAAGTTTGAGATTTAACATCAATGTATCTTTAACAAGCATGTTTCAAGGTTCAAAGCACATAATCAAATCAAATTAGGATGCTAGAATGGACAAGTTGAATCTTATTTCAACATGCATCAAAATTTACTGAATTAGGTCAAGCATGAGGATTAGAAGCACAAATATATGCAAGTACAAGATTTGAATCAAAATGAAGCCTAATGGAACATTGGGAGAGTGAGATTATACCTCACTTGAAGGTTGAATAACAAATATATGCAAGTCAACAACGCAAATGGATGACACAACAACTCAATTCAGCCCAAGAGCACAAGTGCAATCAACGCAATTCTGTTATAATGAATTAATTAGGTCTCAATAAGCATCAATTTTAGTGAGACTCTCTTAGTCCATGCTACTACAAATGGGAAATCATAAAATATGTTGCATGTGTAACCTTAATTGCAAAAATACAATCTAAGTCCACTAATGACAAAAATTACCCTAATGACAAAAGGGCCAGTAAGGAGCAAGAAGATAGGGGTTATTTTGATCATTTTGCTGCATGTGTTACTAAAAATTGTAGGAGTAGGAGCAAGGAGCAAGGAGCAAGAAGAGGAGGAAGAAGGGTTACATGAGCAGGAGCAAGAGCAGAGGAAGAAGAGACACCGGAGGAGCAGGAGGCGGTGGCGGAAAGAGGGTGCCGACGGTGAGTGGATGACGGTGGTGAGCGGGCGACGGTCGGAGCAGGAGCAGGAGCAGAGGTGGAGGACCAGAGGAGCATGTGGCGGAAATAGTAAGAGGAAGCAGAGGAGTAGGAGGCGGCAACAGTAGTGGCAGGCATGAGTGGCGGCAACAGTGATGGCAATGGGGAAGGTAGACCGGTGGCGGGGAAGGCGGAAGAGAAGAAGACGGAGGTGGAATCGCTAGACCCTAGTGAAATCGCCAATGAAATAGAGAAAGGGGAAGATCCTGGCTCACGCGGGTGCTATTAAGTTAACAATAGGCGTCAATTATTAACATAAACAGATGCTTAAAACTTTCAGTGTCGGTTACCGCCAACACACCGACACTTATGTTCACTGATAGTCGTCGGTTCCAAATAGCAAAACTGACGTCTATCTTTATATGACAAAAAAAAATAAATGTTCTCAAATTATGACCATAGGCGTCAGTTGCTAGACAAAACCGACGTCCATTGGACAATCTTAACACTAATAATTTTTGTGGGGACGACGTGCAGAACCTTATAAGCGTCATTTTTTCCACAAAAGCCGACGACCTTTGGAGGTAATGTTTTTCGTCCTTAGGCGTCATTTATTAGGTAGAAAACCGAAGCCGTATGTGAAACTTTGGGGGGTAATTTCTTTTCACTCGAAAAATTGGATTTGGCGGGCTATGTTAGGCGTCGGTTCGATTTAGGGAGCCGACGCTTAATATAAAGCGATACCCGTGTCTAGCCGGTCTTCAAATACAGATGTTGGTCTATGTAATTAGCCGAAATTATAGGGTTTAGGCGTCGATTTTCGATAAGAACTGACGTCTCTAAATGTGACTTTATAAGCTATTTTTGTAGTGGTGGTAGTTGGATTGCTTGCATCGTATAGCATGCTTTGGAGAGAAGAGCCTCCTTTTGAAGGGTGACCCGACCAACAATGGAGAGGTAGTTGTTATGCCAAGAGTTTATTTGCTGGTGGAACTTCTCAATGAGAGGTTGGAAGTATTCCTTCCTTTTTCAGGGATAAATGATAGGAACTCTTAGATGACGACCCATGTTGGATGTTTTGTTGATTGCAAGCATTCTGCTGATGTGATTTCTTATCTTCCAGGGGGTGTTTAAGGAGTAGAAAATAGATGATTTGTCATTCGAGAGGACGAGGCCTGATGCCTCTTTGAAACGGCACAGACAACGCTTCATAGTGGCAGCTTGTTCAGGAGTGGCTTGTCCAAAGAAGATAATATCATCGCCAAAGCACACATGAGTGAAGGACAATTTATTTCTTGTAATGATAATTGGTTTCCAGTTGTTTGCATGTACCTCCTCCTCGATCATTTGACTGAAGTGCTCAAGATAGAGCACAAAGATGTAAGGTGATAGAGGGTCACCTTGTTTCACCCCATAAGAGGGAGTGAAAGGACCAGTCGTGTCTCTGTTCCACTGGATAGTCGTATTGCCAGAACATTTGATCTGTAAAATTATGTGGATGATATTTTGGGGGTATGGAGGTCCTATTGAGCATGTCTTCAATGAAGGGCCACCTTAACTTGTCGAATGCTTTAACCAGATCCAACTTCAAGGCAAGGAAGTGTTTGCGGCAAGTATGGGATTCCATAGAATGGATAATCTCCTACACAAGGGCAATGTTGTCTCCTATATGGTGCCCTAGGATAAATCTAGATTGGGTTGGCGAAATCCAACCCCCAAGATGCAATTTGAGATGAAGAGCTATCACCTTGGACAGAAGCTTGGTGCACATGTTGTTCAACGAAATAGGCGTGAGCTGTGAGCAAGATTCTGGCTGGGGAACTTTAGGGATGAGGATGAGATGTGAGTTGGCAGCCTCGGGAGGCAAGAGAGCGCCAGTGAATGGGCCTTGCACAAAGTTGCACAATTGATTATGGATGTGCATCCAATGCCTATGGTAGAAGGACTTGTTCACACCATCGGGGTCATGAGGTTTAAGCGGAGGCATGGACTTGAGTGCTCGCCATATTTCGTCATGGTCTGGTGTCCTCTCCAGGGCCTGAACCAAAATGTTCGTAAGTGGGGAGAAGGTTCCTGTGAAGGATATGCAATGGGTGGGCCTGTAAGCAGCATCCAGATCACAAAAAAACATTAGAGAAAAAAGGAAGAATTAGGGATTTGATTGTCGGATTGTCATCGACCTAGGTTCCCAGAGAGTCTTTGTGGCCGGTAATCTTATTTCTCTAACGTCTTGGTTTGGTAATTGAATGAAAGTAGTTCATTCAATTTATTATCTTAATTCCATGGAAACCCACTCATGCCTTTTCCAAATAGAAGTTGGGATAAGCAAAACTTGTTGTTTTAAATTTTTATTAAAATAATCACCATTACCGCATGGAATATCCTTGTTCTCCAAATTCCTTGAGTTCTCTTCCTTTTCATAATTATTTCCAAGTTTACAAGAGTTAAATTGATATAATGTTATTTGATGCCTTAAAGATTGTGTCGTCACTCTCATCCAGATGATTATTCCTTTAATTATCGAAAAACACCATGTATTTTATTTACCTTTGGAAACTTGACAAGTATTTCATATTTTTATTATTCAACAATTCATAAAATTATTGCTATTTATTTATGCACACAAACTTTTTTTATCTTGGCCTTGTTCCCAAAGGATATGTATGCAATGCAAATTGTCTCATAAGTACATTATCATATTAAAAAGGCATTATTATTTATTCGTGTATGAATTCCTTCTATTTATTTAACTTGTGCCACAAGCACCCATGCCAAAAAGGTGGTTAATACCGTTGGAGAAAATTATTTATCAAAAAAAGCTTTATATTTATATCATTCACTTTATCCAAATTGAGGATATTATATTCACCCCTCCTTGAAAGGAATTTAGCCCCAAAAATTCAAACCTAGTAATCTTAAGGTGAATGATCACCCAACTTAGTTTTAAATCTTAGGGTTTGAAACCCTTCTTGGATTATCTTTAACATCTTTTATTGAAATTCAACTTCCTCACATTATTACTAAGATTGGTACCTAAATTCTATTCAAGGTATAACCACACCATTAGTATTTACATGACATAATTTCTTGGTGATTACATTTTCATGTGTGATTTCAATTGCACTTGGTGACTGTCTTTCACCTAGGTTTCCAATCAATTATTCATTTATTTCCTCATTAGGGCGAGGTAACACCTCAAACCCTTGGTCATGTCATTAAATTCAACTAAAGGTATTCACTCTCATAAGTCATTTTAAGAATAAAATGTGTTTACCCAATCTATATCCCTCATATTATGATTTTTCAAGTACTTGAGTGCAACCCAAATACAAAGTTCATCCTATTCCAAGAGCAGAGATGGTGTATCCACACATTATCTCAAAATTATATAGTTTAGGTTGAATCATTCTCATAGGATTCTAAACCACAATACTTTTAATTCCACAACCTACTTATTTATCATGAAGTCGAATACCCCTTTCACTCTTGAGTTTCTACACAACTCCTTTCATTATTACATGACTTCTTGTATCTTTTATATTTGCACCTCAAGTATTATGAGACTTAGCCACTTCCTTTGGGTCTCTAGGTGGGCAGGTGGTTTTTGAGTGATCTCATCCATATGCATTTATGCAGTGCCTATCACATTGACCCCTTGTTACACATGAAAATCATGAAGGTGTCCAATCTCCCGAGCCATGGATCTCGTGACAATATAGTTGTTACCTCCGGACCAGATGGTATTCTATGTTCAGGGAACAATCACCTCCTAATCTCATTGTTCCTATGTACCTTTAATACTCCCTACTTGACCTTAGGAATGAATTAGGGTTCTACCCTTCCCAAGGGCTTATATAAAGCATATTATTTTCATATTTAATTCTTTAAATGGATTTCCTCCATCTCATATGATGTTCATTTTTCACTTTATGTCCTCTCACTGGACTCATGTCAACTTTTTTTGGGCTCATCTCATACTGTCCTCCACTTCCATATTGAGTTTTCCTCATATCCCTCATAGATGTCATACTTTGGTTCAAAGAATCATACACAATATATGTGCTTTCATCTTTTATATCCTTAATTATCCAAACTTTAGGTGACAATTAAGGTTACCTTAATCTTTAGATTAATTTAATCAACTTACCTTTATAGGGAAGGTCCTAACCTAAGGTGACTTCTTTGCTCACAGGAGGATGTTAGGATCTCTTATCCATAACCTAACCCTATGGATCTCAGGTTATTCCTACCCCATAGGTCCTTTCCCATTCAAGGGCTGACCCACCCAGGCCAGGATACTAGCCCTAATAGTTGAACTAAGGGTTTCATATTATCATCTTTTTATGCAACCTAAATAAGTATTTCATGTTTAATTTCTCCACCCTTATCCTCTTTTCTCAATGGGTTGCCCTCTCTAAGGGGAGCCTCTTTATGGGGAACCTACAGTAAAGAATTTGGTCCCTACAGTGGACATTTCACAACCTTCCCTCACACGGGCTAGGTTTCATACATAGGCCTTCTTTTTCGAGCCTATCCTGTGATGATCTTCCATTCCGAGCCTGATCACTAATCATCCCCATGATGACATTAGTCACCCCATTCTCTTTAACTTACCAGATATGATACAAGGTTTGAGTAGGTTACATCTACAAATACATCATTCATTGGTTGCTTATATTTCTTAAAAGTTTTCTCATTCATGCCTTATTCCACATGCACATATGCATGGAAGACTGAGCCTCCTAACTCACTCACTCACTCACACACACACACACACACACACACACACATATATATATATATATATATATATATATATATATATTTATATATATATGAATCCCTCATATGTTAAACATACATTTTATATTATAACTTCTCAATTCGTACTTGCTCGATCTCTTTGTATACCCACTCATTTTGGGTATCCATAATATCATACTCACATTCTGGGAGTATTTTAGTGGCATACCCACCGCTAGGGGTAGCATACTCATCCTCTGGAGGTAATTGTGATAACACCAACTTGATGGGGGGTAGTTTCAATATCATACCCACTCATTAGGGGTAGCATGCCCACTCATTGAGGGTATTCTTTATTTCACTATTCCTCCAAAGATAGCATTAGGTTGATGAGCAAGTTATATTTATATCTTCATTTTCATGTATAACCATTGGTCACTTATGTTTTTCATATATATTCAAAACTTTTGACATGCTTCATGAATAAATTGCTCCATGTTCATGCATGGATGACTGCTCACATAGTCCTATTTACTATTATCTTAATTATTATTTTTCATACCCTAGTTAGGGTTCATATGGGTAGGGTTTCCATTTTACCCACTCTAATTGCATTTCCCTGGCTTAGGGTTTAGTATGCTTATTAGGGACTACACTTCCATATTAGCGTTTTTATGTTTCTTGATCCCCTATTATTTTTCCCAAACCAACCTTAGTTCCATACATGGTTACCCTCATAAGGAAAAAAACCATAAAACCATTTTCTTTTCTTTATCATTATTTCCGCATTACATGTACATTATTGTTTCCACTTTACATGTATGTTATTATTTCCACATTACAAGTACATTAATTGGTAGAGGATGCCTTAATCCTACTTCTTATCAAAAACCCTACTTCAGATGAGGAGGGAAGTTCCTTTTAGGGTTTTATTATGCAAGAGGGTGAGAAGTGGATAAATCAAGATGAGAAGAAAACTTAAAGGTATTTTACTTCAGGAAAAATCATCCAACTTTGGCCAAAAAGGATGCACGGGCTTGGGAGTCCTTGTAAGCCGACAACCAGTGTGGAGTAATGTTTGGCCAGCCCCTAGGTCGTAATCCCTTCTATACACCATCATATTTAGAAAATTCCTTAATAATTGCCTCATATTTCTAGTGATTACTTGAAATCATAAACTACTAAATATTATTTAAAAAATCTGGATCTTTGATACCAAATATAACACCTAAACTTTTCACCAACCCCAATTAAGGAAGGCCAAAAAGATGAGAGTCATTACCTACAATTTTCTCAATGATCCAGATGAATAAATAATAATCAATAGAAAGTAATTTCCATTAACTCAAATATATTATTTACAAGATATTCCTCTAGAACTTACATAGCTTTCCACCATCAGAATTGTACAAGTGAGAAGTAGTATCTAGATAATCCTCCTTACAAGTGAACATTAATGTCTTGAATTTGGTCCATCATTTATTAATATCATGTTATCTATCATGTACCCAAAACACTATGAAACCAAAATGCGGACCAGTATAACAAGTTATACTGTGTACGTGAGGCTCATGCAAAAAAATATAAGTAAACAAACAATATATATTCCATCAAATACTTGTAATTAAGATGTGTAATTTTCTTCACATATTCTTCCTTTATGTGATAGTCATAGTGGTATTATAATTGAATAAATTGTAAATAAACATTCAACAGTTAAGTTGTTCAATTCTTGAGAAATCCTCAGCAAACACCAGAAAAATAATGTGTGTAGTGATAAGCGTAACCACGTACCTTTCATAGAACCATGTAGATTATCAAACCAAACTTTACACATATCATCCAATCAAGAAATCACATGGAAATCCAATCATTTAATCTGCATGTATGTAAATCCTAAAGTGTCACCATTATATTAATCAAATTAAACCCTACTCAGTGCTGATTTAGGGTTAGGTTCTCTTGGCATCAAGTTATCATCAGAGTTATTTTTAGATATCCCAATTCCCATGTTTATTGATTTAATGACTCAAGCACCCTAATTCAGATTAGGTGTAGCCATGATTATCAAATCTTCCATATTATTGCATCATGAACACTTAGATCAGATTAGGAATCTTAACAACATTGCAAGTCATGATCTTTAACCCTAATTCTTAATATGCATGATTATTCACAATAGAAACCCTAACTACTCATCATTAGTATTATGATCATCTTGATTTCTCATGTTATTCAATAATTATGATAAAGTAATTTTTTTAGCATATTCAATGTTTTAACAAAAATCTAGGGTTTAAGTGCATTAATCATCACTTCAAAATATATTTTCCCTACTTTTAGAACAGGAAGCATAGTCAAGGTCTGTAGGTATGTTATTTGTGTTCCTCTTATTTTTATGATAATTTTGATATATAATACCACTACCATTGGATCTACCATTTATTATTATAATTAAAACCAATTTTAACATTATACCTCATCACACTACCATATGGCACTTCCTCATTGGCCACCCACTCCCTCTCAACTAAATGATGGTCAAGTGGATAGATGGCCAAGCCTGGGTCTAGGATTGTGTTGGTTATGAATGCTCATAGAGCCAATCATGTGATGATTGTAATGGCATATCATGTAAAAATGATTTGATTATTAATGAAAGGTAAGCTTCCAATTTATTCTATTTGATCAGTCATGAGATAATGAAATAACATTATAAATGTCTAGATAATTATATTACTCAATGACGTATGTAATCAAGTTACTAACCTTGTGGATGAGATCATACGGATGTTAAGAGTACATATAGATATTCTCATTATGTCCCTGATTGGTTGCCAATGTGGAAGGTTGATAGACAACAATGACACATAAAATTAGAGTGTGAGTTGGTTGATGACTAGATCTCATTAGTCATGATATGGAAATATCAAACCAAGCACACAGATACATGTTAGAGAATAGTGTATTAGACATATCCACTGTGAGATTGAAACATGGAAGCCGTCATCATGGAAGTCATAGTCATCTCACACAGTGATGGTGATGGTTGTGGTTCTTAGACCTAAAATCACTACACTCAACACACGTCATTGAGTACACTTTGACATCATCAAACACAGTCCTGAAACATGGGTTGCTATAATGGTGATGATTGAGTGGCTTTTACACATGGGGATTGTTTGTGAGTGATAGACATGTGATTTGTCCCTCCTACTAGATTGTGATGTCCTAGGCTTCTTGATAAGTGAGACTGAGAAAAGCATGGCCATGCACATCTGTGTCAATATGTGATATGAGATTACATATATCTCATACAATCTACTCTTGGTTCAAGAAACAAGATTGAATAATAATGAGGGTGACTGCTCCATGCCTCTAGTTCAATCTGGACATCGGTGACAAAGGAACTATACTAACACTGCAACACCATACACATATTCTAGGTTGAAGTTGTTCCCCAACTTTTCCATTTACTTGGGTAGCAGTGATGTGTGACTAGGCACCACTCTTTGCTTGTGATGTCATAAGTTGTTATGAACATTCATTGCCAACATGATATGGGACCTATAGGGTCACACACATAGGAACTCATCTAGATGAGGAGTTTGATCTTGAATGATAATTGAATTAAGTACTATAGTGTTTAGGTACTCAATTCATACAATAGATCGACAGATTGGCTGATTGAACTACCAAATGACCATCTCATTGGGTGATATGACTATTTGGGAAGCCAGACGGGTGTCTCAAGTGTTGAGACGGCCGTTTCAATTGTTAGACAGATCAGAAATTGAATTGGCTTAGTTCTGCCCTATGAATTGACCAGTTCAAGCTGTTGAACTGATCGACTCAACACAAACTCACCAGATAGCCATCTCAGTGAGTGAGATGGGAATCTTGCTTGTGTGAGATGGCCCGGTTGGGATGAACAAAAGTTTTGGAGTTTTTCGAAACTCGTTTCAATTGCATATACTTGGGGTGCAAGTAAATTAATGTATGACATTAAATAGGAAATGATTTGCCAATTCATATATGATTGGGAAAGTTCAAAATGACCATCTCGCATCCTAGACAACCATGTTTCTTAGTGAAACGAACATATCATGTGCAAGATGACTGTCTCCCTTGGAAAAATGACTATTTCATCCCACATAGGTTGTGAAATTCTAGAAAAGTTGTGAAAATTCAAGATCTACTTGTCCTTTCCACTCATAGTTTAGTCTCACATTGGTTGGGAATAAGGAACCCTGACCCTAATCCCTCCTATATATAGAGAGGTACTGAGGGCTTCCTAAAGTACAACTACAACACAGATGTAACATACTAGATCTCAGACCCTACCCTAGAAGTTGACATTTTGGACTTAGCCAAAAAAGGTTGAAGGTTAGACCTAAATAGATGTTTAGTATAACCCCAATGAGCTAATGCATGCATAGATCAGCTTAATGTAACCTAATGTTCTAACATTAATCTTAGGTTTATAATGGATGCATAAAATATGCAACATAACTCATTTTGGTGGTAATATGATGATAAGGAATTTAATTGGATGAATAGTTTTGATAATGGGCCGTTAATGGGCCATATGACATATATCATAAAAATAAGTCGCAAAAGTGGAAACCAACATCAAATTCTAAATCTACATATAAAAATTAGCCTACATGTTAAATTTCATCTAATTTAGACAACCTTGAAATATTAGGATAAGTTTAGGAGAGGAAATGAGTAAAAGGAATAAGTAATGAGTAATGTGATTATATAACTTCAAATTATGGAAATAATGACACATTCATATTCAACACATCAAAGATAACTTGTGGATGAAGTTTGGTCTAATTTGGATGTTGTTTGTGCAAGTTATGCAATTTTAGGTACATCTGGACTTTTCTGCATTTTACCCAATTAGGAGGTTTTCTTTGTAATTTTCACATTAATTATAATCCTTATATATTCGCTTACCATTCTCTGATTTTTTAACAATAGGGAACATAGTTGCACCTTGGTTTGAAGGTGTTTCTTTCCAAGGGCATTTTAGGGATTACTCTCTTTAATGAGCTTATCTTTAGAAGCTATCAACCAATGGGGTTATTTCTTTGATTGGAGGTCGGTTGGGATGGCCTATAAGTGTCCATAAACCGAAATTTGATATTCAAGAAGGCTCTATGAGCTATCCTCTTTCATGGACATGAAATCCCTAGGTTAAGGACACATGGAAAGCTCCATGGACACCTCATGCTTGACTTCTTCCTTATCCATAAAGGTTTGCATGTCCATAACACCCTTAGAATTCGACACATGGAAAGTAACTTGAAACCTCATGCTTGAATTCTTCCTTATCAATAAAGGCTTTCATGTCCATGAACACCCTTATACATGACACATGGAAAGTCTCATGGACACCTCATACTTGACCTCTTTCTTTATATAGTCATATCTACCCCTTCCCAACTCCAAATTAAAAAACTCTTGCTCTCCTTTATTTCCTCTATCTTAGAGCATCATTCCTACTCTATTTTGCCATGAAGATGTTGTCCCAGGGTAAAAGGAGGTGCCTACCTAGGTGAAGAAGGCTCCTAGGGTTCCAAATATGTCTATTTAGGATTTCTTAAGCTCCTCCTTGGTGATTTTGACCAAAACTAGTAAGTATCCTCCTTTCCTTCCCTATTTTCATGTTATTTGTGGCATCCAACTTATGAAAACATGATTAATTAATGCGGAAGTGAATTAATACCAGTGGAATTATTAAAAATCACTAAAAATTTAAAACTTTTTGTAAAGAAATCCACAAACGGTAAAACTCTATCATAAAGAACCAAAGTAAGCTATTTACATTCTGATTCATCAGTGCATCTCTGTATCATTTCATCTTGAGAGTCATAACATTGACTGCCCAGTTAAACTATACATGAGTAGTATACAAAATTTCGAGGCATCACGCAAAAAATCTCAGATCTATATCAAACCATCTACTGACTCCTAGGACCTGAGAGTATAGAGATGACACATAGGACTCTCTCTATATACAAGATTTGACAAACAGTGTCTCCACCTGTGGATCACTGCTGTCCTTGCTGTTGCTGCTACTGCTGTGGCTACTGTTGCTGCTCACCCACTGAAGGGTTTCTTCTTCCTCGACGTCTACCTAAAAAGTTGAATCCCACAGGGGTGATACAATTGAAAATTATCCTAGAGAGAGATATAACTCTCTGCCAGAAACATTGTTATTGTTGATAATAGAATAACACTGAGCAGTAGAATTATAAATATTCAACAGTAGATAAATCATTGATTGAGCTAAGTAGAGATGTATTCTCTAAGCAATCATTTCAATTATAACTTGATTAAGTAGAAAGTCATTAATTTAATAAGGAATATGAAGAACATGCATATCCTTTATCTTTCTAAGACATAATAAACAATGTATCATCAAACATTGATTCTTGTAATTCAACCCTAAGCAAATATGCTACACCACTGATTACATTTTACAATCATATTTATGCCCTGAGGAGATGAGGTATACCGCTCATACTCCAAATGACCATTGCGAAATCAAAATTGGTACCATACATAGGCCATCAGAAGAGACGGATTTCTTGTTTATCTCACATCGATTCGGCATTAACATCATCATCGGGAGATTTGTGATACATCATCCTACCATATACATATAATGAAGGATTGAGAGATTTAATGTTTGTCTCACATCAATTCCTCCATTAGGGCATAAGGATATTCATGCCCATTACCCCCACATACTCAAAAGTATGCTCTCCAGGAGTTCCCTTAGGAAAACCTATTTCACCATCACCTAACTACTGACGATGATAGATCTATGGTCAGGGCTCTACATGATGTCATTTCACTTGATTAATTAAGTACATTACAACATTCTTTTAGCATCAGGCATGTTTTCAATCATAAAACATTATAACAATTGCTATAAAGAATGAGTACTATTTCTATCAAGTTCATTTCACAGCTTTAATAGCATTGGGAACTCAATTCCTTGTCAGCTCATCATCATGATTCAAGAATGTGGGTGTTCAACCCTTAGATCATCAATATACTTGTTACCACTTTAACAGGTAACATAATGCCAATCAGTCATTTGACAGTGTAAACATGATAATTGCAATGTAAGTATTTCACATGGCTCTTACAGCCTATCAGTCTCTTTTGTTACCTTTCACTAGGTAACATAGCATATCATTGCTTACAAAGCTCATAAAGTTCTTTCAATAAACAAAGCATCATAGCTCATACCTGGCTATGTTCAATATCTCATAAAACATGCATGATTAATACATATTATAACATATACATCTATTTCATATGAGCACAATGTAAAACAACTATAGCATCTTCAATCAAGGAATACACCACTATGCCCTTACTAGGGTTAGGGTTTCCCTTTTTAATTCAATTAGGATTAACCATCCCCTTAAGCTCAAATAAGATTAATGACTTATCATATAATTATCCAACCATAGAGCTCTCATGCTATAGAATATAACCCAGAATTAGGGTTTCACAATTCCATTTACCTTATTTGGAATTAGGGTTTACTATTCACATTGCGTCACCCTTGATTAGGGTTTAAGTTCAATAACCCACAATTAGGGTTTACTATTCACATCATATCACCCTGATTAGGGTTTACTATTCACATCATATCACCCTTGATTAGGGTTTACTATTCACATCATATCACCCTTGATTAGGGTTTATAACCAATAACCCATAATTAGGGTTTTCTATTCACATCACATCACCCTTGGTAAGGGTTCATAACCAATAACCCATAATTAGGGTTTACTATTCACATCACATCACCCTTGGTTAGGGTTTATAACCAATAACCCATAATTACGGTTTATTATTCACATCACATCACCCTAGGTTAGGGTTTTCAATTCATATCACATCACCCTAGATTAGGATTTACTATTCACATCACATCACCCTAGATTAGGGTTTATAACCAACAACCCATAATTAGGGTTTACTATTCACCCTAATTAGGAGTGATCATCATAGTACCTTGAATTAGGGTTTCTCATGTCATCATTATGAATTAACGTCATACTATCACCATGTATTAGGATTTCACCTATCAATACCCTTAGTTAGGGTTATGAATTCATTAACCATTATAATTAGGGTTTCATGATCTCATTATGAAGGATCATACCCTAATTATACATTCATTCATATTAGAAGTCCATTACTTAATTATCAGCCATGTAGGCAATCTTCTATTTCATCTTCGAAAGATGATGTATGCTTCAGTCTTGATTAGGTTAAGTCAACTCACTCTTGAGGAAGAATTGACATCATGGGTTATGTCATTGTCACCATGACCATTAAGGCATAATTATTCAAAGGGTACTAATCACCTTATCCCATTAATATGTAATTACTATAATAATCTTTGATTACATCATGTATTAGTCAACTAATCACTTTGTCCTTTAACCACTTTAAGTACCCACGCAGTTTTGGTTAATTATCCACTAAACGATCTTGGCCTTATAGGCCCCAAACGGTCTTGGCCAAATCAGACCTCAAACGGTATTGAGCAACCAATGAAATCGTATGCTAAAGTACCACCTTGAAACTGTTTAGTAAAGTAGGTGGTGAAGACCGTTTGCCCAAAGTTGACTTTTGAAACCGCATGAACTCAATCGGTTTGGAAACCGCATCAGCCTACACGGTTTGGGATCGTTTGGTCCCAAACAGTCTTGAGACCGTTTGGTCGAAACCTCCTCAAAACCACAAGGACCAAAAATAGTCTCAACAAGTCAAATTGAATTAGGGTTTCCAATGTTGGTTCCTTCCACCATTGAATTCATGTAACCGATCATCAATTGGACCAATCACCATACTTCAATTGAGTTGAATAGGTCAACCTTCAACTGATTTGACCCTAAAAACACCCTCAATTAATCATCAATTAGGGTTTGAATCTAGTGGATTAGGGTTTGGAATCGATGATCCTTCAACATTATCAATGTGGGATTTGTTACTTTGAAACCATTGAACCATCATCCAAATTGGACATGACCTGTTACAACCCCAATTTTGGGTTCATTTGGGTGAGAAATGTAATTTCTCACATAAAAGATATTTGAACAAATAAAGATATAATTTGTTTTGAATAAATGGATTTCGTTTACAATAGGCTTGATGATTGTGTTGTGGGCTTTATTGGCTATTGGGCTCAATAATAAGGAAATCCAATTAATAAATGAATAATTGAGTTTTTGAGAAAAGAAAGGTGTGGAAACCTCTCGAAGGCAAAGAGATGTAATCCAAGGATGTATTTCGTGCCTCTTGGGTTCCAAGGAGTCCAAAGTTGCAAAGATAAAGCAACAAAAAAAAAAGAAAAACCAATAAAGTATTTCCTTGTTAATAAAGAAATTAAAAACATTGATGAAATTTGGAAAATAAGTGAAAAGAGGTATAATTGAGTAATCCTTAGTGGAATTTTGTATCCCAAGGATTCCTAATAATAAAAGGAATACCAAAGAGGAAGATAAAAGAGGAATAAAGAGAAATACTCGAAAAGAGCTATTTTAATAAGAATTAAACAAGATAATGAAGAATAATGCATTTAGATGCATCTAGAAGGATAATGAGTATCCCATAAAAGGATTTAAAAATAATAGAGTTTATTGGGATCCAAGGAATCCCAATGAAGAAAGAGGAAAGACAAAATACCACTAATCCAAAATAAGAGAATAATGTGATACATTATTAATGTTTTTGGTGGCTTTGCTAAAAAGGAAATATTTTCTATTAAAAGAAAACATGATTTCGTTCTTATGGAGTTAAAGTCGAGCATAATAAAGAATAAAAGGTTTTTCGTATTCCTAATTGTCCAAGAAATAGGAAATATCAAGGAAGTACATAGGAGAGAGAAGGTTTCTTCACCTTGAAGGAATATGATTCTTTTTGAAAAGAGACTTCGTTTCTTGGTGGGAAAGCCACCATAGGGCTTCGTTTCTCACCCCTATATAAGGGGTAGAGCTCTGGTTTGAAGGGAAGGAGAACTCCACATTTCTCCAACCTATTCTCCTTCTTCTTTCCATTCTAACCCTCATGATGAGGGTTTAACGCTATCCCTGGAGATGAGGAGCCGTGGAAGAGGTACAACAGGGTCGTGCTGCTCCCACGATATCAAGTAGATGCTCAGTGGTCGTCCTCCTCCTCCTAGCTACGTGCAACAGTAGCAGTTAGGTTGCTATGATGGCCGATGGAGTTTGGCCTGATCAACGACGAAGTGGCCACCTTGGCGGAGATCAAGAGGTGCTCCAAGTGCACCAGATCATGGCAGAGGTAGAGAGGGAGATCCCGACGGAGATCGTGGCCCAAGGAGGTAGGGACAACCCACGCTTGGCTACAGGATCGCGGCTGCCCATGGTTCCAAAGGAAGAAGAAGACCAAACGAGCTCTGGACATTTATACCCCTCCGCGGGTTAAGGAGCCTACCTCTTAGTTAGGGGCAAAACTGACTTTGCATTATGTTTCCTGATAAGCAACGTTGCATGGAGTCGAGCGACGTGGCGCGCTCCGATTGGCCCAAGGTTTTCTTGCAAAAATCATAATTAAATATCGGTAGCTCGGATGAACACACATAAAATACGAAAATTGCTTAGAAAAACGAGGGGAATCTAATAAAAATAAAGGTGACTTGTTGCAATTAAAAAAGTATATAAAGATGCTATCTTTAATATTTTAATCAATGAAAAACCCTAACCTTTGATGATTAATGAATTAGAAAGGGTTAGATGAGTGTTTAAAGTTGATATTAACCTGTTAATGATGAAAAGGATCATTAAGATCGGAAAAGATGAACTTTACATATAATTAGTTTAATTTAGAGTTTATATGCATAAATAGGCTTTAATGGGCCTTGAAACCCTAATGTGGGTAATTAGTATTACTAATGGCTTTAATTATTCGATTTCATGTATAGAACTGAGTTTTCATGATTATAAGCTATTTTGAGCATTAAAGTTCCTAATTTGTGGATAAATACCCTAAATGTAGTAATTAGGGTGTTCTCATGAATAAAAGGTGGAATTAATCGCAAATCGAGTTCATATGTGAATTGGACCATAATGAACTATGAATTGATGATAAATGCGTATAATGATCTTGTCATGGATTAAAGGGATAAAAATAATAGCTTTAATGTAAAAGAGGCTTAATGAACTTAATTAATGGTTAATTATGCCTTTATTCCGAAATTGAGGATTAGATGTGGAAATAATTAGGGTTGGTGATCAATTGCATTAAATTAGGGTTTAAAATAGTAAAAATGAAGGAAAACCCTAATTGCAATATAAACCCTAAAAGTGAATTAGAAACCCTAGGAAGCGAGCTAGGTTTAATGGATCTTGATGACATGAATAATAAAAGGGGATTACGTGATTATTTTAGGATCTTGTTGAAAATGCTTGCTTGCTTGGATTCTTATTTGCATGGATATTTCTGTTCAAATTGTCAGATCAGGTATGTGGTTAATTATGATTAATCACATTAGTTTCTCGAGGGTTTCCTGAATGTTTCCTCATATTGAACACAATCTAAACAGTTGGATGTTCATACTTGCAAAATTATAAAGTCACTATGGTTATCACAATTATAAAGAAATGTGTATTCTCGCACCTACATGCCACCCTGATGGAAGATGCCATTAAGGTCAGGCCCAAGAGGGTAGACCCATGGGCACCATTAGAGGTGACCCCAGACACCAAGCTCGGGAATGAGAAGGTGGTCAATGATGCATGACTATGGAGCACCATGAGAGGTGACTTCCAGGCACCAAGCTCGGGATTGAGAAGGTGGCCTTAAGTCAATGGAAAATGAGAAACCCTAGAGGGGTATGCCAGGGTTAGGGAAAAAGCGGTGGAGAATGACACATTGAAAATGTAAAGTGGCTTGTTAAATAATTTGATTGTGATTATTAAATTGTTAGCCATATTTGCAAGATTTTGGTTGTTCCCACATACCAGTATATTTTGATATACTGACCGACGTTTTGTTTGTCGGCGTTTTAGGAACAACAATTGAAAGAACAAACAATAAAGTGACACATTGTGGAAATAAGAAATAAAGTGCAAGGAGGATTAGATAGAATAATTCAAGCTCTGGATAGATAGATTTCCAAAGTTTTCAAAGGTAAGTAAAGTTTTAATTTTATATCAAATTCCAGTTAGTTAGTAGAATTTCATAATTATTATTGATTATTTGTCGAACCTTTGATCCTGTTAATTGAATAACGACTTTGACCTTCAGGTCTCCCTTAATTGGGAGTTACCGAGAGGTGGGGTCATTACAATCTGACCCCAAATGGTCTTGAGGTTGTTTGGATGAACTCCAAATGGTCTTGAGACTGTTTGCCCATGTCCACATCAAAATCCAAGTCAACCAATTAGGGTTTGGTTCATTGGATTGCTCACCAAATCAGCAATTGATTACTCTTCAACTCAATACCTTTAGATCTCCAAACACCTAACCATAGTCAACCCTAGACCTCAAAACGGTCTTGGGTGACCCCCAAACGGTTTTGGGATCATTTGGATGACCTCCAAATGGTCTTGAGACCGTTTTCCCATCATATCATCATTAACCATGTCATTCAACTAAGGTTTGGATCCTAAGGTTTGGATCCTAGGATTGGTCACCAAATCAGCAATTGATTGTGCATGAACTTAATATCTTTGGACCTTCAATTGCTCAACCATACTTAACCCTAGACATCCAAATGGTCTTGGGTGATCACCAAATGGTCTTGAGACCGTTTGGGTGATCCCCAAATGGTTTTGAAACCGTTTGGGTCAATCAACCCAAAACATCAACTCATTCCAATGCAAAATCAACACTTAGCTGATTAGGGTTAATACCATATATTTGGATCTTCCAACACTTTACCATATCCAAACCTAGACCTCCAAACGGTCTTGGGTGACCCCCAAATGGTCTTGAGACCGTTTGGGTGATCCCCAAATGGTTTTGAAACCGTTTGGGTCAATCAACCCAAGTTTCAAACTTAAACACTTATGAAATCAGCACTCAACCCGATTAGGGTTTTGGTGATTGTTGGAGCTTCAACTCATGAACCAATTGGAACTAGTCAATTATACTTAGTGGATCAATAACCAACATTATTAGCAACAAATTCACAAATGGTCGACCCTGGTCAACACCTCCAAATGGTCTGAAACCATTTTCCCTCATGCGGTTTGGTGAAACCGTTTCATCTCAAACGGTTTGAAATCGTTTACTCCCAAACGGTTTGGGAAACCGTTTGAGCAACTTATGCAAATCATTTGACCTAATAATTTTCTTGTGAAACGTGTCAATATGATGTCATCATCATCTTCCTTCGTGCATCCAAGAACAACAACTATTTTTCATGGAAATGGTAGCAATGCATCAAAAGAGTTCGAAATAGAAGAAAATAACCAACAAATCATAGAGAACTTGATGCAATATCAATGTTTAAGGGTTAAAGTTATAAAACCCGCCTCAAATCTGATCTCAAAGCTCGATGTCTCTAATGGTGTATGGAGTTCCAGCAACTGCCTACGGTCCGTTCTTGAGCTATTGGATGAAAATGATGGCTAGAATTGGAAATCAGGTGAATAAAACCAAGAATCAAGAATTGCTTTAGGGTTTCCACCATGAATCCGAGGTAGAAGATGATCAAAACCTTACCAACAGGTTGTGTTCATCATTCTCCTGCTCCTGATCTCTTCCTTGGTCGGCCAAAGCAAAGTGATAAGAGAAAACCTAAGGAAAGGTCCTTATGTGTATTGGAAAAAGAACATGTATAAGGGATTTTCAAGGAAAGAGAAAATGGATTATTTTCTTTTAATTCCAAAATAATTTCCATCAAATCCCCCTCCATTTCTTGTCCACGAATCCAAATTCATGTTCTTGCAAAACCTCATCATTATCCAAGAATTAATGGAAAAGGAATTAAGCACCTTAAAGAGTTTTATATTAATATCCAACCTTTTAGTGGATATTACTTTTTATTATAAAAAATGTGAGTGGCTTCCATACAACCAAGATCTTTTTGTGCCATATCAAGGCACAAGCTCTTCCAACTCTATTGGAAACACATACTTCAACTTTTGGTTGATGGGCTCCTTAATTAATTTATTTCTTTTTGCATTAAATTAAATTAAAGTCCCATATAAGCTTAAATCTTGATTATTTTAATGTCAAGATTCTCTCTCCTCCATGATAATTCAATTGAGGCACCCCTCTCATTTTCTTTGCTCTAATTGATGCCAGGAAACATGAGAGACACTCTAGAGGTGGTAGTTTGCATGTTGAACCCTAGGTTTTGGGTAAATTGCACATTACATGAAAACTAGGTTTTAATGCACAAGGATTGCTCTACAAGCTTTATCTTGATGCCCAAGCTTGTAGAAACCATACCACTACATCATATTCATTCTTATGATGTATCAAAATCATAGGAGCATCTTACCATGTGGAATTTGCAATTTAACCCCACATCTTGGGTAATTTGCACTTTAGTCCAAAATTAACAAAACAATGTTTCAACATCATTCAAAAAGGACTGAAATTGAAATATAAGTTCCTCAAAAACCTTAATTACTTTTTAAAAGATAAGAGCAAGCATCTAATAATCTTTATTAAACAAAACACCTAGGGTTAGTACATAACCCAGGTCAGGGATGTTACAAATTATCCACCCCTTACAAGGATTTCGTCCCTGAAATCATAAACAAAACATTTTAAGAGAAAAGAGTAGGGTATTTCCTCCTCATTTCTTCCTCTAGTTCCCATGTAGCTTCTTCAATGCCACGATGATTCCAGAGGACTTTTACAAGACTAATGTCTTTCTTCTATAGCTTCTTGATCCTTCTATCAAGAGTCAACATAGGTCCTTCGACATAGGATATATCATCGTTCAATTCTATTTCCATAGGCTACATGACTGATTCTATGTCCGGATGCCATTTCCTTAGCATGGAAATGTGTAACACTGGGTGTAACTTTTGCAGCTCAGGTGGTAACTCCAGCTTATAAGCTACCTTTCCAATCCGTTCAATGATTGGATAAGGCCCCATAAATCTAGGAGCTAACTTTCCTTTCCTTCCAAATCTAAGAACTCCCTTCCAAGGTGAGACCTTGAGGTACACTCTGTCTCCAACATGGAATTCTAAAGGTCTACGATGCTTATCAATATAAGATTTCTGCCTATCCTATGCAGTTTTCAACTGTTGTTGTATTATTTTAATCTTCTCAATGGTCTACTATACAAGATCAGGACCCAAAAGTTGATATTCACCAGTTTCATACCAACATAGGGGAGATCTACAACGTCTACTATACAAAGCTTCATAAGGTGCCATGTTGATACTATGTTGATAGTTGTTATTGTAGGCAAACTCTAACAAGCTTAGATGTAGATCCCAACTTTCTGTAAACTAAAGGACACATGCCCTAAGTAAGTCCTCCAAGGTCTGTATAGTCCTTTCTGATTCTCCATCAGTCTAAGGATGAAAGGCTATACTAAACCTTAACTGTGTGCCTAAAGCTTTATGAAGTCGTTCCCAAAAATGACTTGTAAACTGGGGACCTCTGTCAGAAACAATGGTAACTGGGACTCCATGCAGCCACACTATGTCATCCACATATAACTGTGCCAACTACTCAGCAAATTAGGTTGTTTTGACAGGTAAGAAATCTGCTATCCTTGTTAACCTATCAACTATTTCCCAGATGGAATCATGACCTTTGGCTGTTCTGGGCAAACCAACCACAAAGTCCATGGTTACATGATCCCACTTCCACTGTGGTATGGGTAAAGGTTGTAGTGTTCCTGCAGGATTTTGGTGTTCAACTTTAACTTGTTGACACACCGGACACCGCATAACGAACTCAACAACATCCTTCTTCAAACCAGGCCACCAATACATATCTTTCAAGTTATGATACATCTTGGTGCTTCCTGGATGCATAACATACATTGAAGAATGAGCTTCTTCCAGGAATAACTTCCTTAAGTTATCAACATCAGGTACTATCATTCTACCATGATAGCATGCTACTTGATCATCTGAATCATGGAAACCATCTCATTTATCACTACCATACTCTGATCTAATCTGCTAAACTACAACATTTGCTTGTTGTGCCTCCTTAATCTGTTGTCTCAGAGTAGGTTTTATGTGCATCTCATCTAGCAACCTAGATAACAACGATACTTTTAAGTATACATTGTCTTGCCTTAAAGAGATAAACATATCCCTCCTAGAGCACACCAAAGAATTCATCTGTGCTCTGTCTAGGGCTGGTGTTGCAGATTTCCTACTCAAAGCATCAACAACCACATTGGCCTTCCCTGGATGATAATCAATCGTACAATCATAGTCCTTGATTAACTCCATCCCGCGGCATGGCCTGATGTTAAGCTCATGCTGAGAGAAGATGTACTTTAGGTTGTTATGGTCTGTGAAAATTTGGAACGTCTCTCCATAGAGATAATGTCTCCAGATCTTCAAAGCATGAACTACAGTAGCTAGTTCTAAATCGTGTGTTGGATAATTCTCCTCGTGTTTCTTAAGCTGTCGAGAAGCAAAAGAAATCACTTGTTTATCCTGTATTAAAACACATCCTAGTCCATTCTTAGAAGCATCACATAAAACTATATACCCTTTCCCTTGTTTAGGTAACACTAGCATAGGTGCACTTGTCAGCCTCTCCTTCAACATCTGGAATGATTGCTGACACTTGTCATTCTAGGAAAAAGGAACATCCTTCCTGGTCAACTTGGTTAAGGGTAAGGCTATAGAACTGAATTTCTTAATGAACCTCCTATAATAGCCTTCTAACCCTAAGAAACTGCAAATCTCCGTCGGTGTCTTCGGCTATTGCCATTGCAGGACAGATTCTACCTTTTTAGGGTCAACACGAATACCTAAAACAGATATTACGTGTCCAAGAAAAGAAACTTCTGGTAACTAAAAATCACACTTGCTAAACGTAGCATATAACTTATGCTCTCTTAGCAAAGTTAGAGCCTGACGAAGATGCTGCTCATGTTGTTGAGCATCCCTACTGTAGATCAGTATGTCATCTATAAAGATGACTACACACTGATTGAGAAAAGGTCGAAAGATTCTATTCATGAGTTCCATAAATGCAGTTGGTGCATTAGTTAGTCCAAATGACATAACTGTGAACTCATAGTGACCATACCTTATCCTGAAGGCAGACTTAGGTATGTCACCCTCCTTAATACGCATCTGATGATATCCCGACCTCAAATCTATCTTTGAGAAGACTGTTGCACCACACAACTGGCCAATGAGATCATCAATCCTTGGTAAAGGATACTTATTCTTTATCGTTACTTTATTTAACTTCCTGTAATCAATGCACAATCGCATTGACACATCCTTCTTTTTAACAAAAAGGACCAGAGAATCCCATGGTTAAGTGCTTGGTCGGATGAAACCCTTCTCAAGCAACTCTTACAATTGATTCTTGAGTTCTGCCATCTCAGCAGGCGCCATCCTATACTGTATTTGTGCTATTAGTTGCGTGTCTGAGATTAGATTAATCTCAAAATCAATCTCCCAGAGCAAAGGTACACCTGGAAGTGCTTCAGGAAATACATCTTAAAATTCCCTAACTATAGGAACTTTAGCAGGATTAGAACTCTCCATAGTGGTATCTACCACATGGGCCAAGAATGCAAGGCATCCTTGCCTCAACAACTTCTCAGCTACCATAGCTAACACAAGACAGGTCAGAAGAATCTTTCTATCTCCTTGAAAGATCCATGTGTCACTATAATCAGTGAAAACAACTTGCTTGGACTCACAATCCAAGGCAACCTTATAACTTTCTAAGGTATCCATTCCAAGGATTATATCGAACCCGTGCATTTCAAGTGGTATAAGATCCACTTGAATGCGATGTTCAGAAAAGGAAAGAATGCATGGAGAACACACCTCCCGCAACACAATAGACCCCATCAAAGGAGTTTCTAACAACAGACTATCTGCTCTATGACTGGTAGTCATGTTGTAGTAAAAAATCACTATTCGAGTGATAAAGGAATGCGTAGCACCCAGATCAATTAAAACAGATAAGATGCATGATGTAAACATATCAGAATAGATTAGTTTCATCTGACCTGTCACAACCCAAGGTTTGATCACTGCATCAGGTGGATTCATTGCATAGAATCTCATCGTCGCCAGTGGTTGATTCAGTGCTCGATGACTGGGTGTCAATGATCCAGCTTGGGACGCTTGTCTACGTCCTCTAACGCCACCTGGGAACTTTCTTCTTTGGGAACCTTGCTGACTCTGCCTCTAGGGTTGAGTCACACTCACCTCTCTGGCTCAACAATCCTTCATCATATGCCCCACCTTTCCACATATGAAACAACTTCTGATCCCCTACTGTGGTCTGGATGGTCCTGTAAACGATATAGATGCTGAGCTGCGGGCTCCTTCTGGTGGTAAACTTCATCCTCTACCCCTATTTGACGTCCACTACGTCTGGGTACTGAATCTAGGTGGTGTTGTAGGTACGGAAAACCTTGGTTTCTTGAAACCTTTGTATGAGGATCCTTGGAACTGAGGGTATACCTTCTTGTTCTTGGTCTGTCTCTTCTCAGTCACAGACCTCTCTATCCTTCTGACAGATTCCACAAAAGTAGAAAATCTTTCCCTGTTCTCCAAAGCAGACACAGGGGTAGTTAACTCAACATTTAATCCTTTCTCAAAATGCCAAATCCGCTCTTCATCTGTGGTTGCCATATGCGGACAGAACCGCAAAAGTTCCATGAACTTAGCCTCGTACTCGCTAATGTTCATTGGTCCTTGCCTTAACCTCTCAAACTGAGAGATTTTCTCATCCAGAAAGGTCTTAGGAAAGTATCTATTGACAAATTCCTGTCGGAACACTTCCCATTCAATTTTCACACCTGGCCTTTTCCCTTCCTCTATGGTCCACCAGTGACCAGCACTCCCTTTGAGAAGGTACACAACATGTCTAACCTTCTCAGCTTCTGGGCTGTTTAGGATTCTAAAGGCCTTCTCTAACTCTGTTAGCCACATGTCAACATCTGCTGGGTCAGTTGTCCTAGCATATTCCGTGGCTCCAACCTGACGTAGTCATTCAAACATCTTGCCGGCTCCATGTCCTTCAGTGTGGCTAGGTGCCCTAGGTGCAGGTATGGGCATTCTATCAGTCATATGTGTCATGGCAGTGATGAACTGCCCAAACATAGCCTGGAAGGCAGGATTCCCCATGTCATCTGGATTGAACTGGGGTAATTCAGGCACAGGTTCCTCCCTTCCCTGGTCTCTTGCACCTCCTCCGTGTGCAGCGACACTACTTTCTACAACATGTTCATCATGTGATCCAAACATCTTTAGTTTTCTCTTCTCCTCCTATATGAGCAGAAGACACTATTAGATAGATTGGAAGACACTAGAACAGACTTAACAACCCTAGTCCTATGTCTATGTAGACTCAGTGAACCTAGAGCTCTGATACCACTTAATTGTGGCATCCAAATTATGAAAACAAGATTAATTAATGCGGAAGCGAATTAATAGAAGCAGAATTCCTGAAAATCACTAAAAATTTAAAACTTTTTATAAAGAAATCCACAAATGTTAAAACTCTATCATAAAGAACCAAAGTAAGTTACTTACATTCTGATTCATCAGTACATCTCTGTATCATTTCATCTTGAGAGTCATAACATTGACTGCCTAGTTAAACTATACATGAGCAGTATACAAAATCTTGAGGCATCAAGCCAAAAATCTCAGATCTATATCAAACCATCTACTGACTCCTAGGACCTGAGAGTATAGAGACGACACATAGGACTCTCTCTATATACAAGACTTGACATATAGTGTCTCCACCTGTGGATCACGGCTCTCCTTGTTGTTGCTGCTGCTGATGTGGCTGCTGTTACTACTGACCCACTGAAGGGTTTCTTCTTCCTCGACGTCTACCTAAAATGTTGAATCCAACGGGGGATGAGACAATTGAAAATTGTCCCAGCGAGAGATATAACTCTCTGCCAGAAACATTGTTATTGCTGGTAATAGAATAACACTAAGTAGTAGAATTATAAATATTCAACATCAGATAAATCATTGATTGAGATAAGTAGAGCAGTATTCTCTGTGCAATCATTTCAATTATAACGTTATTAAGTAGCAAGTCAATCATTTAATAAGGAATATGAAGAACATGTTTATCCTTTATCTTTCTAAGACATAATAAACAATGTATCATCAAACATTGATTCTCGTAATTCAACCCTAAGCAAATATGCTACACGGCTGATTACATTTTACAATCATATTTATGCCCTGAGGAGACGAGGTATACCGCTCATACTCCATCTGACCATTGCGAAATAGAAATCAGTACCATACATAGGTCATCCGAAGAGCCGGATTTCTATGACCTCATCTTCCTCAGTCAGTGTGAGGAACAACATGCATGACATCTCATGTCTCTGCCAAAATAGCTTTGCAGGGTATACTGGCAACTTTGCTATTAGAGCTATAGTGGCATGTTGTACTCTCTTCGCAATCGAGTGATTTCTTATTTATCTCGCATCGATTCGGCATTATCATCATCATCGGGAGATTTTTGATACATCATCCTGACATATACATATAATGAAGGATTGAGAGATTTAATGTTTGTCTCACATCGATTCCTCCATTAGGGCGTAAGGATATTCACGCCCATTACCCCCACATACTCAAAAGTATGCTCTCCAGGAGTTCCCTTAGGAAAACCTATTTCACCATCACCTAACTACTGACGATGATGGATCTATGGTCAGGGCTCTACATGATGTCATTTCACTTTATTAATTAAGTACATTACAACATTCTTTTAGCATCACTAGTAAAAATTGGGCCATTATTCACCAGTGATTCCTGTCACAAACCCCTCTCTACAGGCCCTCACAAATAGGGACGGTTGTGAGTCTGACCCTCACAAATGGTCCGTGAAGAGAACTCACGTGACAAATACCAGTGGCCCTCATGAATACAATTGTCACGGACCAACTGACCCTCAAGAATGTTATATTGAGGGACTATTTAGCCTTCATAAATACATTTTTGAGGGACTATTTAGCCTTCATAATAACATTATTGAGGGCATGTTTAGTTCTCATAAATACATTTTTGAGGGACTTGATGGTCTTGGAGAATATATTTTTGAAGGGATAATGCCTTCATTAATATTATTTTTGAGGGGCTATGTGGTCGTCATCGATGCAATTTTGATGGTCAATCTGGACCTTCATCAATATATTTATGAGGGACTATTGTAAATGATTTGGTTATTGATTATTGAATGATTTATTAAATGTTAATTAATTGTTACTATAGTGAATATCAAATTTTAAATGAAAACTTAGTATACATAATCTCAAGCAATATTTTTATACTAATTCACATGACATCATAAGAAGATTCAACACCAAAATGACACATAAAAATGTTAAATCACCTCAAACCAATTTTTTTTATTGAAGCAAAATATTATCCATACATTGCGTGCTCAACGTTGATATAAATAAAGAGTACATATGGTTCTAAAATTTGAGATTGATGACAATCAACATATCATGCTACAAACTCTTAAGATCTATAATGTCTCCATATTCATTCAAATGGTGTGGTGCTCTTCATCAATGCTAGGCCTCACATGGTTAGGTACTTTAATATATACAGCTCAATTAAACTTTCTGCAATGCAAAGATCAGCACACAACGTCAACAAATATATAACAAATTCTTATAACGAGGATCTCAAATAAATCGAAGAAATTACCCAGAAAGGAGATTAGGAAGCCTGATTTTCATTCGCTTTCGAATCTGGCGTGCTAGAGTTTCAACTAAAGCTACCCTACCGAGCTTGCCTTGCGGGGCATTAGTAAGTATTGACTGAAGACTTTCAGTCTCAGCACGCCAAGCAATTTCTAATGAGTTTTCAGCGCCAACTGATTGTGCAGAAGCAATAGAAACAGATTGCCCAATCAGAGCAATCCATGGAATATCCATCGTATTTGGTGGTCCCTGGTTTGATAAAATGGCCTGAATAGCTGCAAGTATCTTTGGCTCACTGGCTTCCTGATCAATTTTGCTGATGACACCAATAGTTCTAGTTCCTGAAATAGCAATGCGAGATAAACAAACCAGTTAATGAACTACGGTGAAATAATAAGTGACCAGAATATGAAACATAGTACCACCAATAAAATGACATGAGAAGAGCATATACCATCTGCATCAAACTGTTTTGCCAATCTAAGTGCCCAAGATGAAGAAATATCTAGTGTTTGTGCAGCAGGTATGACAACAAAGAGTATGGCATCATTCTGTGCAGCATAGTCACTGATATGGAAGTAAATTAATAGAATTTAAATTAAGCAGAACATCTCTGCAAAAGAAGTAATTAGATAACCAAATTGGGAAGCTTCGACTATGGAGTTTAGTTCCAGAAAGGCTCTATTCCAATTATTATTGGGAATGAAAAAAATCAAGTCATTGATACTTGATAGGGTTTATGCCTACTGACCATAGATTCATCCATTGCCCGCTGATCTAGCCCAAGAAGATCAATCAATTTTAGTGGAGGGGCTGTAGAAGAATAAAAAACATAGTTAGATCAAGGCAATTACAGTGATGTTATACATGAACTTTAAAATGATGATGTTCAGAAGTTTATGAATGAAAATAATTGACTGAGGACGCCCAAAACCCAGGTCACCAATATTTTTTTGTCTGTTGCGATTTCAGCAGAAATCTCCTATCACTGTAAGGAGAAGAAAGTGGATAGACCTAATATCTAGATCAGTAGGGGGCTTGAACAGTAATCGCATTGAAATCTTGCATCAGTATTTGACACTACACTTTTGGTTTTTTGTCTAATTAATCATTAATATTAATATTATCATGGCATTAGGTGTGTATGCCAAAAGTGAAGGACAAAAAAGATGGAATGAGATAGAAATGAGATTAGCAAAAGGATAATAACAGTCAACATTGTATAAAAATTCATAGTTAAGTGGGTATTTAAATCAGGGATGATCCGTCATTATGGACAGGGATAGGCAATATTGTTACAATGAACCGACCTGTGTAGCGTGGATGGTTGAGCACGATAGGTCCTCCCCGGGGGACCTGGGTTCAAACCTCCCGTTGTGAACAGTATTTACCACCCTTGCAGTCATCCATGCTCTGACATGCTCTTTGAGGGAGGGGGGAGACTAATGTCTCTTCTAACTAAAAAAAAAGATTGTTACAATGATCTCCCACTTATGCCTTTTTCGTATAGAAATATAGCGAAGAAAAGGAGGTAATGATGACAAAAAGGGATGATGAGTAAATAAAAGATGAGTTTATTCTGTGTTCAGATGATTTAGTGATGGGAACCAATGTGCCCCCCCCCCCAACACACACACAAAAACCCCAATCCTAGCCCAAAAGTCCCTCTTTCTCATACCAACCAAACAACTCATTAAACTTGATTCCCAGATAACATTTTTCAGGGCCATTCTCCATTGGAATGGACTGTCACAACAACATGATAAACCACTTCTCTCTTTAATATTGTGTGTTTAGTCTGTTTACATTTATTTTGAGAGTGATTTATCTAGTTGCATCATTTCATGGCATAGATATAGACTCGTTTACTTCCCAATCAATATATCATCTCCACTTTTCATGTTGTTTCCTGTTGAAACAAGTCCTTTTTCACCACCGCCATCACCTGAAAAAAACATCCCTAGATTCCCTATTTTCCTCTACCAGCCGAACAGGTCATCAAACCCAAACCCAAATAAAAGACTCTAGGGCCACTCTCCCTTGGACCGGGCTGTCGCAACAAGATGCTTAACCATAATTCTTCTATCTTTAATGTTGTGGGTTTTGTCTGTTACATCATTTAATGATATGAAAGAATTAATAGACTCATTTACCTCCCAATTGGCAAGAATGTTCATCTCATCCAAGCTCTTCTTTTGTCCTCATGTATGAATAAGGGTGATTTGCAGCCTAAATGGCATGGAAGTTTTTCCTAGCCTGCCCCTCTAGATAATTGATTATACACAAGAGATACCTGAATTTATAATTGTACAGTCGGACCTTGTCATCCAACATGTGGTTGATGTCAGCTGTAGACTATTATAGTCATTGTTCTCAATTTACCTCAGGCAGAATGAATTTCCACTTACACACCCGTGGAGCTGCCTCTCTCCCAACAATATTTAACTAGAGCTGCCTCTCTCCCAACAATATTTAACTGTGCTTATGAAGCACTGTTGAGACTTGAAGCAACGTAGGTAACCAGAAAATAGAACCCAGGTGCAAGCAAAGCACATGTGCCTCCAAGGATTGAAGATCAGCCAGCAATTGGAGGCATTCTGCTTGGTGTTTTCATCACCATCTCAGTATGCTTATGGTGATCTGTTACAGAAGCAGTTAAATAGTGATGATATTATACCATGTATTGCAGGACTAGACTAGTAGCATGTTTGTTATGGAATCCGTATATCTCCTGTCCATATATTTATGGTTCTCTTAGAGGATACAATGCTTATTTCTTTACTTTATTTGACCTATAATATCAGAGATTTATGGACTCGATAAAAAGTGATCTTTCAGTCTAGTCCTATAATACGTGACATGATGTCATCACTACTTAAACTTCTCTTGTAACAGAACATCACCAGAAAAATCTTGACACTTGCAGTTGCCACCCCTTTTGCTGACAGCCTGCCATAAACTTACATATTGCCCAAAAACTCTCATCTTCTTTATTTTTCTCACTTCTATCGTTAAAGGGCATGTGTCACCTACATACCCCAAATATGGTTTAAGTGTCATCCCATAGAAGCTTTCCCACCAGTTTCACTACCATCTCAACAAGGATCATAACAGATCCATGTGTGACTTCTTGGAAATATTCTCCTAGTTTTCTCAGTGATCTATTTATAAATACTGGTTTTTTGTTATTTTCTTTCATAAATCGCATTTGTTATAATACTTCTTTAATTTTACCATTCTAAGCCTCAAATATGTAGTATTTTACAATTGTACTATTGTTGCTACTTCACTATTTCACGTCTTTAATATCATTGATTTTGTTCGTGACTTCATGTATTAGACTCAGCTTAGTAACACATTTGGGTAGACATGATCTCAGAACAGGACTTCGACTTCGTTGACTTCGACAAGTGTGGAAGTGGAAGTTTGTGGAAATATCGAGAAAGCTTCGAGGATTTTTACACCAAACTTCGACACATCTTTGACATATATTAAACTCAAAATAGTGATTTCATGATGAAAATTGTTAGATTTCATCAATTTATCCTAAAAACTAAATATATATATTTATACATAGCCATCCATACATGTTTACATATAAAGAAAAACACAGTCACATGCAAATATACTAATTCATCACAATTACTTGACCAGAGAGCATAATGGGACATACTGCTTAATGATATGATGTGTAAGCCATGGTTGTCAAGGCGGCTAGGTGGTCAGCATTTCCTAAGGGGCGCCTAGCCCGCCTAGGCGCCGAGGCTGTTCTGGGCATTTTTTATATTTTGTATCTTTTTCAGTATGTTAATTTGATTCTTATTCTACATATATACTACATATAATACCATATAGGAAACATAAAAAGAGGGCTGAATGAGGTTATGATAGGAGTAGCAGGAGATGGGAATAGGAAGAAAAAGGGGAAGTAATATCAACAAGCTTTCAACAACAATTGGAGCAGGCGAAGTAGAAAAGAAAGCAGGAAAAAAGGAAATGGAGGATGGAAAACAAAAGAAAAGAAATATAAACAACAACAACAACATCATGAGGAATAGGTGATGTAAAAGAGGAAAGTAGAAAGTACAACATCATCAACATTACGAAGCATAGGTGGTGATGTAAAAGAGGATTTGAAGAAAACAAAATAAAAAAAAAACACAACTGTAGTAGGATCTTGGAGTAGGAGGGGATATAGGAGGAATAACTAAAAAAAATGCAGCAATAGTAGGATTAAGGGCTAAAATGTAGGAGAAAGGATAAAAAAAGAAAATAAAAAGAAGCAAGAACAACAAACATATGAGGAAGTAATTTTTTTAACAAACAAGCTATGATGAATTACAAATTTGGCCCAAATCAAACATGTTTTCCCTATTTTCCAAAATTTGGCCTGATTTTGCCTAAATCAGACCTATTTCAGCAATAAATTGACTCAAGCTAATCTAATTTGACCAAATCCAGACTTGATTCATGCTAATTTATCCTTTAAATGACTTAATTTAGGCTTAAAAGGCCTTAGAAACCCATATAATGCACATACTAGGCTGGGCACCTAGTTTGAGGCGCCTTGCCTAGCGCCTAGGACACCTAGGCGGCATCTTGATAACTATGGTGTAAGCAATGTGCCATGATCAGACAGACTAAATATAGGTATAAAAATACTTACTTATTCCATTATATATGTAATTGACACAAAATACATTCACAACCTCTTGATTAGTGTGATTCACACTACCAACAAAACCGAGCTCATCTAGGCATTTAACTCCTTCTTTGAAGACCTCTTCAAACTTGGTTGGTATTTTTCTAATCTATTCCTATTGAACTGGCATATTCTAGTCCCAAACAAGATAAAAAATGCTACTATCATGGGCGACCCTATCACATATATGAAAATCAAGATGGAGATGACATCCCTAGGCGAAAATAATCAATAGTTTCAAACATAGCAGTCAGTTTGTTAAGATATAAGGAACAAACTTGAGTTTGGAATCTATTTGCTCGTATACCATGGACATGTTCAAAACACAATTTTGTGTTTTGTTCCAAATTTCAAAGGAAACTGAATTTTGTGATTTTGCCTGTATATAGGTGCCCACAGTAGCATTGATATTCTTCTTGTCGGGCTGACTTATAAATTTTTGTGATCATTTTCACAAAGTATGCATGTTTATTTCATAGGTACATCTATGGTGAAAACACGATGAAAACTCCCAGTTAACATGCATACTTTGTGAAAATGATCACAAAAATTTACAAGTCGGCCAGACAAGAAGAATATCAATGCTACTGTTGGTACCTATATACAGGAAAAAACACAAAATTCAGTTTCCTTTGAAATTTGGAACCATCACAAAACAAAATGTTCCACTGAGTGCTATACAATGGTAAACGAAATACATGGATTGTTTGATTTTTAGTAGGAGTGTAAAGAGTGGTTTCGCAATTCCAAAGAGCTTCTACCCTACAAAATCACACTTTGCACACTCAGTGCACCCAGAAAATAGAGTAAGATGCCGCTAGCCACTGTGTTTAGCTAAAGTACTATGTTGTAGACGAAGGTAGCAAATAGCAGACATATAATTTCTCATTGTGGCGGAAGACAACTAAAGGCTAATTTGGTTGGATGTAAAACCAACTAACACGTGGAGTTACAAAATAGGAAATTGTTTGCAGTCAGTTGAAACTCAAATGTTTTCGTCTGGTTCTGATTAGATTGAACGGATCATGTTGGTTTGTAAATATTTGGTTGATAGTAGCTGCAATTCATATTGATAGTAGCAGCAGCCATCGTGGCAATGAAAAATTACCTGTCATATGACAACGAACGGAGCAGGAGGAAGATAATACAAGCCGAGATTGTGTCAGTACCTTCGATTTGTCGGAGATCAACCACGGCGGCATTCCTACTCGAGGCTGAGGGCTTGCGTCGGAGTGCCGACCGAGGGCGTCGGGCTTGCGAGGGCGTCAGTGCCGGCCGAGGGCGTCATGCTTGTGAGGGCTTCCTCAATTTCCCCGCACTTGGTGTACATGTTGATGAGCGAGTTGTCCAGAGACACCAGGCGACCACGACGCTGTCTATCAATGAGAACGGCATTCATGCTCCTAGCATGGATTTGGTGTCCCAGCTCTAAGTCTCCGAGTACAACACATGCAGATAATGTGGCAGTCAAGGTTACCTAATCGGCCTCCAACCCAGCTACCTGCATCCTGTAGAAGAGAACAATTGCTTTCTTGGACCACCCGTCCTGTGCACAGCCAGTAATCATTGTCATCCATGAGAAAACATCCTTGTCAAACGTTTCATCAAACAACGTCAATGCCATAATAGTGTTCCCCAGCCTTACATGTGCAGCCAGCATAGAATTCCATGCCTCAACATTCTTGTGGGGCATTTCGTCGAATACCTTCTTTGCCACTAACAATCCACCCGTGCAATCTCCCCAAGAAGATCGGCTATACATGTCGATCAAATTGGTCTGCACAAAGGTACTAGACGCGAACCCCGTTGTGATGACCTGGCCATGGACCTAGTGCCCAACCATCGACAGCGTGCACCTGGAACATGCATTGAGCACAAACAAGAAGGTGTATCCGTTGGGGTGCGCGATACCACCGCTCCTGCTGAGTCGAATGTAGAGAATAACAGCCTCTGAGGGGAGCAAACTCTTTGACATGCCCCTGAGCATCTAGTTCCAGATGGTCAGACTCGGTTCTTTGGCATTTTCGAAGGCCAGGTGCACGTGGGAGAGATCCCCAAGGTCGACGCATCTAGACACCAACTTGTGCAGGAGAGGGCTGTTCTGGACAAAGCCGTTTACCACTACCTGATTGTGGACCTACAAGAGCTGACGCATGGAGCCGTAGAGGCCCTGGAGCATCAGGTATAGGTGCAGAAGTAGCTTGCCACGGTGGAGCTGTGAAGCTGAAGCATGGAGCTGTGGAAGCCATGGTACACCTTCTGGTGAAGCCCATCTCTGCCTGCGCCGAACGGTCACGCTGTGCGGAGCCAGCGCGAAGTCATTGAACTAAATGCGTCTCCGGCTGAGGGCTTGCGTCGGAGTGCCGACCGAGGGCGTCGGGCTTGCGAGGGCGTCAGATTGCTGGACAAGAGCTTGCACGCAGAGCAACGGAGGGCAGAGAGGAAACGACTGGTGCCGAGAGTGAAGAGAAAATGACCAACGCTGAGAGGGGAGAACCAGCAGACACGCACGGCGCGAGAGGGATATGCACACGGCGTGAGGGGAAACAACACAACTATGAAATGTGAAACAGTTTTCACGGTACAAGGGAGGGTTTATCTTTTATTTTTTAATTTTGATTTAGAGATGTTGTGATTTAGAATGCAGGGAAGGGTTATGATATGGAGGGAAATATTTGGCATGACATTTTTCACGGGGTGATTAGTGAGTAATATATCAATGAGGGATTAGTGTTCACATAAAAGGTCTAAGGATGTTAAAAACATGGTTGAGGGATTTGGCCACATGTTTGAAGAATGAGCCCTTACAAATAGACATCTTTATTCACGATTTTTGGTTCCTCACAAACGTTCTTCAACAAAGGCCAAATTGTTTGTAGTGCATCAAGCATGTTTTCAATCATAAAACATTATAACAATTGCTATAAAGAATGAGTACTATGTCTATCAAGTTCATTTCACAGCTTTAATAGCATTGGGAACTCAATCCCTTGTCATCTCATCATCATGATTCAAGAATGTGGGTGTTCAACCCTTAGATCATCAATATACTTGTTACCACTTTAACAGGTAACATAATGCCAACCAGTCATTTGACAGTGTAAACATGATAATTGCAATGTAAGTATTTCACATGGCTCTTACAGCCTATAAATCTCTTTTGTTACCTTTCACTAGGTAACATAGCATATCATTTCTTACAAAGCTCATAAAGTTCTTTCAATAAACAAAGCATCATAGCTCATACCTAGCTATGTTCAATATCTCATAAAACCTGCATGATTAATACATATGATAACAGATACATCTATTTCATATGAACACAATGTAAAACAACTATAGCATCTTCAATCAAGGAATACACCACTATGCCCTTACTAGGGTTAGGGTTTCCCTTTTTAATTCACTTAGGATTAACCATCCCCTTAAGCTCAAATAAGATTAATGACTTATCATATCATTATCCAACCATAGAGTTCTCATGCTATAGAATATAACCCAGAATTAGGGTTTCACACTTCCATTTACCTTGTTTGGAATTAGGGTTTACTATTCACATTGCGTCACCCTTGATTAGGGTTTAAGTTCAATAACCCACAATTAGGGTTTAATATTCACATCATATCACCTTGATTAGGGTTTACTATTCACATCATATCACCCTTGATTAGGTTTTACTATTCACATCATATCACCCTTGATTAGGGTTTATAACCAATAACCCATAATTAGGGTTTATTATTCACATCACATCACCCTTGGTTATGGTTTATAACCAATAACCCATAATTAGGGTTTACTATTCACATCACATCATCCTTGGTTAGGGTTTATAACCAATAACCCATAATTAGGGTTTACTATTCACATCACATCACCCTAGGTTAGGGTTTTCTATTCATATCACATCACCCTAGATTAGGATTTACTATTCACATCACATCACCCTAGATTAGGGTTTATAACCAACAACCCATAATTAGGGTTTACTATTCACCCTAATTAGGAGTGAGCATCATAGTACCTTGAATTAGGGTTTCTCATATCATCATTATGAATTAAGGTCATACTATCATCATGTATTAGGATTTCACCTATCAATACCCTTAGTTAGGGTTATGATTTCATTAACCATCATAATTAGGGTTTCATGATCTCATTATGAAGGATCATGCCCTAAATTAGACATTCATTCATATTAGAAGTCCATTACTTAATAATAATCCTTGCAGGTAATCTTCTCTTTCATCTTCGGAAGATGATGTATGCTTCAATCTTGATTAAGTTAAGTCAACTCACTCTTGAGGAAGAATTGACATCATGGGTTATGTCATTGTCACAATGACCATTAAGGCATAATTATTCAAAGGGTACTAATCACCTTATCCCATTATGATGTAATTACTATAATCAAATTTGATTACATCATGTATTAGTCAACTAATCACTTTGTCCTTTAACCACTTTAAGTACCCACGCGGTTTTGGTTAATTATCCACTAAACGATCTTGGCCTTATAGGCGCCAAATGGTCTTGACCAAATCAGACCTCAAACGGTCTTGAGCAACCAATGAAACCTTTTGCTAAAGTACCACCTTGAAACCGTTTAGTAAAGTAGGTGGTGAAGACCGTTTGCCCAAAGTTGACTTTTGAAACCGCATGAACTCAATCGGTTTGGAAACCACATGAGCCTAAACGGTTTGGGATCGTTTGGCCCCAAATGGTCTTGAGACCGTTTGGACTCAAACGGTCTTGAGACTGTTTGGTCCAAACATCCTCAAAACCGCAACGACCAAAAATAGTCTCAACAAGTCAAATTGAATTAGGGTTTCCAATGATGGTTCCTTCCACCATTGAATTCATGTAACCGATCATCAATTGGACCAATCACCATACTTCAATTGAGTTGAATAGGTCAACCTTCAACTTATTTGACCCAAAATTGACCCTCAATTAATCATCAATTAGGGTTTGAATCAATTGGATTAGGGTTTGTAATCGATGATCCTTCAACATTATCAATGTGAGATTTGTTACTTTGAAACCATTGAACCATCATCCAAATCGGACCTGACCTGACCCCAAACGGTCTTGAGGTCGTTTGGATGACCTCCAAACGGTCTTGAGACCGTTTTCCCATGTCCAAATCAAAATCCAAGTCAACCAATTAGGGTTTGGTTCATTGGATTGCTCACCAAATCAGCAATTGAGTACTCTTCAACTCAATACCTTTAGATCTTCACACACCTAACCATAGTCAACCCTTGACCTCCAAACGGTCTTGGGTGACCCCCAAACGGTCTTGGGTGACCCCCAAACGGTCTTGGGTGACCTCCTAACGGTCGTGATACCGTTTTCCCATCATATCATCATTAACCATGTCATTCAACTAAGGTTTGGATCGTAGGATTGGTCACCAAATCAACAATTGATTGTACATCAACTTAATATCTTTGGACCTTCAATTGCTCAAACATACTTAACCCTAGACCTCCAGAAGGTCTTGGGTGATCAACAAACGGTCTGGAGACCGTTTGGGTGATCCCCAAATGGTTTTGAAACCGTTTGGGTCAATCAACCCAAAACATCAACTCATTCCAATGCAAAATCAGCACTTAGCCGATTAGGGTTAATACCATATCTTTGGATCTTCCAACACTTAACCATATCCAAACCTAGACCTCCAAATGGTATTGGGTGACCCCCAAACTGGCGTGAGACCGTTTGGGTGATCCCCAAATGGTTTTGAAACCGTTTGGGTCAATCAACCCTAGTTTCAAACTTAAACACTTATGAAATCAGCACTCAACCCGATTAGGGTTTTTGTGATTGTTGGACCTTCAACTCATGAACCAATTGTAACTAGTCAATTATACTTAGTGGATCAATAACCAACATTATTAGCAACAAATTCCCAAATGGTCGACCCTGGTCAACACCTCCAAATGGTCTGAAACCATTTTCCCTCATGCGGTTTGGTGAAACCGTTTCATCTCAAACGGTTTGAAACCGTTTACTCCCAAACGGTTTGGGAAACCGTCTGAGCAACTTATGCAAATCTTTTGACCTAATAATTTTCTTGGGAAACGTGTATATATGATGTCATCATCATCTTCCTTCGTGCATCCAAGAACAGCAACCGTTTTTCATGGAAATTGCAGCAATGCATCAAAAGAGTTCCAAATAGAAGAAAATAACCAACAAATCATAGGGAACTTGATGCAATATCAATGTTTAAGGGTTAAAGTTATAAAACCCACCTAAAATATGATATCTAAGCTCCAAGCCACACGGATCTAATGGTGGATGGAGTTTCAACAACTGCCTAACGTCCGTTCTTGAGCAATTGGATAAAAAAGATGGCTAGAATTGGAAATCGGGTGAAGAAAACCAAGAATCAAGCATTGCTTTAGGGTTTCCACCATTAATCCGAGGTAGAAGATGATAAAAACCTTACCAACAGGTTGTTTTTATCCTTCTCCTGCTCCTGAGCTCTTCCTTGGTCGGCCAAAGAAAAGTGATAAGAGAAAAACTAAGGAAAGGTCCTTATGTGTATTGGAAAAAGAACATGTATAAGGGATTTTCAAGGAAAGAGAAAATGAATTATTTTCTTTTAATTCCAAAAAAATTTCCATCAAATCCCCCTCCATTTCTTGGCCACGAATAAATATTCATGTTCTTGCAAAACCTCATCATCATCCAAGAATTAATGGAAAACGAATTAAGCCCCTTAAAGAGTTTTATATTAATATCCAACCTTTTAGTGGATATTACTTTTTATTATAAAAAATGTGAGTGGCTTCCACTCAACCAAGATCTTTTTGTGCCATAGCAAGGCAAAAGCTCGTCCAACTATATTGCAAACACACCCTTAAACTTTTGGTTGAAGGTCTCCTTAATTAATTTATTTCTTTTTGCATTAAATTAAATTAAAGTCCCATATAAGCTTAAAGCTTGATTCTTTTAATGTCAAGATTCTCTCTCCTCCATGATAATTCAATTGAGGTGCCCCTCTCATTTTCTTTGCTCTACTTGATTCCAAGAAACATGAGAGAACCTCTAGAGGTGGTATTTTGCATGTTGAACCCTATGTTTTGGGTAAATTGCACATTACACCAAAACTAGGTTTTAATGCACAAGGATTGCTCTACAAGCTTTATCTTCATGCCCAAGCTTGTAGAAACCATACCACTACATCATATTCATTCTTATGATGTATCAACATAAAAGGTACATCTTACCATGTGGAATTTGCAAGTAAACACCTCAACTTGGGTAATTTGCACTTTAGTCCAAAATTAACAAAACAATGTTTCAACATCATTCAAAAAGGACTGAAATTGAAATATAAGTTCCTCAAAAACCTTAATTACTTTTCAAAATATTAGAGAAAGCATCTAATCATCTTTATTAAACAAAACACCTAGGGTTAGTACATAACCCAGGTCAGGGATGTTACAAATTATCCACCTCTTACAAGGATTTCATCTCCGAAATCATAAACAAAACATTTTAAGAGAAAAGAGTAGGGTATTTCCTCCTCATTTCTTCCTCTAGTTCCCATGTAGCTTCTTCAATGCAACGATGATTCCAAAGAACTTTTACAAGACTAATGTCTTTCTTCTTTAGCTTCGTGATCCTTCTATCAAGAATCAACATAGGTCCTTCGACATAGGATATATCATCGTTAAATTCTATTCCATAGGCTGCAGGACTGATTATGTGTCAGGATGACATTTCCTTAGCATGGAAATGTGGAACACTGGGTGTAACTTTTGTAGCTCAGGTGGTAACTCCAGCTTATAAGCAACCTTTCCAATCTGTTCAATGATTGGATAAGGCCCCATAAATCTAGGAGCTAACTTTCCTTTCCTTCCAAATCTAAGAACTCCATTCCAAGTTGAGACCTTGAGGTACACTCTGTCTCCAACTTGGAATTCTAAAGGTCTACGACGCTTCTCAGTATAGGATTTCTACCTATCCTGTGCAGTCTTCAACTGTTGTTGTATTATTTTAATCTTCTCAGTGGTCTGTTGCACAAGATCAGGACCCAAAAGTTGATATTCACTAGTTTCATACCAACATAGGGGAGATCTACAACGTCTACCATACAAAACTTCATAAGGTGCCATGTCGATACTATGTTGATAGCTATTATTGTAGGCAAACTCTATCAAGCTTAGATGTAGATCCCAACTTCCTGTAAACTGAAGGATACATGCCCTAAGCAAGTCCTCCAAGGTTTGTATAGTCCTTTCTGATTGTCCATCAGTCTGAGGATGAAAGGTTGTACTAAACCTTAACTATGTGCCTAAAGCTTTATGAAGTCGTTCCCAAAAATGACTTGTAAATTGGGGACCTCTGTCAGAAACAATGGTAACTGGGACTCCATGCAGCCGCACTATGTCATCCACATATAACTGTGCCAGCTTCTCAGTAGAATAGGTTGTTTTGACAGGTAAGAAATGTGTTTTCTTTGTCAACCTATCAAGTATTACCCATATGGAATCATGACCTTTGGCTGTTCTGGGCAGACCAATCACAAAATCCATGGTTACATGATCCCACTTCCACTGTGGTACGGGTAAAGGTTGCAATGTTCCTATAGGCTTCTGGTGTTCAACTTTAACTTGCTGACACACCGGACACCACATAGCGAACTCAACAACATCCTTCTTCAAACTAGGCCACCAATACATATCTTTCAAGTTATGATACATCTTGGTGCTTCCTGGATGCATAGCATACATTGAAGAATGAGCTTCTTCCAGGACTAACTTGCTTAAGTTATCAACATCAGGTACTATCATTCTACGATGATAGCAGGCTACCTGATCATCTGAATCATGGAAACCATCTCGTTTCTCACTACCATACTCTGATCTAATCTGCTGAACTACAACATCCGCTTGTTGTGCTTCCTTAATCTACTGTCTCAGAGTAGGTTTTATGTGCATCTCAGCTAGCAACCAAGATAACAATGATACTTTTAATTGTACACTGTCTTTCCTTAAAGAGATAAGCATATCCCTCCTAGAGCACACCAAAGAATTCAACTGTGCTCTATCTAGGGTTGGTGTTGCTGATTTCCTACACAAAGCATCATCAACCACATTGGCCTTCCCTGGATGATAATCAATCGTACAATCATAGTCCTTGATTAACTCCATCCAGCGGCGTTGCCTCATGTTAAGCTTATGCTGAGAGAAGATGTACTTTAGGTTCTTATGGTCTGTGAAAATCTGGAATGTCTCTCCATAGAGATAATGTCTCCAGATCTTCAAAGCATGAACTACACAACTAGTTCTAAATCATGTGTTGGATAATTCTCCTCGTGTTTCTTAAGATGTCGAGAAGTAGAAAAAATCACTTGTTTATCCTACATTAACACACATCCTAGTCCATTCTTAGAAGCATCACAGAAAACTATATACCCTTTCCCTTGTTCAGGTAACACTAGCACAGATGCACTTGTCAGCCTCTCCTGCAACATCTAGAATGATTGTTGACACTTGTCATTCTAGGAAAAAAGAACATCCTTCCTGGTCAACTTGGTTAAGGGTAAGTCTATAGAACTGAAGTTATTAATGAACCTCCTGTAATAGCCTACTAACCCTAAGAACTACGAATCTCCGTTGATGCCTTCGGCTGTTCCCATTGCAGGACAAATTCTACCCTTTTAGGGTCAACACGAATACCTGAAGCAAATATTACATGTCCAAGAAAAGAAACTTCTGGTAACCAAAACTCACACTTGCTAATCTTAGCATATAACTTATGCTCTCTTAGCAATGTTAGAGCCTGACGAAGATACTACTCATGCTGTTGAGCATCCCTACTGTAGATCAGTATGTCATCTATAAAGATGACTACACACTGATCGAGAATAGGTCGAAAGATTCTATTCATGAGTTCCATAAATGCATCTGGTGCATTAGTTAGTCCAAATGACCTAACTGTGAACTCACAGTGACCATACCTTATCCTGAAGGCAGACTTAGATATGTCACCCTCCTTAATATGCAATTGATGATATCCCGACCTCAAATCTATCTTTGAGAAGACTGTTGCACCAAGCAACTGGTCAAAGAGATCATCAATCGTCGATAAAGGATACTTATTCTTTATTGTTACTTTATTTAACTTCCTGTAATCAATGCACAATCACATTGACCCATCCTTCTTTTTAACAAAAAGGATTGGAGCACCCTAGGGTGATGTGCTTGGTCGGATGAAACCCTTCTCAAGCAACTCTTGTAGTTGTTTCTTGAGTTCTGCCATCTCAGCAGGCGCCATCCTATACGATGTTTGTGCTATTGGTTGTGTGTTCGAAATTAGATTAATCTCAAAATCAATCTCTCGGAGCAAAGGTACACCTGGAAGTTCTTCAGGAAATACGTCTTCAAATTCCCTAACTACAGGAACTTGAGCCGGATTAGAACTCTCCATAGTGGTATCTACCACATGGGACAAGAATGCAAGGCATCCTTGCCTCAACAACTTCTCAGCTACCATAGTTGACACAAGACAGGTCAGAAGAATCTTTCTATCTCCTTGAAAGATCCATGTGTCACTATCATTGGTGAACACAACTTGCTTGGACTCACAATCTAAGACAACCTTATAACTTTCTAAGGTATCCATTCCAAGGATTATATTGAACCCGTGCATTTCGAGTGGTATAAGATCCACTTGAATGCGATGTTCAGAAAAGAAAAGAATGCAGGGAGAACACACCTCCCACAACACAGTAGATCCCATCAAAGGAGTTTCTAACAACAGACTATCTGCTCTATGACTGGTAGTCATGTTGCAGTCAAAAATCACTCTTCAAGTGATAAAGGAATGCGTAGCACCCAGATCAATTAAAACATATAAGATGCATGATGTAGACATATCAGAATAAAATAGTTTCATCTGACCTGTCACAACTCGAGGGTTGATCACTGCATCAGGTGGATTCATTGCATAGAATCTCAACGTCGCCTATGGTTGATTCAGAGCTCGATGACTGGGTGCCGATGATCCAGCTTGGTATGCTTGTCCACATCCTCTAACACCACCTGGAAACTGTCTCCTTTGGGAACCTTACTGACTCTGCCTCTGGGGTTGAGTCACACTCGCCTCTCTAGCTCTACAATCCTTCATCAGATGCCCCACCATTCCACATATGAAACAACTTCTGATCCCCTTCTGTGGTCTGGATGGTCCTGTAATCGATACAGATGCTGAGTTGCGAGCTCCTTCTGGTGGTAAACTTCGTCCTCTACCCCTATTTGATGTCCATTGCGTCTGGGTACTGAATCTAGGTGGTGGTGTAGGTACGGAAAACTTTGGTTTCTTGAAACCTTTGGATGAGGATCCTTGGAACTGAGGATACACCTTCTTGTTCTTGGTCTGTCTCTTCTCAGTCACAAGCCTCTCTATCCTTCTGCCAGATTCCACAAAAGTAGCAAATCTTTCCCTATTCTCCAGAGCAAACACAGGGGTAGTAAACTCAATGTTTAATCCTTTTTCAAAATGGCAAATCCACTCTTCATCTGTGGTTTCCATATGCGTACAGAACCACAAAAGTTCCATGAACTTAGCATCGTACTCGTTAATGTTCATTGGTCCTTGCCTTAACCTCTCAAACTGAGAGATTTTTTCATCCAGAAAGGTCTCAGGAAAGTATCTATTGACAAATTCCCGTCGAAACACTTCCCATTCAATTTCCACACCTTGCCTTTTCCCTTCCTCTATGGTCCACCAGTGTCCAACACTCCCTTTGAGAAGGTACACAACATGTCTAACCTTCTCAGCTTCTGGGATGTTCAGGATTCTAAAGGCCTTCTCTAAATCTGTTAGCCACATGTCAGCATCTGCTGGGTCAGCTGTCCCAGCATATTCCATGGCTCCAACCCAGTGTAGTCATTCAAACATCTTTCCGGCTCCATGTCCCTCAAGGTGGGTAGGTGCCCTAGGTGCAGGTATGGGCATTATATCCGTCATATGTGTCATGGTAGTCATGAACTGCCCAAACATTGCTTGGAAGGCGGGATTCCCCATGTCAGCTGGATTGAACTGGGGTAATTCAGGCACAAGTTCCTCCCTTCCCTGGCCTCTTGCACCTCGTCCGTGTGCAACGAGACTACTTTCTACAACATGTTCATCATGTGATCCAGACATCTTTAGTTTTCTTTTCTCTTCCTATATGAGCAGAATACACTATCAGATAGATTGGAAGACACTAGAACAGACTCAACAACCCTAGTCCTATGTCTCTATAGACTCAGTGAACCTAGAGCTCTGATACCACTTAATTGTAGCATCCAACTTATGAAAACAAGATTAATTAATGCGGAAGCAAATTAATAGTAGAGGAATTACTAAAAATCACTAAAAATTTAAAACTTTTTGTAAAGAAATCCACAAACGGTAAAACTCTATCATAAAGAACCAAAGTTAGCTATTTACATTCTGATTCATCAGTACGTCTCTGTATCATTTCATCTCGAGAGTCATAACATTGACTGCCCAGTTGAACTATATATGAGCTGTATACAAAATCTCGAGGCATCAAGCCAAAAATCTCAGATCTATATCAAACCATCTACTGACTCCTAGGACCTGAGAGTATAGAGATGACACATAGGACTCTCTCTATATACAAGACTTGACAAACAGTGTCTCCACCTATGGATCACTATTGTCCTTACTGTTGCTATTGCTGTTGTGGCTACTATTGCTGCTCACCCACTGAAGGGTTTCTTCTTTCTCGACGTCTACCTAAAAAGTTGAATCCCATGGGGGTGAGACAATTGAAAATTGTCCCAACGAGAGATATAACTCTCTGCCATTAACATTGTTATTGCTGGTAATAGAATAACACTGAGCAGTAGAATTATAAATATTCAACAACAGATAAATCAGTGATTGAGCTAAGTAGAGTAGTATTCTCCATGCAATCATTTCAATTATAACTTGATTAAGTAGCAAGTCATTCATTTAATAAGGAATATGAAGAACATGTATATCCTTTATCTTTCTAAGACATAATAAACAATGTATCATCAAACATTGATTCTCGTAATTCAACCCTAAGAAAATATGCTACACGGCTGATTACATTTTACAATCATATTTATTCCCTAAGGAGATGGGGTATATCGCTCATACTCCAACCGACCATTGTGAAATCAAAATCGGTACCATACATAGGTCATCAGAAGAGCCAGATTTCTATGACCTCATCTTCTTCAGTCAGTGTGAGGAACAACATGCAGGACATCTCGTGTCTCTACCAAAATAGCTTTCCAGGGTATACTGGCAACTTCGCTATTAGAGTTACAGTGGCATGCTGTACTCTCTTTGCAATCGAGGGATTTCTTGTTTATATCGCATTGATTTGGCATTAACATCATCATAGCGAGATTTGTGATACATCATCCCGACATATACATATAATGAAGGATTGAGAGATTTAATATTTGTCTCGCATCAATTCCTCCATTAGGGCGTAAGGATATTCACACCCATTACCCCCACATACTCAAAAGTATGCTCTCCAGGAGTTCCCTTAGGAAAACCTGTTTCACCATCACTTAACTGCTGACGATGATGGACCTATGGTCAGGGATCTACATGATGTCATTTCACTTGATTAATTAAGTACATTACAACATTCTTTTAGCATCAGGCATGTTTTCAATCATAAAACATTATAACAATTGCTATAAAGAATGAGTACTATTTCTATCAAGTTCATTTCACAGCTTTAATAGAATTGGGAAATCAATCCCTTGTCATCTTATCATCATGATTAAAGAATGTGGGTGTTCAACCCTTAGATCATCAATATACTTGTTACCACTTTAACAGGTAACATAATGCCAACCAGTCATTTGACAGTGTAAACATGATAATTTCAATGTAAGTATTTCACATGGCTCTTACAGCCTATCAATATCTTTTGTTACCTTTCACTAGGTAACATAGCATATCATTTCTTACAAAGCTCATAAAGTTCTTTCAATAAACAAAGCAGCATAGCTCATACCTTGCTATGTTCAATATCTCATAAAACCTACATGATTAATACAGATGATAACAGATATATCTATTTCATATGAGCACAATGTAAAACAACTATAGCATCTTCAATCAAGGAATACACCACTATGCCCTTACTAGGGTTAGGGTTTCCCTTTTTAATTCAATTAGGATTAACCATCCCCTTAAGCTCAAATAAGATTAATGACTTATCATATTGTTATCCAACCATAGAGCTCTCATGCTATAGAATATAACCCAGAATTAGGGTTTCACACTTCCATTTACCTTATTTGGAATTAAGGTTTACTATTCACATTGCGTCACCATTGATTAGGGCTTAAGTTCAATAACCCACAATTAGGGTTTACTATTCACATCATATCACCCTGATTAGGGTTTACTATTCACATCATATCACCCTTGATTAGGGTTTACTATTCACATCATATCATCCTTGATTAGGGGTTATAACAAATAACCCATAATTAGGGTTTAATATTCACATCACATCACCCTTGGTTAGGGTTTATAACCAATAACCCATAATTAGGGTTTACTATTCACATCACATCACCCTTGGTTAGGGTTTATAACCAATAACCCATAATTAGGGTTTAGTATTCACATCACATCACCCTAGGTTAGGGTTTTCTATTCATATCACATCACCCTAGATTAGGATTTACTATTCACATCAAATCACCCTAGATTAGGGTTTATAACCAACACCCCATAATTAGGGTTTACTATTCACCCTAATAAGAAGTGATAATCATAGTACCTTGAATTAGGGTTTCTCATGTCATCATTATGAATTAAGGTCATACTATCATCATGTATTAGGATTTCACCTATCAATACCGTTAGTTAGGGTTATGATTTCATTAACCATCATAATTAGGTTTTCATGATCTCATTATGAAGGATCATACCCTAATTAGACATTCATTCGTATTAGAAGTCCATTACTTAATTATCATCCATGTAGGCAATCTTCTCTTTCATCTTTGAAAGATGATGTATGCTTCAATCTTGATTAGGTTAAGTCAACTCACTCTTGAGGAAGAATTGACATCATGGGTAATGTCATTGTCACCATGACCATTAAGGCTTAATTATTCAAAGGGTACTAATCACCTTATCCCATTAAGATGTAATTACGATAATCATCTTTGATTACATCATGTATTAGTCAACTAATCACTTTGTCCTTTAACCACTTTAAGTACCCACACAGTTTTGGTTAATTATCCACTAAACGATCTTGGCCTTATAGGACCCAAATGGTCTTGACCAAATCAGACCTCAAACGGTCTTGAGCAACCAATGAAACCGTTTGCTAAAGTACCACCTTGAAACCGTTTAGTAAAGTAGGTGGTGAAGACCGTTTGCTCAAAGTTGACTTTTGAAACAGCATGAACTCAATCTGTTTGGAAACCGCATGAGCCTAAACGGTTTGGGATCGTTTGGTCCCAAAATGTCTTTAGACCGTTTGGCCCAAACCTCCTCAAAACTGCAAGGACCAAAAATAGTCTCAACAAGTCAAATTGAAATAGGGTTTCGAATGTTGGTTCCTTCCACCATTGAATTCATGTAACCGATCATCAATTGGACCAATCACCATACTTTAATTGAGTTGAATAGGTCAACCTTCAACTGATTTTACCCTCAATTGACCCTCAATTAATCATCAATTAGGGTTTGAATCAATTGGATTAGGGTTTGGAATCGATGATCCTTCAACATTATCAATGTGAGATTTGTTACTTTGAAACCATTGAACCATCATCCAAATTGGACATGACCTGACCCCAAACGGTCTTGAGGTCATTTGGATGACCTCCAAATGGTCTTGAGACCGTTTTCCCATGTCCACATCAAAATCCAAGTCAACCAATTAGGGTGTGGTTCATTGGATTGCTCACCAAATCAACAATTGATTACTCTTCAACTCAATACATTTAGATTTCCAAACACCTAACCATAGTAACCCCAAGACCTCCAAACGGTGTTGGGTGACCCCAAAATGGTCTTGGGATCATTTTGATGACCTCGAAATGGTCTTGAGACCGTTTGCACATCATATCATCATTAACCATGTCATTCAACTAAGGTTTGGATCCTAGGATTGGTTACCAAATCAGCAATTGATTGTACATCAACTTAATATCTTTGGACCTTCAATTGCTCAACCATACTTAACCCTAGACCTCAAAACGGTCTTGGGTGATCAAAAAACGGTCTTGAGACCATTTGGGTGATCCCCAAATGGTTTTGAACCCGTTTGGGTCAATCAACCCAAAACATCAACTCATTCCAATGCAAAATCAGCACTTAGCCGATTAGGGTTAATACCATATCTTTGGATCTTCCAACACATAACCATATCCAACACTAGACATCCAAACGGTCTTGGGTGACCCCCAAACGGTCTTGAGACCGTTTGGGTGATCCCTAAATGGTTTTGAAACCGTTTGGGTCAATCAAACCAAGTTTCAAACTTAAACACTTATGAAATCAGCACTCAACCCGATTAGGGTTTTGGTGATTGTTGGACCTTCAACTCATGAACCAATTGGAACTAGTCAATTATACTTAGTGGATAAATAACCAACATTATTAGAAACAAATTCCCAAATTTTCAACCCAGTTCAACACCTCCAAATGGTCTGAAACCGTTTGCCCTCATGCGGTTTGGTGAAACCGTTTCATCTCAAACGGTTTGAAACCGTTTACTCCCAAACGGTTTGGGAAACCGTTTGAGCAACTTATGCAAACCGTTTGACCTAATAATTTTCTTGGGAAACGTGTCAATATGATGTCCTCATCATATTCCTTCGTACATCCAAGAGCAGCAACCATTTTTCATGGAAATTGCAGCAATGCATCAAAAGAGTTTGAAATAGAAGAAAATAACCAATAAATCATAGAGAACTTGATGCAATATCAATGTTTAAGGGTTAAAGTTATAAAACCCACCTCAAATCTGATCTCCAAGATCCAAGTGCCACGGATCTAATGGTGTATGGAGTTCCAACAACTGCCTAAGGTCCGTTCTTGATCTATTGGATGAAAAAGATGGCTAGAATTGGAAATCGGGTGAAGAAAACCAAGAATCAAGCATTGCTTTAGGGTTTCCACCATGAATCCGAGGTAGAAGATGATAAAAACCTTACCAACAGGTTGTGTTCGTCCTTCTACTGCTCCTGAGATTTTCCTTGGTTGGCCAAAGCAAAGTGATAAGAGAAAAACTAAGGAAAGGTCCTTATGTGTATTGGAAAAAGAACATGTATAAGGGATTTTCAAGGAAAGAGAAAATGGATTATTTTCTTTTAATTCCAAAATAATTTCCATCAAATCCCCATCCATTTCTTGGATACGAAGCCATATTCATGTTCTTGAAAAACCTCATCATTATCCAAGAATTAATGGAAAAGGAATTAAGCACCTTAATGAGTTGTATATTAATATCCAACCTTTTAGTGGGTATTACTTTTTATTATAAAAATTGTCAGTGGCTTCCACTCAACCAAGATCTTTTTGTGCCATAGCAAGGCACAAGCTCGTCCAAATATATTGAAAACACATCCTTCAACTTTTGGTTGAAGGGATCCTTAATTAATTTATTTCTTTTTGCATTAAATTAAATTAAAGTTCTATATAAGCTTAAATCTTGATTATTTTAATGTCAAGATTCTCTCTCCTCCATGATAATTCAATTGAGGTGCCCATATCATTTTCTTTGCTCTACTTGATGCCAAGAAACATGAGAGAACCTCTAGAGGTGGTATTTTTCATGTTGAACCCTAGGTTTTGGGTAAATTGCACATTACACCAAAACTAGGTTTTAATGCACAAGGATTGCTCTACAAGCTTTATCTTGATGCCCAAGCTTGTGGAAACCATACCACTACATCATATTCATTATGATGATGTATCAACATCAGAGGAACATCTTACCATGTGGAATTTTCAAGTTAACCCCTCAACTTGGGTAATTTGCACTTTAGTCCAAAATTAACAAAACAATGTTTCAACATCATTCAAAAAGGACTGGAATTGAAATATAAGTTCCTCAAAAACCTTAATTACTTTTCAAAAGATAAGAGAAAACATCTAATCATATTTATTAAACAAAACACCTAGGGTTAGTACATAACCCAGGTTAGGGGTGTTACTAGGTATATCCCACAAACCATCCTTCATGCATTATAGTTATTGATGCGATCTACTATTTATGGGGAATATGGTAATAAAATTTCAAATTCCACTGCTTGTTCTGTACTACATTTCCCAATAGTGGTATCAGAGCCAACGTCAATTTACTATAATACAGGATAATCAACATGATCAGATTTTGGTTTTGTAATTCTATACTTTGCATGCGATGTGAATAATATCTTGTCAAATCCAAACACCACAATGATCCCAAACTAATATATATGATATATATATATATATATATATATATATATATATACATATATATATATATATATATATATATATATATATATGCAATTTACATGTGTCGCCCTAAAATGGTTTTGATGGTGGATGTGTAGCATGGTTTTGGCCAATAACCTCTATCTGTGCATGGTTGTATGTGGATGGTTTATCCAGTTATCTCAGTCTGCATACCGAGCATCTATCTTATCTTCCCAATATAAAGTTAATTATCTTCTACCTTTGATCCCATCGAATGTCAAGGTTTCCTTATAATCATGTAAAAGTAAGATAGTTTACTTTCCTATTATGACAAAGATGAAGGACCTTGGAGGACTTGGAGGACAAGCCAGACCAATTTCCTTGTAGATCCAATTGATCCGCTGGAGGATCCAATCGATGGTGGACAGAAAGACCAAGAAACCGGTGAGACGACCTAACAACCAGCCATGAGGCGAGCCCATCAGTTCAAGGGTTGAACCGATCAACCCATATTGGCAAGTACAAACCTTCATACAATAGGTTTCTACATGTGATGTAGACCTAGACGACTGTAATTCCTTGTGGCTCCAAGGGATTACATTAGGACTAGCCATAACCATCACTTTTGTTTATTGCATGTGTTTGTTGTGGGATATAGCATGTATATGATATGTACTATATATGTGGTTTTGAATAAATTATATGTATATAGTTATAAAACCCTCAATTTAAAAATCAAGTCTTGGAGGCTTTCCAAAAGTGACACACATGAAAAGTTTGATCGACTAAGCATAGCATCTGGCTCTGCGGGGTGCACCGTTTATCTCATGGAAGTGTGATGATAATCATGTAGTTTCCTCCTCCATATGGTGCATTATTATCATGTTGACTTTTGGGCCATGCGTGAGTGGTGATTCTTAGAGCATCTAAACCCAGAGGCATGTAGATGATTATGGTAAGGGATTAAACATCATCTATCCAGAATTGCATATGATGCAATTGTCATGAGTTGTCTGCCTTGATGGTTGACTATGTTTGTGGTGTTGATCATGCCACAGTTGAATCATCTTGGATCTGGCCCACTAGAATATTGTACACTGCAATATTCTAACTTGATATTGAGGGCTATCAATTTGAATAAAATAGTGGGAGTGATAATAATTAAACAACTAATTATACCGTCAAAATTTTCAATTCAAATCAAATCAAAAGGGTTTTTGACAAATGCAAATTTTATCTGTTGTAGAATCAAATGACAAACAAATCATCACATTGAAACAACTTAAACGAGATTCTTTCCATAATTGGTTCAGGACCTTGAGAAGTGTTCTTCATGATACTAAAATACTAGAGCTAGTATCCACTCCAAATTCACCTAAGATTGAAATGGAATCTTATTTGAAGCATGCTAATGATGTTGTGAACATCAAGAACCTTATGCTGAGCTATATGAACTATGGGTTGCATAAACAACATGGTAAGCATGAAAGGTATAATGTCTCTTAGGTGCTATTTGAGTGTAAACTGATAAAGGGAGATCCAGTAGACCCTCATGTGCTTAATATGATTAGGCATATGGAGTGTCTTGAGAAACTGAGATATCCTTTGGGTCAAGAGTTGGCCACATATATGACTTTTCAATAAGTGCCTAAATCATATAGCCGGTTCATTGAGTGTTATCACTTATGCAACATAGCTGGATTAACATCAGAGTTGCTTCACATCTTGATAAATGTTGTATCGCAAATGAAGATGGACAAATCTGTGTTGGTGATCAATGGAGTTGAGTCTAAGGATAAAGGCAAAGCCAAAAAGCATTTTGTTTCTAAGCTAAGGTTCAAATCTTCTGCACTCAAAGTAAGGAACAGGATAAGGGAGCCCAGGAAGATGAAGCAAGGGAAAGCGATCTCTGATTCTAGGGTATGCATTATTAAAATAAACTTCACTACTTCTTCATCATGGGTACTTGGTACCGGATGTGGATCATACATTTTCTCAAACGTGAAGGATCTAAAAAGAAGTAGACCTTTAGAGAGAGGTGAGGTTGAACTGCGTGTTGCTAATGGTGAAAGAGTTTTGGCCAGTGCAGTTGGAACCTATGAATTAACTCTACCAAGTAGGCTTGTAATAGCGTGAGAGAATTGCTATTACGTTCTTGCCATTAATAGGAACATCATATCTGTATCTTGTTTGGACAAGAAAGGATTTAAATTTCTTATAAATAATGGAAGATGTTCTATTAGTAAAGACGGGATCTTTTATGGCAGTGCCCCAATGTCTTATGGTCAATACTTGATAGATCTAGAGAGAGGTGTATATAACATGAATACCAAAAGGCAAAAACTCAATGACTCAAATAAAACATACCTTTGGCATTGTCCTCTAGGGCACACAAATGAGAATCAGATATCTAGACTCCATAAAGATGGTTATTTTGGCTCTTTTGATTTTGAATCATTAGAGACATGCAAATCTTGTTTGTTGGGCAATATGGCTAAGACCCCTTTCACTGGTAACAATGAGAGGTCTAGTGATCTATTAGGACTTGTACATACTAATGTATGTGGACCTTTTAGAACAACATCTAGAGGTGGGTATCAGTACTTCATTACCTTCATTGATGATTTCAATAGTTATGTCTATGTTTATTTGATGAAACATAAGTCAGAAGCTCTTGAAAGTTCAAGGAGTTTATGAATGAAGTACATAACCAACTTGGTAAAAGTATTAAGGCACTTCATTCTGTCTGAGGTGGAGAATACTTAAACCAAGATTTTAAGGACCTTATTAGAGCCCATGGGATTGTATCCCAGTGGACTCTGCTTGGAACAACTCAACATAATGGTGCATCAGAAAGAAGGAATCACACATTACTGGAAATGGTGCGATCAATGATGAGTTTAGTTGAGCTTCCAACTACCTTCTGGGGGCATGCTCTACAAACCGACAAGTTTACACTAAACTGAGTACCATCTAAGTCGGTTCGAAAGACACCATATGAGATATGGAATGGGGAGTGCCCCAATATGTCTTTTATGATGATTTGGGGTTACGATACTTATGTCAAGAAAATGTTTCCTGAAAAGCTTGGCCCAAGATCTGATAAATGTTATTGTTTTGGATATCCTAAAGATACAAGAGGATATTACCTTATTCCCAATCTAAAAACAAACTGTTTGTTTCTAGGGATGCTACATTCCTTGAGACGTACTTCATTTCCAAAGGAATTAGTGGGAGAAAAGAGGAACTCAAAGAGGTTCAAGACCGACAAGGAGACATTGAACCAATAGATGAACTTGAGTAACAAAGATGTTCACAAGATATTGTGGAATCTCAAATTCCTCATGTAACACATGAACCTAAAAGATCTAATAGGGCACACATTGAACCTGAGAGATATGGATATCTTATGACTCAGGAAGGTAGTGAATTAGTCATAGATGATGAGACAATTACCTATAAAGATGCTATTGAGGGACCAGAGTCTGAGAAATGGCTTGAGGACATAAGATCTAAGATGGAATCCATGTATACCAACAAAGTATGGACTTTGGTTGATCCACCTTAAGGGGCAAAACCCATAGGGTGCAAGTAGGTCTTCAAGAAGAAGACTGACATGTATGGAAAGGTTCAAACCTATAAGGGCAGATTGGTTGCACAAGATTTCAAACAAGTTCAAGTTGTTGACTATGATGAAACCTTTTCTCCAGTGGCCATGGTTAAATCCATCAAGATCATGCTTGCTATTGCAACTTATCATGACTATGAGATTTGGCAAATGGATGTTAAAATTGCATTCCTTAATGGGAATCTTATAGATGATGTGTATATGACACAACCTGAGGGGTTTATAGATCTAAAGTTTGCCAACAGTGTCTATAAGCTATAAAGATCAATCTATGGATTGAATCAAGTATCGCAGAGTTGGAATCTTCATTTTGATGAGACGGTCAAAGGGTTTGGATTTTCTTAAAATGAAGATGAACCTTGTATGTACAAGAAGGTTAGTGGGAGCATAGTGACATTCCTCATATTGTATGTAGATGACATACTATTGATGGGGAATGACATCCCTACTTTACGAAAGGTAAATGCATGGTTCGGAAATACATTCTCAATGAAAGACTTGGGAGAAGCATCCTACATCTTAGGAATAAAGATATATAGAGATAGATCCATAAGAATTCTTGGTCTAAGTCAGAGAACATACATTGACAAAGTGTTGAAGTGGTTCAGTATGAATAACTCAAAGAGAGGAAACCTACCTATGCACCATGGTGTCCCCATCTCTAGAGCTCAATATCCCGGTTCTTGTGAAGGAATGGAACACATGAGTGAGATTCCATATGCCTTAGCAATTGGATCTATCATGTATGCAATGTTGTGCACCTATCCAGATGTCTCCTATGCCTTGAGCATGACGAGCATATGTCATCCAGATCCAGGTGATGCTCACTGGATAGTCATGAAGAATATCCTCAAGTACTTGAGAAGGACTAAGGATCACTTCTTGGTCTACATAGGCGAGGAAGAGTTGGTTGTAAAAGGTTACACTGATGCAAGCTTCCAGACTGATCAAGATGATTACAAATTGCAAATGGGATTCATGTTTTGCCTCAATAATGGAGTTGTGAGCTAGAAGAGTTCCAAGAAAGAAATAGTTGCAGATTCTACAACAGAGGCTGAGTATATTTTTGCATCAAGTGTAGAAAAGCAGGCTATATGGATCAAGAAGTTCATCTAAGAACTTGGAGTTGTTCCAAGAATCAACGACACAATTGGGGTTGTTCCAAGCATAAGCGACACAATTGAGCTATATTGTGGCAACAATGGAGTTATTGTGCAAGCTAAGGAACCCATATCACATAAATGCTCAAAGAATATACAAAGGAGGTATCATCTCATACGAGAAATCATACAGTGAGGGGATGTTAAGATTTGCAAAGTTCCAACTGAGAGCAATGTTGTTGATCCCTTCACAAACTCACTTTCACAGCCAAAGCTTGATGGTCATGTTCGATCACTCAGAATAAGATTTGTGGGTGATTGGCTTTAAGTGCAAGTGGGGGTCTATTGGTTATGTACTCCCACAGAGCCAATCAAGTGATGATTGTAATGGCATATCATGTAAAAATGATTTGATTATTAATAAAAGGCAAGCTTCCAATTTATTCGGTCTATTCAGTTATGAGATAATGAAATAACATTGTAAATGTCTAGAGAATTATATTACTCAATGATGTATGTATTCAAGTTACTAACCTTACAGATGAGATCATACAGATGTTAAGAGTACATATACATATTATCATTATGTCCCCGATCGGTTGTCATTGTGGAAGGTTGATAGACAACACTGACACATAAGATCATAGTGTGAATAGGTTGATGACTAGATCTCATTAGTCATAATATGGCAATATCAAACCAAGCACACAAATACATGTTAGAAAACAATGTATCAGACAGACCCACCGTGAGATTGACACATGAATCCGTCATCATGGAAGTCATAGCCATCTCTAAAAGTGATGGTGGTGGTTGTGGTTCTTAGACATGAAATCACTACACTCAACACATGTCGTTGGGTACACTTTGAAATCATCAAATGTAGTCCTAAAACATAAGTTGTTATAACGATGATGATTGGGTGGCTTTGACACATGTGGATTGACTGTGAGTGATAGACATGGGATTTTTCCCTCCTACTGGAGTGTGATGTCCTAGGCTCTTGATAAGTGAGACTGACAAAAGCATGGCCATGCACATGTGAGTCAATATGTGATATTGAGCTTACATATATCTCAGACAGTCTGCTCTTGGTTGAAGAAACAAGATTGAAAAATAAAAAGGGTGATTGCTCCATGCCTCTAGTTCAATCTGGACATTAGTGACAAAGGATCTATACAAACACAACAACACCATACACATATTGTAGGTTGAAGTTGTTCCCTAACTTTTCCATTTACTTGGGTAGCAATGATGTGTGACTAGGCACCACTATTTTCTTGTGATATCATAAATTGTTATGGACATTCAATGCTAACGTGATATGGGACCTATAGGGTCACACACATAGGAACTCATCTAGAAGAGGAGTTTGATCTTGAATGATAATTGTAGTACTAAAGTGTTTAGGTACTCAATTCACACAATAGATCGATGAATTAGTTGACTGAACCACCAAACAACCATCTCATTGGGTGAGACAGCTGTTTGGGTAGCCAGACAGGCGTCTCAAGTGTTGAGATAGTCATGGGTTGTCAGGCATATCAAAAATTGAATTGGCTTAGTTCTGCCCTATGAACCGACTGTTTAAAGCTATTAAACCGATTGAATCAACTCGAACTCACCAGACAGTCATCTAGGTGAGTGAGACGGGTGGCTCGCTTGTGCAAGATAACCTGGTTGGGATGAAAAAAGGTTCTGGAGTTTTCTCAAACTCATTTCAATTGCACATACTTGGGGTGCAAGTAAATTAATGTATGATACTAATTAGGAAATGATTTTCCAATTCATATATGAATGGGAAATTGTAAAATGACCGTCTCTCTTATAAAAATTACCATCTCATATCCCAGATAGCCATTTTTCTTAGCGAAACAACAGTATCACGTGTAGGATGACCGTCTCAATTGGCGAGACGACCATTTTGTCAGACACAGATTGTGAAACTTCCAGAAAAGTTGCAAAAATTCAAGATCTACTTGCCCTTTCCACTTATGATTTAGTTTTGCATTGGTTAGGGACAGGGAACCCTGACCCTAACCCCTCCCATATATAGAGGGGTCTTGGAGGCTTCCCAAAGTACAACTACAACACAAACAACTGAGAATCAAGTTCCTCTGACAGTTATTGTCCTCTCTGGTTGTAGTAACCATGAGAGCCCCTACAAGTCCTACCTGACAAGGGAGGGATAGCCACATGATTGAAAAACTGAGAGTTTTCATTGTGGGAGAGAAAGTTGGTGACTAGTATACCGACGGAGAGGGACAACTACTTCATGTCCGGTCCAGCAGGACGACATGAGTTTTAGGCAGTATGTGTGGACTAACATAGAGGTGGGAAGTCATTGTTTGCCTCTTGGAGGACAATGCCAACCAACAGTCTGTGACAAGAGGAGCTGCTGAAGAAGATTGGCTGTAGTCCATGGTGCAGACCAAGGAGGCACATCAGTCAAACGTGTCCCGATACAACTTGGATTCAGAGTTGTGCATCTACAATGATGAGTATTATTGCTAGACTTGCTATAGGACCAAGTATATCCCATAAACCATCCTTCCTACATTATAGTTATTGACATGATCTATTATTAATGATGAATATGGTAATAAAATTTTAAATTCCACTGCCTTCTCCATACCATATTTCCCAATAGATTGGACCTGTCAGTCTAGATCTGGTTTCCTTTCTAATTCATCCATCTATGTCACTTCTTCACGCATGCAAGCTATACCGTCGGGGCATTGGCACCATGGTCGAGCAACTAGCTTCTAGCAAGGCTTATTCCTTGATCCTATCTTGACCAAAACTGCCCCAAAGCTACCTAGATCAAGCTCTTGAACCTCCTTCCCCTTTAGTCATTACTTAATGGTGCCAAGACCTAGCTGGCCTTCTACCTTACCTACGGACTAATGTTCCATCCTGCATCCTCCTTTGCCTATTCCGCTCAACGGCCAGGATGCCTGGGTCGTGATCCATGCCTAGAAATGGCAGCTAGAGGTCAACGCCACCATGTGTTCCCCCAGAGAATGTTGATGTCGAGCACCCATTGTCTCTTTAGCTATGACAAACATCAGTCAGAGGAAGAAGATGGTGAGAGAAGGGAGAAGTCATATGGTCACCCTCGATATTGGTTCTCATTGTGGATTTGGGTCAATCAGTCAGTATCCCCCTTCATGTATAGGAGGAAGGAGGATGTAGGCATGATGGTGTTTGGGTTGTGAGGAAGATATTGGAGAGGGAGGAAGAAGACGCAGAGAAAAGAGATGTGTGTCTTCCCTTGTTAGGGGTAGTTACCACATATATATACTCCTGGTCATCACTGAGATCTTCCATCAAACTCGCACCCTCATAAACTCAATTACATTCCAACCTCCTTATTCTTTTCCATGTACATGATCACATGCCTTATCCACAATATCCCTTTTCCATAAATCAATTTAGCATTAACTACATAATGGGGAAAAAGGCAAGTCATAATTGTATATCCCTCTTACCTTTTCCTTACTTTTCCTTTTATGAAAACAATCAAATTTTATTCTACTATAACTGAAAGTCACAAAAAGGCACTACCATAGTCTTATTAGGACTTGGACTTGGCAATCAAAAAGTCATTAAGTAATGCACAAAATATCTGGAATCTTATTGGTTATGAATTCTAGATTATTCATCTATTTCACTCCTTGATATATTCATCCAATTTATTATCTTAATTCCATGGAAACCCACTTATGCCTTTCCCAAATAGAAGTTGAGATAAATAAAACTTGCTCTTTTAACTTTTTATTATAACAATCACCATTATCTCATGGAATATCTTTTTTCTCCAAATTTCTAGAACTCTCTTATGTTTCATAATTATTTCGAAGTTTACAAGAATGAAATTGAGATAATGTTATTTGATGCCCCAAACATTGTGTTGCAACTCTCAGCTAGACGATTATTCCTTTTAACATCTAAAACACCATGTATTTTATTTTCCTTTGTAAACTTGACAATTGTTTCATATTTCTATTATTAAAAAATTCATTAAAAAATTCTATTTATTTATGCACAAAAACTCTTTTATCTTTGTTTTGTGCCCCAAGGATATATTTGTAATTCAAATAGTCTCATGAATACATTATAATATCAAACAACCATTAATATTTATTCATGTATGAATTCCTTCTATTTATTTAACTTGAGCCACAAACACCCATGCCACAAAGGAAGTTAATACCATTGGAGAAAACCATTTATCAAAACATGCTTTATATTTATATCATTCAATTTTACTAAAATTGTGGATATTATATTCACCCCTCCTTAAAGGAATTTTGTCCCAAAAATTCAAACTTAGTAATCTTAAGGTGAATGATTACCTAGTTTTGAATCTTACGGTTAGAAACCCTTCTTGGATTATCTTTAACATCTTTAATTCATATGCAACTTCCTTTCATTACTACTAAGATTGGTACCTAAATTCAATTCAAGGTATAACCACACCCTTTGTATTTACATGATATCATTTCTTGCTGATTATATTTTCATGTGTGATTTCAATTTCACTTGATGACTACCTTTTCACCTAAGTTCCCAACCAATTATGCATCTAGGGTGTGCCTTTCACATTCACCCCTTGTCCGGCATGAACATCATGATGGTGTCCAATCTCCAGAGTCATAGAACTAGTGAAAATGTAGTTGTTACCTCCTTACCAGATGGGCTTTTACATTCACATAACAATCAACTCCTAATCTCACTGATCCTATGTACCTTTATTACTCCCTACTTGACCTTAGGATTGAATTAGGGATATACCCTTCCCAAGGGTTTACTAAATGCACATTGTATTCATATTTAATTCATTAAACTGGATTTCCTCCATCTCTTATGATGCTCATTATTCACTTTATGTCCTCCCATTGGACTCATGGAAACTTTTTTTTGGGCTCGATCTCATGCCGTTAGCCACTTCCATAGTGACGTTTCTTCATATCCCTCACATATGGCATACTTTGGTTCAAAGAATCATACTCAATATGTGTGCTATCATATTTTATATCCTTAGTTCTTCACCCTTTAGATGACAGTTAAGGTTACCTCAATCTTTAAAGTGATTTAGTCAACTCACATTTCTAGGGAAGGTCCTAACATAGGGTGCCTTCTTGACTCATAGGAGAAGGTTAGGATCTCTTAGCCACAACCTAACCCCATGGATCTATGGTTTCCCCCGATAGGCCCTTTCCCAGTTTTGGGTTGACCCACCTCATATTGGGACACTAGCCCTAATAGTTAAACTAAGTTTCATGTTGTCATATTTTTATGCAACCTAAATAAGCATTTCTTATTTAATCTCATCACCGTTATCCTCTTTTCTAAATGGTGTGGCCTCTCTAAGAGGAGCATCTTTATGGGGAACCTTCTCTAAAGGTTTTGGACCCTACCATGGACATTTCACAACCTCCCCTCACCCGAGCTAGGTTTCATACATAGACCTTCCTTTCTGGGCCTGGCCTATGATGATCTTGTTTCCAAGCCTGATCACTAGTCATCCACATGATGACATTAATCACCTCATGCTCTTTAACTCACCAGATATGATACAAGGTTTGAGCATGTTACATCCATAAATGCATCATTCATTGGTTGCTCATTTTCTTAACACTTTTCTCATTAGTACCTTGTTCTACATGCACATATGCATGGAAGACTAAGACACCTAACTCATTTATATATATATATATATATCTATATATATATGTATAAATATTTGCAACCCTCATATGTTGACCATACATTTGATATTATAACTTCTCAACCCATACTTGATCAGTCTATATGCATACCCACTTGTTGGGGGTATCCATAATATCATACTCACTCTTTGGGAGTGTTTCAATGGTACACCACCTCCCTGGGGATAGCATACTCATTCTCTAGTGGTAATTTTGATAACACACCCTGTTGTTGTGGTAGTTTCAATATCTTACACACTTGCTGGGGGTAGCATGCCCACTCAGTAGAACTATTCTTTATTCCTCTATTCCTTTAGAGATAGCATTAGGATTATGAGAAATTTATATTTATATCTTCATTTTCATGTAGAACCATTGGTTACTTATGTTTCTCATGTATATTCAAATCTTTTCACATGCATCACACATAAATCTCTCCATATTCATACATTGAGTACTGGTCACATAGACCTATTTACATTTTTCTTAATTCTTATTTATCTTACCATAATACGGGTTCATATGGGTAGGGTTACCATTTTACCCATTCTACTTGCATTTCCCAAGCTTAGGGTTCAGTATGCTGGTTGGGACTACACATGCAGCTTAGGGTTTTTATTTTTCTTAACCCACTAGTGTTTTTCCCAAACCAACCTGAGTTCCATCCAGGGTTACCCTCATAAGGACCCATAAAACCATTTTCTTTTATTTATCCTAATTTCTACATTACATGTACAATATTATTTTCACATTACACGTACATTATTATTTCCACATTACATGTACATTAACTGGTGGAGGATGCCTTAATCCTACTTCTTCTCATAAAGCTACTTCAAATGAGGAGGGAAGTTCCTTTTAGGGTTTTATTTAGTAATAGGGTGAGAAATGGACGAATTAAGACAAGAAGAAGACTTATATTTATTTTACTTTGGGAAAAATCATCCAACTTTGACCCGGAAGGATGCACGGGGTCAGGTGTCCTCGTAAGCCGACTAGCTGTGTAGGGGAAAGTTTTTCCAGCCTCATGGTCGTGTTCCCTTCTAGACACCATAATCTCTAAAAAATGCCGTAATAATCCCCACATATTTCTACCAATTACTTTATATTATAAACTACTAAATATTATTTGAAAAATCTTGGGATCAAATACCAAATATGACACCTGCACTTTTCAGCAACCCCCAATTTAGGGAGGCCAAAAAGATGAGAGTCATTACTAAATTTTTCCCAATGATCTATATTTTAAATAAATAATAATTAATAATACAAATTTCATTAATTAAAATATATTGATTACAAGATGTTCCTCTAGAACTTTCATGACTTTCCATCATCATAATGGTAGATGTGATGAGAAGTATCTAGCTAATCCTCCTTGCAAGTTAACTTTAGTGTCTTGAAGTTGGTTCATCATATCTTGATATCATCTTTTATAGCATGCACCTAAAGCGATGTGAAACCAAAATGTCGGACCTATATAACAAGTTATTTTGTGTTTGTGGGTTTCATACAAAAGTGTGCAAGTAAGCTAACACATATATTACATCAAATACTTGTAAATAAGATCTGGCATTTTCTACACATATTCTTCCTTTATGTGATAGTCATAGTGGATTATAATTGAACCAAATTTAAACAAACATACAACAATTTAGTTGTTCAATCCTCGAGAAATCCTCAGAAAACACCATAAAAATAATGTGGGTAGTCATAAGCGTAACCATGTACCTTTTGAAGAATCATGTAAAGTATCAAACTATACTTTAAGAATATCATCCAATCAAGTAAGAAAAGGGAAATCGAATCATTTAATCTACATGTGTGTAAATACGAAAGTGTCATCATCACATTAATCACATTAAAACCTACTCGGTACTAATCTATGGTTTAGGTTGGCATCAAGTTATCATCAAAGTTATGTTTCAATATCCGATTTTCCATGTTTATTGATTTAATGACTCAAGAACTGTAATTCATATTAGGTGTATCCATGATTATCAAATCTACCATATTATTTCATCATGAACACTTAGATCAAATTAAGAACCTTAACAACATAGCAAGTGATGATCTTTAACCATAATTCTTCATATCCATAATTCTTCACATTAGAATCCATAAATAGTCATTGAAATTTATTTGATCATCTTGATTCGTCATCTTGTTCAATAATTATGGAAAAGTAAACGTTTTTAGCATATTCAACATCTTAACACATAAATCTAGGGTTTAAGTGCATTAATCATCAGTTTTTCACAAATATTCCTCACTCTTAGAATAGTAAGCAAAATCAAGGTCTGCAAGTATTTTATTTGTGTTCCTCTCATTTTTCGATCATTTTGATATAAAATACCGCTACCATTTGATCTATTGTTTAATTATTATGATTAAAACCAATTATAAGATTATACATCATCATAGTCCCATGTGGTGGCTCCTCATTGGCCACCCTCTCCCTCTCATCGCCACACTGGTCAAGTGTCTAGAAGTCTGCTCTTGAGTCTAGGATTGGACCGGTCGGTCCAAGTCCAATTTGTTTTATTTGGTTTTCTTTCTTCTTTGTCTTTCTATGTGCTTCTTCACTCATGCAAGTTGTTTCATTGAGGCATTGGCACCATGTCTGAGCAACCAACTTCAAGCAAGGCTTACTCCTTGATCCTATCTCAACCGAAACTGACACCCAAAGCCACCTAGATCCAAGATCCTGACCCTCCTTCCCTTTAGTAATTACTTAGTGGTGCCAAGACCTAGAAGACCTTATGCCTTACCTATGGATAGCCATTTTGTCCTCCATCCACCTCTGCCTATACCGCTCAGTGGTTGGGATCCCTACATCATGCTCCATGCTTGGCAATGGTGGTGATAAGTCAATGCTGCCCTGTGTTCCCCCATCACATGTCGATGCTGAGCACCCATGGTTTTTGTAGTGGTGACATACATTAATCGGGAGAAGAAGATAGTGAGGGGAGGGATAAGTCATAAGGTCACCCTCGATGTTGGTTGTCGTCATGACTCTTGACTGATCAGGCAATATCCCCGTTCATGTGTAGGAAGAAGGAGGATGTAGGCGTGATGGTGCTAGGGTTGTGAGGAAGATGGTGGAGAGGGAGGAGGAAGATCACTAGTACGGATACTAACTTTAACGTCGGTTAAAATGACCTTTTTATGTCGATTTCCAAGTGACACCCAAGTGGGTGACAACAAAGGTAGAAGCCTACAACATCAGTTCCAAAACTGACGACACATAGCTGGCCCCAATTGCAACCAAAAAAGAACCTATACCAGTAGGATCCATAGTCATCAGTTATGTAAAGAAAACTGACGCCTAAATCAGGACATTATCATTGGTTATTTATGTAAAAACTGACTACTAACTCCCTTTCCAAACAAAAAGTTTTTGGTTCATAGTCATCGGTTCAGTGTAAAACTGACAATACAACTATAAATTTTCATTGATTATGATCTCATAATATGACGCCTATCTCCATGCCTGATTTTTTTTGGCCTGGGTAGGACATAGTCGTCGGGTTCTTATAAATAACCTACTATGTATACCTTCATTGATGGTTGTTATAAATAACCGATGACTAAGTGTCGTTTTTATGATACCAACTTATAAGACTACTTTCCTACTGGTCAACAGGTTGCAGAACCTGTAGTTCATTTTTGAACTATAGGTTAACAACATCCTATGATTTCATCCTAACAATAGACCACAAACCTCCAATAATAAGATGATAAAGACTAAACATATACATCATGTGATTCACACATTTAGAAAAATAATTAATTCATTCACATGATTCACTCACATGTAGAAACCAATAGTTCCATTCATTCATCCATTTTCACATTCACACACATGTAAAAACCTACAATTCCATTTAATTCATCCATTTTCACATTCACACACATGTAGAAGCACATTCATTCATTCATCTTCACATTCACACACATGTATAGAGATCAAATTTCAACAAGGCAATTCAAAAAAGTCATCACAAATGTATATATAAGCACTACATATATATAGAAGTAATGACACCAAAGTTTAGAAATGTCATTCTTTATCATTAGTACCCTAATCATAATAAAAAATTGCCACCCGCTCAAAGGCTTTTGCACATTGTTCTCATATGTCATTTAATTGTTCTATCACATAGGACATATGTACATCTAATAGCTTTTCCCTTGTATTGAATATACTAATTTTAGACACCTGTAAAGAGAATGATGTATATATATAATAAGTATGATATTTGCATTTTTTCTAATGAGACTATACTTATGATGATCAAGACTATATATTACCTGTTGTATGTTTTCAATGTCTTGTACACCATATCTGACAATCATGTCCATATATCACATCACATAGTATGCTCATGCACAACCGCTATTTTGTGCATCACACTATAAATTTCAACATACAATATTTTAATAAATCAAAATATGCATTGGAGTCAAGAAACTACATTAACATTCTTCCAAAGTACCGCTTTCTTTTTCTTGTGCATGTTTTCTCCAATATTTTTCAAAATCTTTTAAAGCCCTACACATTAATGTAACATATTAAATTGCATTTGTAAATAGTCATGTATTAATAGATGTTAATAGATATAAATGTAATTTTTTTTCACATGTATACTTACAATAAAAGTGCTAGGTGGTGGGTCTACAAGATTACTTCCAACCACCTCTACAGGATCACTCCCAACCACCTCTATTGTAGGGGAAGAGTGGCACAAAACAAGTACTATCTGAGTGGTAGCCTGAGATGCCTACCACTTGCTCACTGCTTCCTGGACTCTTGTAAGGAGTGGGACCCAAAGGGTATCCACTTGATATGTATAGCTTAGCACACCAATCACTAAGATTGTTAATCTTAGAGTTTAAACCTTTTTTAACTTTCTAGTTAAGGCTAGTATAGAAAGGGTCAAATACCACATGACAACTTTTTAAGATTGTTTCATCTAAACCCAATTTTGGAAGAACTTTATTATTTATTTTTGGTATTTTCAGATTTGAAACAAGAAATTAAAAGTCGTTAGGGGGTGATTGTTGATCACGCTAAGAAAGAAAATTGCACAAATTGAAAAACACTAAACAAGAATTGTATTTGCCCTGCAAAAGGTAAACAAAGATTGTTGTTAACATAAGAAGCGATTGTGAATTGAAAGACTAAAAGTTAAAGCAAACAAAAATAGTCGGTGATTGAAATCAAGGGGAGAGAATCAAGGTTTTAGGGGTTTTCACCACCTTAGCCTAGGCAAATGGCTAATCCTAAATGACAGATTCGATGAAGGAAAGTAAACTAAAATCCACTAAAGATAATCTCCACATGAGCCCATTGGTCCTCGTTCTCATGTTTCTTAGTTCATCATCCTAAAAAAAGAAAATCCACGATCGTTTCAAAACTCTTATGCAATTGGGATTGTTGTTTTAAACCCAAATTTCCTAGGTCATTTCCATTCAGATTAACTTCTGATATTATCAATTAATTACTTTGAAATATTAATTAGTTATCAGTCTCAAAGCCCATCTAGAATAATTAAGGAAAATCTAAAAACCATGGCTAAGGGGTTATTCCCCTTGCCTTGATAAAGGACTACTCACTCTTGGAGAAGGAGTAAGGAGAGATGGAGGAAGGAAGTGATCTAGCCATGTTTGAGTCTTACGACTACTGATCCTCAGTTCAAGACAATGAAAATGGATATCTCTTCCTACCTTGCTCCATTGCTCAAGAGAGGGGAGGAGAAGATGATAAAGAACTACTTTGTTGCTTTGAGAACAAGATTACAGAAATAAACTGCTTCAGAAATCCTTCGTACAAAAATTGATGATGAAATGAGGAGGAAGTGCCCCTCATTCTATAGGAGAAGGAGGGGAGGAATCCCTAAGAGAATACAAAGAGTTTGAGGCTATTGGAAAGACTTGATTAAAAGAATAATGATTGTCAATCCTTGATTGCTCTCTCTAGTATGTTATGAAGATTTCCATAATTGGACTTTATAACATATTCCTCCTTTGTAAAACGCTCAGAAGATGTCTAAAAATATATTTTTCCTATAGAACTTGCAATTATATTTTCAAAACATATTTATATTCCAAATTTGGAATTTATATGTGGAAGTTATGACTGTTTTGGTGAGAGGTATATCAGACTCTGTGGGAAAACGTGAGGCTACATTCACTGGTTAATTTCATAGTCAATTAAATGCTAAAATCACCATAAAATATGCCTTTTCTATAGACAATAAAATTCTCTTTTCAGTCCATGCTTGATCTTGAAATTATGCCTTTAGAAGGAAAAAATTATGACTATTTTGGTGACCGGTATCTCAGGCACTGCGGGAATATTTGAAAAGCCTCATATCTTCATCTTTTATTAACTTGGTTTAAATACTTAGATAATTCCTGAAAATTAAGAGAAATTTCATAAGAATTTAGGAAGAGAATATCGAGAAGGTGAAAGTGTTATTTATTTACTAATTAAGCTAAATTATTCTAAATGAAGCAAAACAAGAGATGAATATGCATTCATCAAAATACCCCAAACTTAAACTTTTCTCGTCCCGAGCAACATTAAAATCAAGAAATACTTTAAAGACATACTCTCAACCTTTCATCTACACTCTCCTAACAACCACTTGATTCCTTCTACCAAAATATGGCCAAGCGACCCTGACTTCCTAAATTCACAAAAAGTGACTTTTATATTTCCTACTTCACAAATTTGCATTTATTCAAGACCTGCGATAAAATTTGGTACACCATAATTTTTACCTTTGCATTTGGTACACCATAATTTTTTTTTAAATTTTTACACAAGATCAGGGCTGATTTTGGATGGTTGAGGTTTTTATAGTTTTCCCCTGGGTAGAAAATTGGAGTGAAGGAGGTATGGAAGAAGAACAGTCTCTCCTCTATTCGATTCATGACCTTTTTATTTAGTGGACATGTAGTTACATTGACCGATTTTTTTTCTTAGATTTTTGGTGATACACCTGATTGCATGGGTATGGAAGAAGCAGAAGAGGGGGAAGGGTGTCACCCCAAACTTAGCATTTTAGGTACTATTGACTTTTTATTTTCTTTTTGACGAATGGAAAGATTTGGAAGTGGTGGAATAAGAGTAGAAGAGGTTGTTCTTGTGCAAAGAGGTTGTTCTTGTGCAACTCTTTTTTTATTTTCATCTTTTTTTAGAGTACCATGCATTGGTTCAACTATTACCAAATCATGCGAAAAAGTAAGATAATTTATACAAGTTGTACATGATAAGATAGAATCACTCTTGAATCATATTAGTCCTCTATGGCTTGCCATCATTTCCAAGGAGTGATTAATATTTGAGGTCCTAAGTGACATGAGGATTTCTAGTCACAAAAGTTTCAAAATTTTGGTTGCAAGGCAGTCACATCAATAAGGGGAGTATTTTGAAAAATGATCATATCAAGGCCGACTAGATATGGACCAATTGTACTAGGAAATTAAAAAAAAAACTACATGCAACATGTAAAACAAAGAAAAGATACTACAAGGGAAAGAAAAAGGGGTGGAAACATACCACCCATCCCTACCCCGAACTTAAGACTTTGCTCATCCCAAGAAAAATCAAAATCTGAGATGGGGGAAAATTATTGTGGTGGTGGATGAAGGATGATGGAAGCAACTCCCCAAAAGAGAAGAACAACAAAAAATAACAAAGGTGATGATGTTAGAAAGAAAAAAACATAAATATGCAAAAATTATTTGGGTTGCCTCCCAAAAACACCTAGTTTTATGTCATGGCCCGACAAGAGATGGATCAGTCTATTGGGCTTCTGGGGAAGTTTTAGGGTCAGATAGTTTCAGGTCTTTCAAGATGAATAGTTGTTTGAATCTAAAGTGATAGGGACTTCAGTGGTGATGTATGTTTTAAGATGGTGCCCATTAACTTTAAATTCTCCTAGAACTTTATCCCAAAGAAGAAACATACCATATGGATAGCTGCATTTGACAATGTAGGACCCATACCATGTTGACTTGAGTTTTCTAGGAAAAAGTCTTAATCTTGAATTAGAAACTAAAACCTGGTCCCCTTCTCTAATGTCCTTACGCTTGATGTGACCATCATGCCAGATTTTGGTTCGGTCTTTGTAGATTCTAGCATTTTCATAGGCACTCATTCTAAGTTCATCAAGCTCATTCATTTGGAGAGGACATTTTTCTCCTGCAGCAGAAAGCTCAAAATTTAAGCTTTTGATGGCCCAACTGGCCTTGTGCTCTAGTTCTATCGGCAAGTGACATGACTTGACGTAGATTAGTCTGAAGGGAGTAGTACCAATGGGTGTTTTATAAGTTGTTATGTATGCCCATAGAGCGTCATTGATCTTTAACATCCAATCTTTCCTAGTGCGACCCACTATTGTTTTTAGAATGGGTTTGATTTGTCTATTGGATACTTAAACCTTCCCACTGGTCTAAGGATGGCAAGGAGTGGAAACTTTGTGGTAAACTCCTTATCTTTTCAATAGAGCCTCAAAATGTTTCTCCAAAAAAATGGGATCCCCCTTCGGAAATGACGGTGAGAGGGACTCGAAATCTAGGGAAAATAATGTCTTAAAAAAGTTTCTTAGCAGGTTTGGAGTCACAGGTTTTAGTGGGTATGGCTTCAATCCATTATGACATGGAATCGAATGTGACTAAAATGTAACCAAACCCATAAGAAGAAAGAAATGGGCCCATGTAGTCGATCCCCCAGATGTCAAAAATCTCGAATTCCTACCCAGAGGTCAGGGGCATTTGGTCACGCTTGGAAATGTTATCCATCCTTTGACATTGGTCACATGAGTGCACATAATCATATGAGTCTTTGAAGATGATGGGCCAAAAGAATCCACATTGCATGACCTTTCTAGCTATTTTTTGGGAACTCATATGTCCACCATAGGGGCCAAAGTGACATTGTTCCAGAATGTCAATTCTTTCTTCTTGGGATATACAACGATGATACAAACCATCAGCACAAAGTGTGAAAAGATAAGGTTCATCCCAATAATAATTTTTGACGTATGTAAAAATTTAGCTTTAGAGTGTCCCGTATATTCGGGGTGCAATATACCTGCAGCTAAATAGTTTACAAAATTAGAAAACCAAGGGAATTGGGAGTCTACCTTGAGTAATTGGTCATCGGGTAAAGATTCATTTATGGGATTTTCATCAATGGGGCTATAGCTAAGTCTACTTAGGTGGTCATCCACGACATTTTTAGACCCCTTTTTGTTAACAATTTCTAGATCAAACTCCTGCAATAACAAAATCCATCTTATGAGTCTAGGCTTGGCATCCTTTTTGGTCATGAGATAGAGAATGGCTGCATGATCAATGTAAACAATAACTTTTGAACCAACAAGGTATGAGCAAAATTTATCGAATGCATAGAGAATGGCTAACATTTCTTTTTCAGTGATAGTGTAATTTTGCTGAGCCTCATCTAAGGTCTTGGATGCATAATAAATGACATGGTCTTTCTTGTCAATTTGTTGTCCTAAAATGGAACCTACAACATACTCACTAGCATCACACATGATTTCAAAGGGTAGGGCCCAGTGTGGTGCACAAATGATTGGAGTGGTTGTGAGAGCATTTTTCAAACATAGAATGCTCTCCATGCATGCCTTATCGAAATGGAAAGGCACCTCCTTTTGAAGAAGATTGGTGAGAGGTTTTATAATATTGGAGAAGTCATGGATGAATCGCCGATAGAATCCTGTGTGTCCTAGAAAATCCACTTGGTGATGACCTCATTCTTAGCTTTGTCCACTTCAATGCCTTGGTTGCTCACCTTATGGCCTAGAACAATACCCTCCGTAACCATGACGTGACATTTCTCCCAATTAAGGACTAAGTGTGACTCAATACATCTATCAAGGACAAGTGAGATGTTTTTAAGGCAAGAATCAAAAAGTGATGATGAAATGAGGAGGAAGTGTCCCTCCGTTTATAGAATAATGAGGGGAGGAAGCCTTAAGAGAATACAAAGAGTTTGAAGCTATTGGAAAGACTTAATTAATAGAATAGTGATTGTCAATCCTTGATTGCTCTCTCTAGTATGTTCTGTAGATTTCTATAATTGGACTTTAGAACGTATTTCTCCTTTGTAAAATGCTCAGAAGAGGTCTAAAATATATTTTTCATGTATAACTTACAATTATATTTTCAAAATATATTTATATTCCAAATTTGGAATTTATATGTGGAAGTTATGACTATTTTGGTGAGAGGTATATCAGAATCTGTGGGAAAATGTGAGGCTACATTCATTGGTTAATTGCATAGTCAATTAAATACCAAAATTGTGGTAAAATATGCCTTTTCTATAGCCAATAAAATTCTCTTTTCAGTCCATGCTTGATCCTAAAATTCCGCCTTTAGACACAAAAGATATGAATATTTTGGTGATGGGTATCTCAGGCACTGCGAGAATATTTGAAAAGCCTCATATCTTCATCTTTTATTATCTCGATTTAAATACTTAGATAATTCCTAAAAATGAAGAGAAATCTCATAAGAATTCAGGAAGAGAATATCGAGAAGATGAAAGTGCTATTTATGTCCGAATTAAGCTAAAATTAACAAAAAAGTCCTAATTAATTATTCTAAATGAATAAAAAATAAGAGATGAATATGCATTCATCACCACTCCCTACTAAAAATTTGAAGAATAGAACCTCCAGTCCAAATACACCCAAAAGATATGTTGGAGTGGGTGTAAAATGTTCAAATCTTATGTATGGTATTTAAAACAACCAAAGTATTACGACGGAAATAAATTATTGACTATATTCAATTTCTCATAAGGTTAAAAAAGAACATCATAATCTCCCAAAAAAGATTTACATGAAAGGTACAACATAAGGATCTAAGTAGAGGAAAATCTAAACCAAAATGACTTTGTCTCCAAACTTTAACTCCTTAAGATATGTCCATATCTTCATACCATATCATCGAAGTCCTTTACCTAGGATAGGAAGCATACCCCAACAAGAAGAGAATAATAGAATACATCAACAAAGGTTGGTATGTGCATACTAATAAGAAAAATGAAAAATATACATGGAATAAAGGACAACAAATATTAAAGGATTCCCATAGAAAAGTAAATGACAACCAAGTGGGTATCAAGAGAAATGAATTGAAAATTAATGATAAAAAAGAATACTTGCCATAAATAAATAATAAAGTTGAGCCACATAAGCACATATCATGAGATTATGGCACATAACCCATAATCAATTCTCATCATCCTACATGCATGTGAGATAAACATAGCCCTAGAAAAATATAAAGACAATGGCGGCTAAGCCTCATAAACTTGAAACCTAATAGAGATTGGCAAATAACCAAACTCCCAATATATAAAAATGTGTGCCAAACCTCATAAATTTGAAACCTGGGTACGAGGCACATAACCTCCATCCCAAAAATAAATAAGGGCACATAACCTAAAAAGTAATGTAAATTATATTAATCTAGGTCTACTGAGTCACACAACATGCTTAATCGAGAGGAAAGTAAAACTATAATTGAATTTTACAAATTAATCACCACAAAAATGACCATCATAATCATCCACCTCAAAGTGGGAATATAACAAAAAATTGAGTTCCAACATGAAAAAAGAATAATAAATATTCCAAGAGAATGTCAAAGAAGATAACATGGTCACAAGATCAGTAACAAATAAGATACTTCACATGAAGCATGCTTTTCAAAAGCACAAGATAATGTGAAGACTAATGTCCATAGGACCAAGAGAAAGAAGAATATAGGTGGTGATGCAAACATACCTTAAACTAGAGTCCTAGAAACACTCTTCAGGAATCTTGTTGTTTCCAAGATAAACTTTGCTTAATTAAAAATTATTCACATGTATTAGGGATTGAGATTCATATAAATGTAACAAAACCCTAATTCTAGACCTTTTTATTAAAACTAAGATTTTGTACTCCAAACCTAAACTAAATGATTCCGTATGTTTTTCTGATCAAGAAAACATATTTATTTGTTATATTTGGAGTTAAGATGAATTAGTTATCAATTTTAGGGATTTTTAAATTAATTAATTAGATCCTTAAAAATATAACATTGAAAACATATAAATCAGGATTCAAAAACATTTATATTAAAAAGAAAACATTTTTATGATTCCAAAACATATTTTATTTTAATTTTTGGATAACCAGAGCAAAAGATGTGATTTTTACAAAATCAGCCAATCAGAATTGGCCGCGTCATCAAAACAGGCGAGAGAGAGAGAGAGAGAGAGAGAGGAAAAGAGAGCAGAGCCAATGACACAACTTTTCCTAGTAGCGAGCCACCCAGTAAGGGGTCAAGCCCATGTGGTAGGGGTCAAATTCAACAAGAGTCGCACAAAAAAAAAGAAACCATTCAGTGAAAGTATGAAGTTACCTTTGGCGGTAAAACTGAGAATCTAAGATGAGTGAGGGAAGACGGGTAAATGACTCATAAGTCATCTTCTACCCGAGCTGTGCCATGGTTTTGGCTGGACAGACAGCTGCTCATGCCAAGATTTGGGGTAAAGTTGATCGTTGAATCAAGCAACAATCCAAGAGCATGATTTTAAAGAACACGCCCCAACAAACTGACTTGTGTAGTCAATTTGTTCTTCGTGGCCCTAGGAGAAGAGATGCAAGGTCAGACTAAAAATTGGATCAGTGATAGCTAAAATAGAGAGGAGCAATGAATTTGTAGGAGAGAAAGGACCAAGCAAAAGGTGGCGAAACTGAGGGTATGGTTCCCCATATATATTACATTGTTCTAGAGTGTATGTGCCTAGATGCCACAAGAGATTCAACATGGAATTTGGTTATAAGATTCTCAAAATTTGGTGAAACTTCACCCACAAGTCATATTTAATGAGTTGGATATGAATTTTCCATCAATTTTACATTTTGGAGTTCTTTGTAAATTTATTTAATATTTTAAAGGTTCTACACACTTTCTCTCTCTTGATTTCATCTTTTAATCAAACATCTTCCAAATTGGATGAAAATTCACCCATTGGCTATATTTATTATGTAGATTACAAATCTAAGATTATTTCCCTCTTTTGAAGTCAGTTAATATTTTTTTAATATTTTGCAGAAATCACAAATCTTCTCTATCCAAAATAAATAGAATTAATTATTATTATTTGAATCATGTGAAACTTGACTGCCAAGGATATTGGGACCCAAGGAACATGATTTTTAACTTAGATTCCACTTTTGGGATTTATTTTAATGAGTTATGTCACAATTAATATTTTTGGCCATTATTAACACATTATGTCAGTATTATCACTATTGCTTATTCCATTATGTTCCATAACTTGGTATTATCACTAAAAGAATAATGTGGGATTATTTACAAATTTTTTATATAATTTATCATTAATTTTATGTATCCATTTTTGGCCATATATTAATGTGTTACATTAGGGTGATTTATTCATGTATTAGCTTGTTAGGGTTATACTAAACATTTTAGGTCTAAAACCCTAACCTTGTTCGGCTAAGTCCAAAAGGTCAAACTTCTAGGATAGAGTCTAAGATCTGGTATGTTACAACACTCCACCCCTTAAGAGGATTTTGTGCTCAAAATCTATTGCTCCAAACATCAACAACCAACTACTCTCTACCCCTTAAAAGGTGTAACCTAAGAAGTCAAACTAACAACTTTTGGGGTTACCCACATATTTTTTTTAATTGTAAATGTTTTAGAGATTTATGTTATACCCCTTAAAAGGTTTAACCTAATAAGTCAAACTAGCAACCTCAATAGTAGGAGAAGTAGGTTGTTGAATGGAAGACATATGTAGTTTTTGGCAAAGGGTTGCATAGCCACCTAGACCCATCATGTGGTCATGCACATTTAGTGCACACCTTGATCTTTGAGCATCAATGATAGCCTTGTTAGTAAGCACATTGAATTGGTTAGTAAAAATCAAGATCAATCGTAAATAGGTGAATTCATAAGAATGTATACTAAGTAAATTGGGAGTGACACTTAATACCTTGCATTCTTCAGTATTTCTCTTGGCAAAAACTGCCTCCCACTCAGTCGGGTCCAAGTAGTTCCACTGCTCAAGGGTTGACTTCTTTCTCTTATCAACCTCTCATATGTATTGTCGATTGAGAGATGTCATAAAGTTCCTTAGGACCCTCCCACAGTGTGGCATCACCTTTTATGATGTAGGCTTTCATCCAGTTCAAATATACTCTACAAAACTTCATATATTTAATAGAGTATTCTAAAAAATAGAATTTTAAATAACTTTAAAAATATAATTGTAAATAAATTTAAAAATAGAATTGCAAATGATAACATCTCACACATAGTTCTTTCCATACTAAGTCTTTCTTCCCTTTAGGAACACCATGCCAAGATTCTACATTTACATTGCAATGGCTAAGAGTAAGAACCTCAAGATATAAAACAAACGAGTTGTGGTTCTTTCCAACTGGATTTACTGCATGATCAAAATCCACAACTAATTTTGGTCAATTGCCCCTTTGTTTTAGTAACTTGTTCATCATAGGGATGCCCTAATATTTTCAAATTTGTTATGTTGCTCATCAAGTGGCACAAGGTTTTCAAGGGGTACATCCTCAACCTAAAAATTGACAAAAAGACACATATATGATATAATTTATAAATGGATATATAGCTAGATATATTGTAAAACTTACATTGTGACGTGACGCCTCACCCTCATGGTAAACATCATCACAATCATGATACTCATGGCCAGTCATATGAAAAAGTGTCAAATAAAAAACAATCAAACATTTAACATTTAACATTTAATATTTGACATTTATTGAAATTATTATAACATTGTAAAGTTCACATCAATCTGACATTAAAAAAATAAAACCTTTAAAAAATTAAAAGCATGCCTTTAATATTGAGATCTTTTATCAATTAACACTCCTTTGGGGTGATCTCCATCCACATATATGTCATCATTAGCTTCAATATTTGGTGTTGAAAGCCAACTGAGAAAGGACTGGAGTCATCATACTTATCATAATACTCTTCTTTCATCTATAGGGTCTTCAATGAACTATCTTTTACCATGAGGAAGAACTGATCATTTTTCATTTACAAGATCGTCGATATAAAATACTTGTTTCGTCTGTGATTCCATTATGAATGGTTCACGCTTCTCGCCAATCTTTTCAAAATTTACTAATGTGGAACCAATTTATCCGCTATCTCCTTTGGTGTTATCAACCCAATTACACTTAAAGAGTGGAATTCTGAAATCTACATAGTCAAAGTCTGATATGTCTGCAATGACACCATAATATGACATTTTAGCTTCATGTGGACTTGTATCTTTCACACTAGAAAAAAATAGTGAAGATGCTTGAATGGTGACCCCATTGTTTTGGACGACGCTCTTATCATCTTGACACTTTGTGTAATATGAGAACCCATTTATGTCAAACCCTTCATAAGACATAACATTCATTTTTGGTTTAAAGGTGAGGCATTTGATATTTTTAGCAATATTATTTGGTGTTTAATATACTTGACGTAAGACTTTATCTTCAAGCCAGTTAATAAATGCATTGTTTTGCTCTCATGCAAGCCACATTGAATTGGCTTGAGAATATGGTTTCTTGATTAAATTTGTATCTTCTGTGTCATAAACACTCACTTCATCAATGTTGTATAAAATACAAGTGAGCTTGTTCCCATATCTCATGACCGATTACTTCATTCGTGCTCCTAAAGTCCCATTGCCAGAATAGTCCTCAATATTCTTGTCATTTACAAGAGCATCATTACCACTTAGAAAGTCATTGCAAAAATCCATAACCTCTCTCTCCACATAACCCTCAATAATACTCTCTTCAGGTCGATAACGGTTTCGAACATCACCTTTAAAAATGCTCATGTATTGTTCAAAAGGATACAACCAATGCAAGAAAAATAGTCACAATACTTTCACTTCCATATTCAAGTGGACAACAAGAAGTACCATGATATAAAAGAATGAAGGAGGAAAATACATCTCAAGCTAACACAGGGTAACAACCACTTCTCTTTGCAACTTATCGAGATTCTCAAGATCAATAACTTTGCTGCATAGACTTTGAACAAGAAACAAAGTCTGGTGATTGCAAACCTTACATGCTTCAGCAGTATAGATTGAATTGCCACATGCAATATTTTTTGCATTAGAGTGTGACAATCATGATATATAAGACCTATCAACTTCAGATCATTCATTGATACCAATCTACGAATGTCAAAAGAGTAACCATGTGGTACCTTAACATTAACTAAGCACTCACAAAAAGATTTCTTCTCCTTTCTAGACAACATGTAATAAGTAAGAGGTAAATGTGTTCGCTGATCACTACTAACTACTTCTGTTAATTTTTTTCTTATTCCCATTTCACATAGGTCCATTCTGGATTTGATTCCATCTTTAGTCTTACCTAGAATATTCAACAAAGTACCAATGATGTTATCACAAACATTTTTCTCAACATGCATGACACGATACAATGCCTAACTGCCAAGGAAATCCAATAAGGAAGATCCCAAAATATGGACTTCTTCTTGAATAAAGATTTGTTACTTTGTGTGGGAATGGTACATTGTGATCTCTTACCAAATTCATTGACAAAGACTTTTACTATTTCATAAACAACCTCCCCTAGTATAGGTTTAGGGGCACTTTGTTCCTCATTCCATCCATTGAATTATTTGCCCAACCTTCAATATAGTTGGATTTTTGGAAGAAACCTTCAATGACCAAGATATACAATCTTGCTGCCATATTGAACTAATGCTCTCTTCACATATAAGCATGCTTTGGATCCTTTTACACTGTATCCAGATAAATTCCCATATGCTGGAAAGTCATTAATAGAGCAAAACAACATAGCATGCAAACAGAATTTCTCTCTACATGAAACATCACAGGTCATCACACCCTCACCCCAGAGTTTCTTTAAGTCATCAATTAGAGGTTCAAGATAAACATCAATATCATTTTTAGGTTGTTTAGGGCTCGATATAAACAGCGGAAACATTACATACTTATTTTTCATACACAATCAGGGAGGAAGATTGTATATAACAAGCATAACAATTTAAGTGTTGTTTTGGCTGCTCAATGTGCCGTACAGATTCATCCCATCGGTACAAAGCCCAAGTCATAGATTCTTAACTTCTTCATCAAATTTAGGATACAATAAATCAATCTTCTTCTACTGTGGGAATCAGACGCATGTTGCATGAGGTTTGTGAGCCCTAGAAGCTGGCATAGAGTGTAAGGCATAATAGATATTCTAGCACCTAAGTCAGTGAGTCCCTTATGACTCGTGACATCTACCAAGAAGCAGTCTATCTAGAACAAGTCGAGTTCTTTATGCTTCTATGTCATTTGATTTTGAATTATATTAGATGTTTCCTATGCAAGTTTCACGGTTTCCCAATCCTCAGTTGTATATTTACTAGAGAGGAGATTCTTAAGGTATTTACTCCAAGCTGGTATTTTAGCTATTGCCTCAATGAATGGGATGCCAACATGCAATTTCTTCATAGTGTCTTTGAATTTCATGAACTGATCATAAAACTTGGTTTGCCTAAGACGTCCTGCATATGGTACATGTGGCATGTACATGGAAGTTGTTAGTGGTTCAGTTTTGACTATCAGAGTTGCTTCTACTAATTTTTTGCTAGTTCTGGGTTGCTGGCATCATGGGAGGTTCCATTGTCTATCCTCTAAATGGCTGTCCATAGGGTGGCTGGTCGAGCAATTTGGAGATTCAATTGGGGTGTTTTCACTTTTTTTTGGCAAGACTGAAGGTAGGAGGCGTTCTATACACATTTCCTGGCTTGGTCGTTACAACATTCAACTATTTCGGTTACTCCAGATGCTTGGGGTTGTTTTATTTTTGGTCGATAGTTGTGCACACTGGGGGTTGTTGGCTAGCTACCAAACAGGCGACCTGAGATTTGAACGCTTTTTTATTTGTTGTGGAATTGGCGAGTTGGGTCTGATATGATGCCATCATTTCTTGGAGTGTCTTCATTGGGTCCTGTGCTAATGCAGCTTCAATTTGTAGTAGTGGGGACTAATTTGGATTATGATATTGCTGATACTACATGTAATTCTGACTAGGAAAATTTAACTAAAATTTCCCTGGTTGCGTTGGCCATTATATCTCATTGGTGCTCAACCCTAGGCAGGTGGCATCGAGGTTTGATTGAGATTTTCAGCTCCAGTGGGGATCCCATACTAGAAACCATGATGACTTTGAGCTTGGTTTGGAATATAATATTCTTCGTTTGGCAAATTGTGGATTGATTTCATGTCTTTGGCATACATTGCGTACTGTTTCTCAGCTTGGTGCTCATGGAAAGTATTATATATTTGTTGACAATGTACTGTGTTGTCATCTATCATACGAGGATGCAATGATTTGTACTTGGGGTGTTTGGCTCTTCCTTTCACATGCACTGAAAGATAATTGGAGATTATCCTAACGGAGAGAGAGAGATTTTGGTGATTCTACGATAAATTTAAGTTCTAAGCAATCCTCCACCATATCTACTTTTAGTATGCCTTTTCCCAAGGGTCTTGTCCAATGAGTCTGATTTTGCTATGAGGTTGATTATCTTAAGAGCGTTGTTGAAGCTCTATACCCTGAATTTTCCATCGGAGGAAGATTCAAGGAAATTATTTGTCTCTTTGTCGACCTCTTGATAGAAGAATTAAATTATCTGGTCTTCGGGGATTTCATGGTGTCGGCATTTGTGTAGGAGTTCATTGAATCACACCCATGCTTCATACAAGGATTCCTCAGGCACTTAATCAAATCTTGTAATCTATCCTTGGATCAAGTATGTCATTGAAGGAGGTAGAATTTATCCAAGAACTTGTTTTCTCGGACTTCCCACATAGTTATCAGGTCCCCTCAAAGAGTGCTACACCCGCCTCTAGCTTTATCTATCAGGAAATATTTGAAAACTTGAAGAAAACTTGAATTGCATGGAGTCGTTAGTGGCTTGGGGTGGCTTTATCATCGTACAAAGGTCGATGAATTTAAGAAGATGTTCATCGCAATCATCTCCAATTTTTCATGTGAACGTGGAGTTCTGCAATAGGCTGAACCATTGGGCTCTGATCTCAATTGGGTTGCCTCGAGGTTTGACTAGATGAGTTAAGTCGGTTCCCTCAGGAATGGAGAAATATAGTAATTCTTCTACGTGTTCCACGACTTGGGTGGCTTCTAGGCTGGTTTTGAACTCAACTTCCACCTATTCTCTAGCTTCTATGGTGAGTAATTCTCATTGGGCCACAATAGCTGCATCGATGAGCATTTGGATAGCTCCTTCTGTAGCTGCCACATCTATCATGTTCTTCTCCTTGTGAAGTTTCCCGAGGGTTTTTATCAATTTTAGGATCGAATAGCAATCTTGAATCAAGACTTTTGGATCTTTACATATTCTAGGAGTACCTGTGAAAAGAAAAAAATGATCATGAGTGGTGCGTATGATCCTAGAAGACTTTAATATTATCAAGAAAAATAAATAAATAAAAATAAAAACCCAAATTACTTTTACACTTCCGAAATATTCAAATATAGTTGTCCCCAACAACAGAGCCATTTTTTTATGGGGCTCCAAATGTCGCACCAAGAAAAATCCTGAAAGAATAACTTCTAGGTTTAACTCAAAGTAGTGCACTAATTTCTCACTCCACACAAGAGGAAGCTTTATTGCAATATACTTTAGGATCGAACCAAGAGGACAATCTTTTTAAGTAGTTATAAAGATCTAGAAGTACTAAGAGTAATATTTATCATCGAGTAATTGAAAGATTGGTTAAACTATTTTTTTTCCAAAAGCAATAGAGATTAAGGAAGTAAATAATAGATAATAAAGAGAACCAAGGCATGGGGTTTTTCTACCTGGGCCTATGTAATTATCCTAACAAGAGAGTCATTGGTAAATTGGGGCTTAGCTGCTACCCCCTCATAGGATACATGTCGTCACTTGGATTAAACTCACCCAAGTTCCTTGTTTATTCCAACTGAACTCCATTACTTATGACCGACCATACTCGAGACATAGCAAATTGAAGTCCAATCACCTCACTGTCCCTTCATGACATCTCACGGGGATAATAAGATGATTATGGTGTTCTAACCATACTCACAACAACATGCATGGCTGCATATCCATGATTATAACATATATACAAAGCATGTCATCAATTCGCCAGGCAAAGAATTAAGAAGAATGATACTTCATTTAATAACTATATTGTCAAGTTTAGATATAAGATAAGATAAAGTACGGGTGATCGGGGCTAGTCCCCATGCCACAACATAAACATCTACTCGATCATTGTGAGGGACAACAACAAATAGATAGTAGGAATGATGGAGAAGACCATGATACCTAGTTTAGGAAGTTTAATCTCTCTATTATGTTTTGCACCTCGTCACTCCTCTCTAGGATTTGTGCTTCACAATGTGGATTCTAATCATGATCAAATACCCCTTTGAATGGATGATAAGGGTTCCCTTTTATAGAAGCATTGCTTGCCTCTAAAAACCTATAACTAAATGCTTGTGGTAAAAGGCATCTGATTGCATGGCCCATATTCGGTCTACTAGGTAACTCACATGGGTTTCTCAATTTGGAGCTCACGTCTAGTTATCTGGAAAACCAACATGGGGTGAATTAGAATGGAGTAGAAGCTGGGAGCATGCTTCAAGATGTAAGAATCTTGAAGACTATGGGTAGAGAGCGGCTTGAGTTGGGTGAATGCCAGAGCCGCTCGCTTGACTAGGTGGTTAGAAGCTAATCAAATGGAAATCTTTCGAGCCTTCCTTCCCTTGAGGCATAGCACTATTAGGGTTTGATCATCTGTCTGGGAATCATCGTGCAATTTTGGCTGGTTTTTCTTAAGATATATATAAAAATGCATTAAAGTTTAGAAAAGGAAAGATAATTCCAATTAAATGAATACAAAGCTAAAACTAGGAAATAGAAACACAATAGCCCCTAAATAGAGAGTTAGACAATATGTAAAAATGGATATAAATACACTCATAAGGGAACTATGTTCCTCATTCGATACATTGAATGCTTTGTGCAACCTTCGATATGGATGACTTTTGGAAGAAACCTTCGATGACCGAGATATACAATCTTGCCAACATGTTTAGTCGTATTGAATCAATATTTGTTTCACATATTGGGCATGCTTTTGATTCTTTTACATTGTATCCATAAAAAATCCATGTGCTGGAAAGTCATTAATTATGCAAAACAACATAGCATGAAAACAAAATGTCTCTTTATGTGAAGTATCAAAGGTCATCACACCTTCTCCCTAGAGTTTCTATAAGTCATCAATCAGAGGTTCAAGATAAACATCTATATCATTGCCAGGTTGCTTAGGGCCAATATCAACAACGACAAACTAACATACTTATTTTTCATACACAATTAGGGAAGAAGATGTGTATATAACAATCATAATAGGCCAAGTGTTATGTTGGCTTCTCAATGTGCCATATGGATTCATCCCATTAGTACAAATCCCAAGTCTTAGATTCCTGACTTCTTCACCAAATTTAGGGTACAATAAAATAATATGCTTCTATTGTGGGGAATCAGAAGCTTGTTGTAGGATCACATCATTATTTTTCTTAACCTTTGCATGCCACCTTCATTTTTATGCATCTATCAGATTGGAAAAGAAGTGCTAAAACGGTGGTATTATAGGTAGACACCACATCACCTTGGTAGGAGACACAATTTTGGATTTTCCCAAAGTCGTCATTTTATACCTTGACGCCCCACATTTTAGACAATCTTTCAAATCCACATAGTCCTTTTGAAATAATACACAATCATTCAGGCATGTATGTATCTTCTTAGCCTTCATTCCCATTGGGTATAATATTTTCTTTAACTCATATGTTGAACTTGGAAGCTCGTTTCCTTCAGGCTGAATTTCTTTCAACAAGGACAACAATGATGTGAAGCTTTTTCCGCTCCATCTATTGTTAGCCTTGATATTATACAATCTCAACACAACACTCATCTTCGTAGACTTAGTACAACCTGTGTATAACGGTCTCTCAACATCATGCATAATGTTCCTAAACAAGGAAGGTGGACCAGTGTGCTCTACCACCCAATTATCCAACATCACATTAACAATGTCTATCAGAATTGATTCGTCCACATCTACATCATTGGTGGTAATTTCTAGTTTGACACAAGAACTGCTATTGACATGTACTGATCTAAGATTTGAAATCTCTCCATGCTAGTACCATTCTGCATAGCCTTGTACAATCCTACTACACATGACATGACTTTTGATTTCTTCATCAGTGTTGACTTTTAAGTTGTTACCGCAATGCCTACATGGACAATAGAATCTATCTCTAGGTTGTTTCCTATGTTCCTCCAAAAATCTAATAAATTGATCAAGAGCAGAAATAAACTCTGGGGTGTAGTGATTTGGAATGGATATCCATGATCTATCCATTCTATGATCAAAGAGAAAACAAGTATTAGGTTTCACAGTTTACATATAGTGTTAAGGATTTAAAGATTAGGGTTTAGGGTTAAAAGATTAGGGTTTAGGGATTAAAGATTAGGGTTTAGGGTCTTATAATGAATGTGTGTACCACTTATCCCATTCTTAAACACCTAATCTCACTAGTAAGTGTATAATGTGTATTCGATTTTCAATAAAATTTTGGCAGCTTTTCCCCACAGTTCTCCAAGTACACCAATGTACATGGGCAAATGCCCACCAACATACGTACTTAGACAACAAACAGGGAAGTGTTGACAAAACATTTGGAAAACCGAATATACATTATACACTTACATACTAAGTGAGATTAAGTGTTCAAGGACAATCCCAAACCAGGGACTGTCCAAGATTTACTCCTAATAAGTAAATCCCAGATGGGTTTCTAGGCGAACAGATAATAAGGAAAGCAAGGTAAAGGTTTATCAAGACATGTTATATCATAGAAACATCACATATTTATTGATTTAAACATACCAATTATTTATCGATAAAACATTCAAATTGATCAATGCACCCAAACCTACAAGCATTTATATCCAAATTGAACAATGCACCCAAATAGTTTCTCCAATTCAAAATTAAAACCCTAGTTACCTTTCATCATTCAATTTTAGAAGTATTTTGAACTCATATAATTAAGAAGAATTTTGAATCAATGTATCATTAAGAACTAACCGATTTATCATTAGGCATATATCATCAACCAAATGTGAAGAATATATTTGTGATGACCCCAATTTCTATATACTTTCCATAGTGACATTCACAGATATGCGTGCAGTCATATCTATAGATGTCAAAAGGGAAAATATAAGAGATTAAGGTAGTCAACTAAAAATAGAGATTTAGCCAATATCGAGTCCACATCATCATATAATGCCACACGAACATTCATTCATATGGATAAAATAAAGTCATTACATAAGGAGAGAAACTATTGTTCTAGGAAGAGATAACATTATTACATTGGATATCAGTCATCCTCAACATCAACTAGAAAAGAAATAAACTAGCATCTAGAAAGAATGAGATAAGAGGAATAGTTCTATCTAATATATCCTCCATGCTTATTATTTGTGCCTTCAGGTACTTTGAGCATGTATTTCATTTTGGTTGTCAATTGTTCTTTGCACCTAGAAAATATGAGAAACAAAAACATCAACAAAGTTGGTACATGGTAAATGTTACACTAATAAGGTTGCATAAAAGAAAGTATTTGAAATAGAAGAAATAGAGATAAAACCATTTCTTAAGATGAAAATTAGGTAAACATCCTCTTTATTACATTCATTTTGGTGCAGTTGTACTACCCATATTGCACTTGACTTTCATCTAGTGTGGGCAATATAATATCATCATACATATAACATGGGCCAAGAAATCATACATCCATGTTAGGCAACGTACATCCACACCTGTCTATGTGCTCTAGTAGCTACAACCCATCATAATCATTTATTTTCTATTAGGTTTGGAGAAGTATAACTCATACTAGCTCAACCAAGCAATCATATCCAAATATGAGCATTCAAGGTATTACATATCATAAGCAACCAGAAATCTAGTCTTATACATATAAGACCACGTACATGCTTATTCAAATCAAATATCCAAGAATGTATAATCAATAGGAAAATAAGTCACCCTGCGCAGAAAGCAAGGGTACAACATTACAATTGGTCCATGTGACCAAGACTAAGATATGTCCTTAGCTATTATCCTCTTTTATGCTATCTAATTTGGATCATGGATTTCCCATATTTTAATTGAGTTTAGAGATATTATCAAGTCTGATCCATCATTAGTTAGTTTGCTTAAAAGATAGTATTAAATTACGCAAAAAGAAGATTTTCATAATTTAGCATTTCTAGGATGGTCGGATAAAAAGGAAGAAACCCTTAAGATATTAATGGTTCCATAAGATCAGGGTTTGAATTAGAGTTCAGGACCATTCATGATCACTAAACATCATCTAATAATACTAGATTTGATAAAAAGATGTATATCCAATTACATGTAGAGAGAGAAAATTAGATTTAGGGTTTCTTCTAATCATTTCATCATTTATCTACTAATGTTAGTGTTTCAAGTTATATTGGAAGCAGGGTTACATCTAAGGTTAAATACATTTTGGAAGGTCAGATATCATCAAGGAAAACTATTATCAATAATTAATTATAATTAAGGAGGTCATTAAGGCTTTAGGCAACTATTTTTGAAATAGGAGACAGATCTAGGTCCTAATATCATTTTATTTAGATAGAGGATATTTTTATGATCAAAATGGTATATGTGTTCGATATTTTCTGATAATCCTAGCATTTAGTATGATTTTTCTAAGTTAAGCTATTTTCTTGAGTAATTAAAAAAAAGAATAACCTCGATCAATGGCCGGATCTGACTGGATCAATGACTCAAATTGATCCCCCTAGTTGAATTCAGATCACACTTGGTGACGTGTCACTTCATGATTGGTCGGCTGGGTGCGAGTTGGATCCCTATGATCCCAACTAGCTTGCTCGCTCGGCTGATGTGGCGCTTTGCGACTGGTCCAACTAGCAGCCTGGTTGGCCCCACGTGAGCAGCACATTCTTTGGCTTACTGCTTGCTCGAGCAGCGAGAGGAGAGACCTTGGCAAGAGCTATCTTGTGCTAAGTTGATATCCTCGAGCGGGAGAAGGTTGGGGAGGATTCAGAGGATCGGTCTGAAGCCAACAAGTGTCAAAATAGGGTGTAAGACCCTATGTAGCTCGTCGCCGCTGCGTGGGCATGCAAGGTCACCGGAGTTGGAATCGAAATGGAGTGGGAGGCAGTCTGGGATCTTAGGGTTGTGACGGGGGAAGCGTAGAGGTGAGGCGAAGGTGATGGTGAGGCTAGAAGGGAGAGGGAGGTGCTGAGGAGCTCGGTTGGTGGTGGTGGCTGGAGGTTGAAGAAGGTGGAAAGGGGGTGTATGCTCTATTGGGTTTTAGGGGAGGCAGAGAAGGCAGCGGAAACAAAAAAAAATTTCTCCCCGAACCCATACCGAAGAAAAGCGTCAACGTCTATATATTAGGAAAGGATGGTTTGTGGAATCATACCTTGTCCCGAGGCTTGCTCGATGACAATACCTCGCGCAATGCGCGGTCTTCAACTCCAGTCTTGGACGACGTCTGTGCAGCTCCTGGTCGTACCGGGACTGACAACTCCTCCTCTTACCGGACTGTCGGATGACAGTTGTCCTCCTGAGCGGCAGTGTCCTCCCGTCTCTGTAGTAGTCCACACGGACTACCTGGAACTCCACACTCATTCTCCCACAAGGAAGTGGAAGGAGTCGCACCCTCCTATTGATGTACTAGTCGCCAACACACTCTCCTGCCTCCAATTGCAACTGCAGCTGTCCTTCCCTTGATGCACCTCCCTTTGCGGGAAGCACTTGCTCGGGCTCTCTCTCGGTTACCAAAACTAGAGAGAATGAAAACTTGTAGAGCAACTGGTTGCACTGAGTTGTTATCTGAGAAGCTCCCACTTCCCCTATATATATAGAAGGGTCATGGGACAGGGTTCTCTATCCCAGGCAATACGGGACTAAACGCAGGAGTAGAAGGGTTTGAGATTTTCCACAAAAAGAAACCAACTCGCAACCTGAACCGATCATTTCACAACGACCTTGAACCGATCGGTTCACAAGTGAACTGGTTGGTTGGGACACCTCAACCGGTCGGTTCACAAGTGAACCGGTCGGTTGGTGGTCCTGGTCGGTTCCCGATTGTCTTTCCTTCTTTTGTTTCTAATTGGTATCGAATACCAATCCTATTTCCGAATCAAATTGGGCAACTTGAAACGAAAGGAAAATTCTCACCAATCCTACTTTCCCAAGTTGCTCGGTTGCACCAGTTGAATCGATCGTTTCAACACTTGAAGCAATCGGTTCACCCTGGACTTGAGCCGATCGACTCAATACTTAAGCTGACCGGTTCAGCAACCTCAGCCGACCGGTTCATCACATGAGTCGATCGGTTGGGAGTGCAGGTTGTGCAGAATCAGTCAATTGCGATTTCAATCAATCCGATACTCCAATCAACGCGTCCAACACCTTGAACATTATGATATTTAGCTATCGATTAATTGAGTGTTTAATTGAACTACTAAACTCCTTTAGTAATCAATATAAACATTGCTTGTGGACAAAACTCCTCTTCCAGGTTAAATCCTATGTGTGTGACCCTGCAGGTCCATTTCACGTTGGTAGTGAAAGTCCATAACACTTATGACTTCACAAGTAAAGAGCGGTGCCTAGTCACACACCATTGCTACCCAAGTGAAAGTAGAAAGTTGGAGAACAACTTTCAATCCTACAATCCGTGAATGGTGTTACAGCGAATGTATAATTCCTTTGTCACTGATATCCCGAATGAACTCAAGGCATCGAACAATCATCTTGTCAACATTCATTCACTTTCTTGATCTCAGAGTAGATTGAAGGAGATATGTATGACATCAATATCACATAGTGATTCACACATGCATGCACATGCCTATCTCAATCCTACTCATCAAGTGGCCTTGGATATCAAACTCCCTCAGGAGGGACAAATCCCATATCTATCTCTCACCCCTCAAAAGCCCCATGTGTCAAAGCCACCCAATCATCACCTTTATTACAACCCATGTTTCAAGACTGCGTTTGATGATGTCAAAGTGTGCCCAACGACATGTGTTGAGTGTAGTGATTTCAGGTCAAAGAATCACACTCACCACCATCACTGTGAGTACTGACTGTGACTACCATCTCATGGTTCCATGTGTCAAACTCACGGTAGGTCTGTCCGGTACACTTGTTCTCTAACAAGTACCTATGTGTTTGGTTTAATATCTCTATATCATGACTAATGAGATTCTGTCATCAACCAACACCACAATCTAGTCTTATGTGTCATTGCTGTCTATCTACCTTCCACAATGACATCTGACTAGGGACATAACAAGAATGTACAAACTCTTAACATCTGTATGATCTCATCCTTTAGGTCATGAACCTGAAGGCATACATCATTGAGTACTGTCATTCTATAGACATTCAATATGTTCTATCACTATCTCATATGACTAAACCAGAAAGAATTGGAAGCTTGCCTTTGATGTTTATCAAATAATTCTTAATGTATCCCACCAATCATCCCATGATTGGCTCTCAGGGCATACATACCAACAAACTCCCACTTGCACTGTGAGCCAATCACCCATGAATCATATTCATAGTGATCTTCAAACATGTCCCACCTGTTACTGTGCTCTAGTGCCAACATAGTGAGTAATGGAAACACCTTGCCAAAGTCAGTATAAATTGCATGTCTCTCATCTCATCGCTGCACGTCACATGTATGAGATGGAGTTGCCGTAATATGGGATCTACTATTCCATTGCTAACCTTTAGCCACATTGCATGATAAAGGATTCCAGACTTGTCATCAATGAGTGGAATATAAGTTCATCTCATGAACTTTCAGATCCATATAGTATCCACTGCTATTCACTAACACACAGATACTCGACATTTCCCTTTTAAATGGTTTTATTGGAACACTTCCAATTATCAACAAACTTTCACTTTTATACATCCTATGTATATTTTGTGATTAATTTTCTGTCCTTTCAAAAGTTCGCATCAATGTAACTCTTTACATTGAACTCTTCCTTATCTCCATAGAACTAGTACTTCCCAAGTACTTATCAAGTTCTTATGGTATTCCAGTAACCCTTACTGGAAGTAGACAGACATCCACTCGTCATGTCCTACATACAAGTTATCAGGATGAGCACATCATATTGCCATGTCCTACATACAAGATGATGAATGCATTTTATTCTTGCCATGTCATACATGCAAGACAATGGGATGATTACATACATGATAGATTTATATCTATCCTTAGTGTTCCCATTCTTCATAAGAATTGGACACTTGGCCTTGGGATACTAATATCCATATAACATGGATAAGTTTTCTCCCACTGAATCTGTGCATACTGAACCCTTCAGTACAGATTGCCAATGTATGCTTTCTCTTTCCAGGTCAAGAGATTTTTCGAGAACTATCTCTATAGATCTCTATTCCTATCATATAGGAAACATCTCTATCTTCCTTAAAGATAATTTCCACTTTTAGATTTCCATTTTAGAACATTGCCATTTCACATCAACATGTGGAATGTGAATACGCTCCCACTAAATCACAAATCCCTTTCTTTATCATTGACATATCAGTCAAACCCTTTGACTATATCATCAAAGTAAAAATCCAATTTTGAGTTGCTTGTACTCAATCAATCATATTGATGAGTCCATTGTAACTTTTAGACTTCATTTGCATTAGTGGATTCATAAACCTTATAGGCTGTGTCACGTACACATCCTGGTTTTAATCCTCATAGGAATGCGGTTTTCGTATCCATATGCCAAATGTCTTAGTCATTAAGTTCCAATTAACAAGCATCATCCTTCTTAAAATGTTATCCATGTGTCTTAACACTTAAGACTTATTTGCACTTATGGATATGATCCAATGAGTGCTACCATCAAGGTCATACCTTATGTAATACATGGAAGTCATTTAGGATGTAATTGTTTTATATCATACCTCAAAAATTGATTCCTCATATTCATCTAGATAGTTGACTCATCATATGAACAACTCATCACATAAATAATTGAGGTGTATCTGTCAAGGATATACGAACTCACAACTCCTTGTGATTCTTAATGTCCATTATTAGTGTGGGGTATTCTTTTATTAAGAAGTATTCAATTATTTTGATAATCATTCTCTAACTCCTTAGAGTATGATTCCTTCTTGATTTAGACATCACCATGCCTTAATCATGAGTTCACTATGATACACTATCATAATCACACATAAGGATCTCAAACATTCGGTCCAAGTATTTCATTCATTGATCTCATCAAGAATTAATACTTTACCAAATTTGTACTTCATTTATGATAATCTTGAACACTTCAAGATATTCATATTGGTATTAGCATTTGTTCCAATAGGTATGTAAATACATCACATGTATTATACCTAATAGGATAATCACTCTCCCACTATATTAGTGAAGATTGATTAATCATGTCCAAGATATTCATGTCTCTTACTGATTCTCTAACCAAAAGAGTCTAGATTTATCCATCATATGGAAACTAGAAATGAATTTCTCATGATTGATGCTAATTTGATTGTTTGAGTTATCTATAACTTTCATGTATCATTTTATCTTATGAATATCAAATACCACAAGATAAACAAGGAATTTCCACAAAGATCATATCTTTATAAATTGAAACATCTCTTTATTAATTGCTATCATTGTCACATAATATGCAAAAATAAAGTGTTTCTATCTATTGGCAATATATGAAATAGCAGTTCATAAGTGTATTACATGCCTTGTGGGCTGAAAATAAACTAAAGTACTCTTATCTATGAAGGCAACACTTGCCCCAATTATGAGTGCTTTACACTTTACATCTTGGTATCATATACCTCAAAAAGTGTTACAAGTTTACTTTCATGACACCTTTAAGTAGAGGCTTCAGTCGCCTCCTTCTTCTTTTGTTCTTCCAGATAGAGAGGAGAATTCCTTTGCCAATGTCCTGGCTTTTGACAATGGTGGCAATTTCCTTTCTTGGTCACGCCTCCCTTGGCCTTGAGAGCTGAAGACGACTTGGGCTCCTAGCTAGCATCAGAACCTTTCTTAGCTTTGCCCTTGCCCTTGCACTTGGACTTGCCTTTCTTGCTCGTGATCACCATCATGGACTTAGGCTTGTCCTTCTTCAACTGTAACTTGGCTGTCCTCAACATGCCCAACAACTCTGACAGTGGCCTATCAAAGTTGTTCATGTTGTAGTTCATCACAAACTGACTGTAAGATTCTGGCAATGATTGCAGTATCACATCAGTAGCCAACTCTTGGCTGAGTGGAAATCCTAGTCTCTGTAGGTTCTCCACATATTCAATCATCTTGAGTGTGTGAGGACCAACTGGATCTCCGTCTGTCATGACGCACTTGAACATCGCCCTAGAAACATTGTACCTCTCTTGCCGTGCCTAATCTTCATACATGTTCCTGAGATGCTAAATCATCTCAGTGACACCCATGTTCTCATGTTGCCTTTGCAACTCATGGTTCATTGAACATAGCATCAAGCACTTTGCATCAATGGCATCATCAGAATGCTTCTTAAAAGCATCCCTTTCTGTCCTTGGTGCATTAGGAGCGGGTTCCTCTGGAATTGGAGTATCCAGGACATAGAGCTTACGCTCTTGAGTGAGAAAAATTCTCAATGTCCGATACTAGTCGTGGAAGTTTGTCCCATTTAGCTTGTCCTTGTCAAGGACCGATCGCAAAGAAAAGTTATTGTTGTTTGTTGTCATTTATACTACAAAAGGAAAATGTGCAATTTTAGTCCAAAAACTCATTTTTGACTTATTTGATTGATTTGAATAATTGACGATATAATTAGGCCTTTAATTAATTATCGCTCCCACTATTTTACTTCAAATTGATAGCCCTCACCATCAATTCAGAAGATTGCAGCGTACAACCTTCTAGTGGGCAAGATCCTGAAATCCTCTAAGTTATGAGTCAGCTAGGGCTAATCGCCCACAACTTAGATCTCTCAGGTAGGCAACTTTTTCCAATTGCATCATATGCAACTCTTGATAAGATGTGATATACAACTCCTTGCAATGATCATCTCCATGCCTCAAGGCGCTAGATCCTATCTAGGTCACCTTGTTAAGTCCGACCCAAACCAAACACGATGAATATGCACCCTGCTAGGGCAAACCCACACATTCATCCTCCACACTTCCACGAGATAGACGGTGCACCACGCTAGGGCGTGCCCACAGTTAGTCGATCAAGCTTTTCACGTGTGTCGCATTTGGAAGGCATATAAAACTTAATATTTTAATGAGGGATTTGGTTTTTATATACATATACATATCCAATCACCACAATACATTGTATGTATCATATACATGCTATATCCCACAGAAAACATGCTCAAATGATAAAAAGCGATGATTATGGCCATCCTAATGTGATTCCTCGAGCCAAGAAGAATCACGGTCATCTAGTTCTACATCACATGCAACCTGTACAAGATGAACTCTGTGCCTTTGCCTTCCGAGTAGATCATCTCATCACATGAATGATCTGTTCTCTCCAGCCGATCGTCTGGGTGCCACCAGCCGATCGGTTGGCTCCTCCAACCGATCGGTTCGCCTTCTCGTCGTGCATCTCTTCATGGCCGCCACCCACTCATCTCGCTCCTCGAACCGGTCATCAACCGATCGGTTCACTCCTTGAACCGATCGTCTGGAACGTCAACCGATCGGTTCACACCTTGAACTGATCGTTTCAGCTGTCGTCAGATGTCCGTCTGTCTTCGACATAACAGGAAATAAAATCTATCCTAATTTTACATTGCTTAAAAGGGAAATCCTGAGTTACATTCGGGGGGAGCAAAGGTAGGAAAGAATCTCGAATTATTTTGAGTTACATTAGGAATAAGAGAGGGAAGATCGGTGCGCAGACCGAGATGCAAGCAACCAAAAACAACCACACATAGATAGGGGTTTATAGGCCATAATCATGCTACACACATCCACCACAAAACTCGTTTAAGGGCGACGCGTATCGAGTGCATTAATAATACATATCATATATAGGCGTGAGGGAGGCTAGGCGAGGAAGCCCTAAACTCAGCTGCCGTCGGGTGAGAAGTGCGAGGAACATGTTGTTGGGTTGGCGCAACGACGCATGAAACTCATTCAAAGTTGGTATGATTGACCACGAATTTGCGAGACTAAGATATTTATGCGGATAGATATCCGAGAAAGTGGATGAGGTAGAGACTGGCTAAGGCTCGGGTTGCGTTCTATCTCCCCGCCCTCTGCGGGAGGTAGGAGATGAAGTCTCCCCCGTTGGATCGCTGATCGACTGCCAAAAAACCTTCGCCTAAACCAAGGTCCATGCCTAGGCTTTAAAGGGTTGTGTGACACATTATTTCATTAATTAAATTAACAATTAAGGTCCGAGATCCAAAAATGAATGGAATATGTACCAAATTCAATTGGTGATATCTCCCAATTGGTTGATCCAATTGCAACAAAATATTAGGGGTAGTTCTATAAGGTCGTCCTGAGGTTGTGGTATAAGTTTGAGATCCAAATTCCAATATTTGATATGTTCATTTACTAAATACACTAGAACATGTATTTTATCATCATAGCATACTAGGGTTTGCAGTTTCTTTGCAATTTGTGACTCATCTTTGTTTAATTGAGTGAGGAAAGTATATGAGGGGATTTTGGTCAACAAATTGATAATAAAACTTTTAAGAGAGAGAAAAATATTATAAAAACTCACTTTGACACATTCTCCCCTCCTTTTAAGAAACTTTCCCTCAAAATTCAAGCAACCTAAAAGAGATGTGGATATTTCTGCTCGACTTCAGACTTGAGCTCCAATGTAGCATTGGTTTGATCACGGTGGCTCCAGAGAACTTGCACCATATCTATACGCTGATTATTGCAAAGCTCCTTTGTCTTTAAATTGAGGATTTTGACTGGTGACTCAGCATAAGACAGATCATCTTTCAGCTCGAGAGGCTCATGATTCAGAATGTGACTGGGGTCCTTTACATAAGGCTTCAGATTAGATACATGAAAGACATTATGCATAGCACTATACTGAGGTGACAAAGAAAGACAATATGCACATTCTTCAACCCTATCAAGGATACCAAAGGGTCCCACATAACGAGGACTGAGCTTGTCGTTATTCTTGGCCAAAGCTCGAATAGGTCGGATTTTCATAAAAACGTGATCACCTTCCTTGAACTGACGTTCGTGTCAGTGAGCAACTGCATACAATTTCTGCCTATCATGTGCTCGCTTCATTCTCTGCCTGATCAGTGCAAATTTATCTACATACAACTGCATCTCCTTAGATTTCATCAAGGTGTGTTCTCCGACATCGTCCCAATGTAATGGAGATTTGCACGGTCAACCATAGAGAGCTTCATATGGTGGCATACCAATACTCGCCTGATAGCTATTATTATAGGCAAACTCAACTAAAGGCAGGTAATGGTCCCACGAGCCTTCCCAGTCAAGAACACAAGCTCATAGAAGATCTTCCAGAATCTGCACTGTTCGTTCTGACTGTCCATCTGTCTGCAGATGATAAGTTGTACTGAAGTTCAACTTGGTGCCCGATTCTTCTTGAACCTGTATCCATAGTTTTGAAGTGAACTTTGGGTCCCGGTCTGAGACAATGGACACTGAAACTCCATGCAGATGTACAATCTCCCGTATATAAAGGTCGGCCAACTCAGAATCTTTCAAAGTGGTCTTCACAGGGAGGAAATGAGCTGACTTGGTGAGACGATCCATGACGACACATGCAACATCATATCCCTTCCCAGTTCTGGGTATCCCTACCACGAAATCCATGGTGATGTGCTCTCATTTCCATTCCAGAATTTCAAGGGGTTGTATTAGACCGCCTAGTCTCTGGTGCTCGGTCTTGATCATCTGGCATGTCAGGCATCTGGACACAAATTCAGCAATATCACGCTTCATGTATCTCCACCAAAACTGACATTGCAGGTCTTTATACATCTTCTTCGTGCCAGGATGGACTGTGTACTTTGACCCATGTGCCTCATTGAGAATCTTTGTCTTTTCAGCTGACTGCTCTAGAACACACATACGGTTCTTATATCGAAGAGCACCATCAAGACCCACATACAGATGTGTTTGAGGCTTTGAAAGGAGAGATGAGAGCTCTGCAAGCTTGGGACTAGCTTTCTGTTCCTCCAGAAGTTCAAAATGCAAGTTGGGCGTGATAGAGATGTTATTGACATGCGTACGATCAGCCAAGAATTTTGGTTTCCAGCTTGCTAGGTCCTCCATGTTCCTACATTCGGGTATAGACAGAGATGCACCCATAACTCTTTTCCTGCTAAGAGAGTCTGCAACTACATTGGCCTTACCTGGATGGTAGCCAATAGTGAAATCATAGTCCTTCAAGTATTTGATCCATCATCTTTGTCGCAGATTCAGATCCTTTTGCATCAAAATGTACTTGAGGCGTTTATGGTCGGTGAAGATATCAAGTGTTGCCCCATACAAGTAGTGCCTCCAGATTTTGAGAGAATGGATGATTGCAGCTAACTCCAAATCATGCGTAGGGTAATTCAACTCATTCAGTTTCATCTGTCTGGAAGCAAAGGCCACTACTTTCCTGTTCTGGTATAGGACACACCCTAGACCATGTCGGGAAGCATCGGTGAATATCAAAAATCCTTCATTGCCAGAGGGTAGAACAAGGATAGGTGATGATGTCAACTTCTGTTTGAGCTCTTGGAAGCAGACTCACAAGCAGCTGACCATATGAAATGCTCGTCCTTACGAGTAAGCTTAGTGGGAGGAAGTGCCACTTTGGAGACATTCATAATAAAATGACAATAATATCTGGACAGACCTAAGAAACTCTGGATTTCAGAAGGATTACGAGGAGGTTGCCAATCAAGTACAACAAAAACTTTAGCAGGATCAATAGATATGTTACCCCCAGAAATGACATGTCCATGAAACATAACTTTGTCAATCCAGAATTCACATTAAGAAAGCTTGCCATAGAATTTCTGGGCTCGAAGAATCTCAAGGACAGACTTCAAATGCTCCCGATGTTTTTCCATAGAGTTAGAATTGATCAGAATATCATCAATGAAGATGACCACAAACTCATCAAGATAAGGTTGGAATACTTCGTTCATCAAGTTCATGAATATGCCAAGTGCGTTGGTCAACCCAAACAACATCACCAGAAATTTGTAGTGCCCGTAACAAGTTCGAAAAGTAGTCTTAGATATATCTGAATCCTTGACCTTAAGTTGATGGTATCCAGAACGAAGATCAATTTTAGAGAAGACTTTAGCAGTATGAAGTTAATAAAAAGGTCATCAATACGAGGGAGAGGATACTTGTTTTTAATGGTAGCTTGATTCAACATGCAATAGTCAATACACATCCGCATTGAACCATCTTTCTTTTTAACAAAAAGGATAGGTGCACCCCATGGGGAAATGCTAGGGCGGATAAAACCCTTATCAAGAAGTTCTTGTAATTATTTCTTCAGCTCCATAAGCTCAGTGGGTGCCATCCTATACGGTGCCCTAGAAATCGGAGTGGTTCCAAGAAGAAGATCTATGGAGAACTCAATGTCTCTATTTGGAGGAAGCCCAGGAAGCTCCTTCAGAAATACGTCAAGGAAATCACGTACCACCTCCTGTCTTTCTACAAGCCCATTGTGAGGACTAGTCTCTGAGATGAATGCAAGGAAGACTTTACATCCTTTAGATATGAGCCTTTTAGCTTTAAGAGAGGAAATTATTACATTATTATAGAATATGCTTCCTTGAGGGATCACTATTGGAGAGGAATGAGGTTGAGAGAGAACTACCATCTTGTTTCTACAGTCAATGTGAGCATGATATGTGTATAACCAATCCATGCCAAGAATCATATCAAAGTCTTCCATGGTTAAGAGAATGAATTCAAAAGGCATATCATGATTTTCGAATTTTAGAGGGAGGACATTAGTTTTCTGTAATGTAGTGAATATTTTTCCACTAGGAGTTGACACATCCAGAATATATCCCAAGTCCCTTATATGTAAGTGCAAAATTGAGGCCAGATTTCGAGAGATAAAAGTATTTGTGGATCTAGAGTCAAATATTTATTTAACAGGATGTCCATTTAAGAAAACAATGCCTACATAGTATAATTATATTTGAAGTATTTGAAGGCATTTGAACGAGATATTAGATATATGAAAAAAGAGAGTTAAGGTTACCTTTGACAAGCTGGTTCAGATTTGCCCTAGACTCTTCTATTGTCACTGCAAACACTCTAGCATTGCGGTGTCCCTGAGGGGGTGGGGCACCCGCTGGAGGTTTGTCAATGATAGATGCATTGGGACACTTATCAAGGAAATGTCCCTCCTTCTTGCATTTGTAGCAGACCAGCTTGGTATAGCGACAAGGTCCATCATGCTGAAAACTACTAGAGGGGGGGGGGGTGAATAGAGTTTTATAGAGATTTTAATAAAAATTCAATTTAACTCAAACAACCACAATGAAAATATTGGACAAGGAGACACAGGGTTTAGAGTGGTTCCAACTATAGCAAATACTATAGCCGTCAGTCCACTACCCGGTTGCTTACCCAACCGGGATTTGAAAAGAAATTTATTTTATTACCTCGCAAGGACTTTACAAAAAATACAATTTCTTTTCCCAAACCCTTCAAGCAGCCTTCATCTAGAAGTAATCGCCCAACCTTGAAGCAGCCTTCCCTTGAAGTAGATGCACCAACTCCCGTTGCACCAGCCTTCTGAAGTAGCTTCCCGTGCGATAGCCTTCTTGAAGTAGCTTGAAGTCCCCTTCTCCACCTGAGAAGTCAACCCTCTCCAATCCGCAGCCTCCAACCCTAGGAGTAGCAAGGAGAGTACAAAAGATAACAAGGAACAAGAAGGAAAATGGAAATTACAACTTATCCTTTTAAGCACAAGGCTTGATTTGCCTATATCAAGCGTATAAATCTCCTAACCAATGTGTATGACAATGTGATTGTAGTGGATAGGAGATACTAGCCTATAGGGCACGAAATGGGAGCAATAGGAATGAATGGCAAGTGTAGGAATTGCTCTATTGCTCTAAAACAGATTGCAAGTGTGTATTTAAGCTCAAGTATAGCACAAGTATAGCTTGGGTGTGTTTTGGTGTCCTAAGGCATGTCGTATTTATAGGAGTGGCCTATGGATACTTAAGGACGTTCTAGACAACTTCTAGGGGCTTCTAAGTGGTTAACTAGACGCTAGATATAAGTTAGGTGCATTAGTAACGGCTAGTTACTTTATTCTGCAGTTGCTGTCAGAGACCATCTCGGTCGACAATTTGTCGACCGAGATACCTACTCGGTCGAAGTTTTGTCGACCGACAGGCTCTCTGGATTAACGTTTATTTGCAACTGTCAACTGCTGTGTCTAACGGCTACTTTTGGTCAATCTCGGTCGAGAAGTTTGTCGACCGAGAGTGTCTCGGTCGAGGAGTGTGGTCGACCGAGATTGACTCTGTTTTCAATCTTTCAATTTAGATACTAAGTGTGTGCATGAGTGTGCATTATGTGATCCTATTGGAAGAGATGACCTAACTAAGTGTGGTGTTTAGCTAGGGAGATCTAACGCTTGATTTACATGAAGTCTAAGTACTTGTACATTATATATTTGTACAAGTTTACAAATGATTATATTGCATGACATTTACAAACATTCAAGCGTATGGATTCCCTAGAACTTTGTCATCACCTTGTTCCTGCACACTTAAGTAGCTCGTTAGATTAATAAGAATGAAATGTTTGTCATCATCGAAACAAAGGGATTTATCATAATATCCAATTTATCCAACAATCTCCCCCTTTTTGAAGATGACAAACATTTCCTAAATATGAAATAAAGAAATATAAAGCATGTGAGTTTCATACCTGAAGATTACCTTTTGAGTGCTGGCCACCAAGATGAAACTCATTTATATTTTAGATTTTATATTCTTTATCCCCCTTTGTCATTTCATAAAGATATCCAATTTGAATATTTTATTTTTCTTCTCCCCCTTAATTTTATATTATGCTCCCCCTTAAATAGATATCCTATTAGGAACCTGGATTTTTGTCCAATTTAGCCACAATTTATTTCTCAATCATTTGCAAAGGATGTTAAGCCTTGAAATGATATGAGATCATGTTAGGTTCATGGCATATGTATATTGATTTCTCACCCATTTTACAAGGGATGTTAAGCCCTGAGAATGATATGAGATTCCCTTAAGCTCATAATACATGTTGATTTCTCATCCATTTTGAAATGAGAGTCCTTTTAATCTTAGAATATATAAAGATGTCTCTAACCAAATACAAGGGATGTTAAGCCCTGATTTATCTAGAGAATTCCTTTAAGAGCAAAATATATTATTTTGATGAAATTCTTTTTCATACAAATTACTTTTATGAATACGAAGGTCATAGCAAACTCCAAATTATGTTTACAATATTTTTGTAAACACCTTAATCAAATAAACAAATTTGTTTTTATAAGCTCCCCCTTAATCTTACAAATTAAGCAATTTAAGGCTTTTAAGGTCACACATGATTTTTGGTTTTGACCTTCATCAAAAGTATATTAAGATCAAGTACAATAGAATAATATCCAGATAAGCATTTTGTCAAAGCTTATTTTAGGTCGCCCTTGACTACGACCATGGTGCCCCTTGGTCAATTTTAATTTTAACCAAGAGGCAAATTTTGCAGATTTCCAAGATACACATTCATATGTGAAGTATAATTTCTGCAGATAGCTATAAATATCAATTTGAAGCATATTAAGATATACCCATCATAGTGAAGTCTTTGACCTAGATTTTTCTAGAATACATGTTTTACATTCATTATAAATGATGTTTCATATGCTTATGGGTACAGAAATATCAAATCCCATTTCTTCTTATACCTTTATCATAAGATTCTTTTAGAAACATATATTTTGACAGAAAGATTAATGTCTTTAAAGTCAAGATATCTTTTGATTTCTTAGAACAAGTAAATAGATAAAAACATTAATAATTTGTTCTAAGAGGCACCTTTTGTCTTGTCATAGCAATATCTTCATCACAAGCTGTGTCCACAATAATTATCTATTATGTCAAGATGCTTTTATGCTGATGACATTTGCAATTATCCGAATCACAATGTTCATACATGATTTGTATATATGAATCAAAGCTTATTTTAAACCAATGAAACATAATGATCATGATGAAGCATGTTAAGTGATACTCAATATGAAAACATTTTCTTAACAATGAAAGCATGATTAATGTCTCAAGTCTTTTTAAAGATATCAATTTGAGAAATTTTGTAACATTGTGTTCTTTGCAAGCATTTTTAATAGTCATATCACTAATGAATTATTTTGCTTGCTTATCATCAAGAATCATGCATGCAATTATCATTATCTATTTGTGTTAACACAAAATCATGCTTAATGATGAAATAGTGAAAGCATGTCCAATAGAATGATAATTTCATGAAATACAGTGATTGTAATCATTTAAAACTAAATGTCATAACACATGATTTCTATCTAGATAGATGCTTTAAAGAATATCATGTAAACATTATAAAATAGGGATTTCTGAACTTGATTTTCAATTTAGAGAATGATGTCATTTATATTCAAAAAGATCTTCAGTCATTAACAACAAATAGATAGCCACTGATCAATCAATTATTCAGCAATTTTACTGCAGATTGAAATCAGTGACCAGGTCAGTCGACGATTTCTCGACCGACTGACTGCTCGGTCGAGGATTTCTCGACCGACAAGGTTTCTGTTTTACCTACAGAACTATTTATTGATTTCAAGTAAATGTAGACTATGTCTAACTCAAATATGCAGTTTAAGAATCAGTTTTAGTTGAGATAAAACATATGAATATCAAAGTAACATCTCAACTAATCATATTCAAAATTTTAAGTTTTGAGGACCTTAATTGAGATAAGTTTTCAAGTTAGAGATTTAGTTACTTGAATCATTTTGTTATCCCTTTATGTTAAGTTGAGATAGACATAAGGATGTGCAATAAAAAATCTTCGGTCATATCTCAACTTAGTCTAATCAATTCAATTTGGGATTTTCGGAACCCATACTAACTCAACATTCCTTTTCTTGTATGGGCATGAAAAAGAGTAATGTCCAAGACGTGAGCAATAATGGCAACATATAGAATCAACCTCAAGTCTTTTTCTATGGTTTTGTTCTAGGTTGTTCTTTGGTACAAATGTGGCTTGATGTGCTCGTGTCTTTCTCCAACTAGGTTGTTGATAAGATTTCTCTTTGGGCTTATAACCTAGTCCTCTTCTTCCAATTTGATGATAGGAATTATCCAATATTCTATCAAGGATTCCATTGTTGCTTAACCTACTGACTTTTTGTTGCAACTTAACGATCTCATCCATTCTTTTCTTAATGTCTAGTTTTGCTTGATCTAGATTGGATGATAAAGAATTCCTTTCTTTCAGTATATTGTCATAATCTACATGGGTGCACAATATAGGTTGTTTTTGAAAGTCATTTAACTTTGCAAGTAATTCAACCTTTTCTTGATATAGAAGATCATAATTTGTTTCTAGAGTAAAAATCTTCACTTCACTACTACTTAGAGATGATTTCAAAGTACGGTTTTCAGAAACAATGTCATCTTTTTCAAAACCAAGAGTATTCAATTTAGCATATAAATCATCATTTTCGGATGTAAGAGCAAGAAGTCTAGCATTTAACTCATCGTTTGTTTTATTAGACTTCTTTAATTTCTTCTTGCACTCAATATACTTATTGTGTGTTTCTTCAAGACTAGAAATTAGCTCTTCTTTTGATAAATCAAGAAGGCTTACCTCTTCTTCTTCCTCCTCATTGGTTGTTGCAATGAAACAATTCTTATGGACCTCTTTCTTCTTTTCTTTCCATGGACAGCCGATTGTTGTATGGTTCGTTCCTAAACACCAATTGCAGCTTGTTGAAAGTTGGTCCAAGTTGCTCCTTTGCCTGCGGTTGTAGTCACCTCCACCCTTCATTCTTCAAGACCTGGTTAGGGTTCCTTGAAGCCTGCTCTGATACCAATTGAAAACTACTAGAGGGGGGGTGAATAGAGTTTTATAGAGATTTTAATAAAAATTCAATTTAACTCAAACAACCACAATGAAAATATTGGACAAGGAGACACAGGGTTTAGAGTGGTTCCAACTATAGCAAATACTATAGCCGCCAGTCCACTACCCGGTTGCTTAACCAACCGGGATTTGAAAAGAAATTTATTTTATTACCTCACAAGGACTTTACATAAAATACAATTTCTTTTCCCAAACCCTTCAAGCAGCCTTCATCTAGAAGTAATCGCCCAACCTTGAAGCAGCCTTCCCTTGAAGTAGATGCACCAACTCCCGTTGCACCAGCCTTCTGAAGTAGCTTCCCGTGCGATAGCCTTCTTGAAGTAGCTTGAAGTCCCCTTCTCCACCTGAGAAGTCAACCCTCTCCAATCCGCAGCCTCCAACCCTAGGAGTAGCAAGGAGAGTACAAAAGATAACAAGGAACAAGAAGGAAAACGGAAATTACAACTTATCCTTTTAAGCACAAGGCTTGATTTGCCTATATCAAGCGTATAAATCTCCTAACCAATGTGTATGACAATGTGATTGTAGTGGATAGGAGATACTAGCCTATAGGGCACGAAATGGGAGCAATAGGAATGAATGGCAAGTGTAGGAATTGCTCTATTGCTCTAAAACAGATTGCAAGTGTGTATTTAAGCTCAAGTATAGCACAATTATAGCTTGGGTGTGTTTTGGTGTCCTAAGGCATGTCGTATTTATAGGAGTGGCCTATGGATACTTAAGGACGTTCTAGAAAACTTCTAGGGGCTTCTAAGTGGTTAACTAGCCGTTAGATATAAGTTAGGTGCATTAGTAACGGCTAGTTACTTTATTCTGCAGTTGCTGTCAGAGACCATCTCGGTCGACAATTTGTCGACCGAGATACCTACTCGGTCGAAGTTTTGTCGACCGACAGGCTCTCTGGATTAACGTTTATTTGCAACTGTCAACTGCTGTGTCGAACGGCTACTTTTGGTCAATCTCGGTCGAGAAGTTTGTCGACCGAGAGTGTCTCGGTCGAGGAGTGTGGTCGACCGAGATTGACTATGTTTTCAATCTTTCAATTTAGATACTAAGTGTGTGCATGAGTGTGCATTATGTGATCCTATTGGAAGGAGATGACCTAACTAAGTGTGGTGTTTAGCTAGGGAGATCTAACGCTTGATTTACATGAAGTCTAAGTACTTGTACATTATATATTTGTACAAGTTTACAAATGATTATATTGCATGACATTTACAAACATTCAAGCGTATGGATTCCCTAGAACTTTGTCATCACCTTGTTCCTGCACACTTAAGTAGCTCGTTAGATTAATAAGAATGAAATGTTTGTCATCATCGAAACAAAGGGATTTATCATAATATCCAATTTATCCAACACATGCCCTCGTCCACAAGTCTTGCATTTACTGCAATAATCCATCAACTTGTTATTCTTCTGTCCTTTCTTTCCTGAACCTCCTCCTTTTTGTGATCCTTTATTATTTCCAGGGTCGAACTTCTTGAACTTCTCTTCCTCAGTGGTGGTCAACCCTAGATATCTGATGCTAGAAGGCTTCTGCAATCCCTGCTCCCTTTCTTGCTTAAGGGCCATGTCTAGGGCTTCATCAATGCTTCGGGGATGGGAGGCTATAACTAGGGTTTTCAGGTGTGTGGAGAGACAATCTACATAATGCTCAGTGAGGCGGTCCTCAGTCCGAATAGGGGCATAGCATTCCAGAAGCCTAAATTTCGGGTATAATTGGCCACTGAGAGACTACCCTATCTAAGCTTGATGTACATCTTCTCTTTCCTCTTCCTCTCAGTTATGGGCATGAAACGGTTGGTGAAGAGGGTCTTGAAGGCTTCCCACCCCGAGTTGTCTACTTCGTCTCCCCAGTTCCCACCATAGTTCTCCCACCAGATCTTCACCCCTCCCTTAAGCAAATGGGTGGCGAATTTGACCTTGTTTTCCTCGAGTACTTCTAGGGTACAAATGACATTCTCTATGGAAAGGATCCAAGCCTCAGCCTTGTCCATGACCTCAGGATGATCTTTCCCCCAAAAGGAATTAGGGTTAAGCTTAATGAAGTCTATCACCATCACCTCCTTTTTCCTAGAGGAGCTAGGTTCAGGGGTTCCTTTTGTGGCAAGGGTCTCCATGAAGTCTAGTAGGATTTTCTTTTGTTCCTCCCACCATTCTTTGGCCATTGTTTCAGGATCAGGTACTTTGGAGGTTTCATGCTCTTTTCTCTTCTTACAGGATGATTCCTCCGAGGCCTTAGAGTTGCGAGTCTTAGGAGGCATCCTAAAATTAATTTGGACATATTAGATTTATTAATTCAATAATTATTCTTATCATCATCATTAATTTATCACATAATACATCATATATTATTTTATTAATTATTAATGACCTTAATGTCATGATTAGTGGAGGATACCCTAAATCCTTATCAGTCGATCCTTAGGACTTTATAAATATAGATACTCCTTCCTAACCTTATAACAGACGTAAGAGGGAAGATTTATTTTAAAACATAGATGAGAGGAGAAATTTTTTTTCTATTGAAGAGGTGAGAGGGAAAATCTATAGATGAGAAGGTTACTAAATTAAGTTACACCCAAGAATAGTGGACACTTAGGGTATCGGCCAGGTAGACTTATACTGCCATAAATGTAGCCTCGTGATTGCCAAGCTAAGTGGCTCGGAGACTTTAGTCATACCCATGGCAGATGCTATCCTAGACACCTCCACCCTTCACATCCCTAACTCAAGGACTACCCTAGACTCAAAATAGGGTGAATGAAGTTCATGTGAGTTGATGTGTGAACATTGGCTCTGATACCAACTATGACGACCCCAATTTCTATATACTTTCCATAGTGACATTCACAGATATGCGTGCACTCATATCTATAGATGTCAAAAGGGAAAATAAAAGAGATTAAGGTAGTCAACTAAAAATAGAGATTTAGCCAAGATCAAGTCCACATCATCATATAATGCCACACAAACATTCATTCATATGGATAAAATAAAGTCATTATGTAAGGAGAGAAAATATTGTTCTAGGAAGAGATAACATTATTACATAGGATATATGTCATCCTCAACATCAAATAGAAAAGAAATAAACTAGACTCTAGAAAGAATGAGATAAGAAGAATAGTTCTATCTAATATATCCTCCATGCTTATTATTTGTGCCTTCAGGTACTTTGAGCATGTATTTCATTTTGGTTGTCAATTGTTCTTTGCACCTAGAAAATACGAGAAACAAAAAAATCAAAAAAGTTGGTACGTGGTAAAAGTTACACTAATAAGATTGCATAAAGGAAAGTATTTGAAATAGAAGAAAGAGAGATAAAACCATTTCTTAAGATGAAAATCAGGTAAACATCCTCTTTATTACATTCATTTTGATGAAGTTGTACTACCCATATTGCACTTGACTTTCATCTAGTGTGGGTAATATAATATCATCATACTTCTAACATGGGCCAAGAAATCATACATCCATGTTAGGAAACATACATCCACACTAGGATATGTTCTCTCGTAGCTACAACCCATCATAATCATTTATGTTCTATTAGATTTGGCGAAGTTAACTCATACTAGTTCAACCAAGCAATCATATCCAAATACGAGCATTCAAGGTATTACATATCATAGGAAACCAGAAATCTAGTCTTATACTTATAAGACCACGCACCTGCTTGTTCAAATCAGATATCCAAGAATGTATAATCAATAGGAAAATAAGTCACCCTGAAAAGAAAGCAAGGGTACAACATTACAATTGGTCCATGTGACAAAGACTACGATGTGTCCTTAGCTATTATCCTCTTTTATGCTATCTAATTCAGATCAGGGATTTCCCATATTTTAATTGAGTTTAGAGATATTATCAGGTCTGATCCATCATTAATTAGTTTTCTTAAAAGATAGTATTGAATTACTCAAAAAAAATATTTTCATAATTTAGGGTTTCTAGGGTGGTCATATAAAAAGGAAGCAACCCTTAAGATATTAATGGTTCCATAAGATCAGGGTTTGTATTAGAGTTCAGGACCATTCATGATCACTAAACATCATCTAATAATACTATATTTGATAAAAAGATGTATATCCAATTACATGTAGAGAGAGAAAATTAGATTTAGGGTTTCTTCTAATAATTTCATCATTTATCTACTAAGATTAGTGTTTTGAGTTATATTGGAAGCATGGTTACATCTAAGGTTAAATACATTTTGGAAGGTCAGATATCATCAAGGAAAACTATTACCAATAATTAATTATAATTAAGGAGGTCATTAAGGCTTTAGGCAACTATGTTTGAAATATAAGACGGATCTAGGTCCTGATATCATTTTATTTGGATAGATGATATTTTTCTGATCAAAATAGTATATAGGTTTGATATTTTCTGATAATCCTAGCATTTACTATGATTTTTTTAAGTTAAGCTATTTTCTTGAGTAATTAACAAAATAAAAAGAAAAGACTAACCTCGATCAATGTCCAGATCCGATTGGATCAACGACTCAGATTGATCCCCCAAGTTGAGCTCAGATTGCACTTGGTGATGTGTCACTTCATGATTGGTCGGCTGGGTGCGAGTTGGATCCCTCTGATCCCAGCTAGCTCGCTTGGCCGATGTGGCGCTTTGTGACTGGTCCAGCTAGCAGCCTGGTCGACCCCACGCGAGTAGCACCTTCTTTGGCTTGCTTCTTGTTCTAGCAGCAAGAGGAGAGCCTTTGTCTAGAGCTATCTTGTGCTCAGTTGATATCCTCGAGCGGGAGAAGGTTGGGAAGGATTTAGGGGATCGGTCTGAAGCCAGCAAGGGTCAAAACAGGGTGTAAGACCCTACGTAGCTCGTCGCCGTCGCGTGGGTAGGCAAGGTCGCCAGAGTTGGAATCGAAACAGAGTGGGAGGCGGTCTGGGATCTCGGGTTTGTGATAGGGTGAAGCGTAGAGGTGTGGCGATGGTGATGGTGAGGCTAGAAGGGAGCGGGAGGTGCTGAGGATCTCGGTTGGTGGTGGTGGCTGGAGGTTGAAGAAGGTGGAAAGGGGGTGTATGCTCGGGGTGCCTCGAGTGAAATTGAGTCTGCGTGATGGTTAAAGGGGGAGAGGCGGAGCTAGTGGAGGCCTTATATAGGCGTGAGGGAGACTAGGCGAGGAAGCCCTAAACTCAGCCGCCACCGGGTGAGAAGTGCTAGGAACATGTTGTTGGGTTGGTGCAACGACGCGTGAAACTTGTTCAAAGTTGGTATGATTGACCACGAAATCACGAGACTAAGATATTTACGCGGATAGATATCTGAGAAAGTGGATGAGGTAGAGCCTAGCTAAGGCTTGGGTTGCCTTCTATCTCCCCACCCTTTGTGGGAGGAAGGAGAGGAAGTCTCCCCCGTTGGATCGCTGATCGACATCCAGAAAACCTCAGCCTAAACCAAGGTCCGTGCCCAGGCTTTAAAGGGCTGCGTGACATAATATTTTGGTAATTAAATAAACAACTAAGGGCCTAGATCCACAAATGTATGGAATATGTACCAAATTCAATTGGTCATATCTCCCAATTGGTTGATCCAATTGCAAAAAAAAATTAGGGGTAGTTCTATAAGGTTGTCATGAAGTTGTGGTATAAGTTTGAGATCTAAATTCCCATATTTGATATGTTCATTTAGTAAATACACTAAAACATGTATTTTATCATCATAACATATTAAAGTTTGCATTTTCTTTGCAATTTGTGACTCATCTTTGTTCAATTGAGTGAGGAAAGTATATGAGGGTATTTTGGTCTACAAATTGATAATAAAACTTTTAAGAGAGAAAAATGTTATAAAAACTCACTTTGTCACAATATTGCATGTATCAATGTTGATAGAGAGAGGGAAGATAATCACCTAAATCTAATTAGACCAGTAGAGAGACAAGGCTGAGAAGGGAACTCCTCTTTTGGGGGAGGGTAGAGGCAGTATTGGTGTGGGTGAGCTCCTGTCCATTGGACTTGGGCAGCGGCCAACACAATAGCTAGAGGCGGTGGAGGCAGAGAAAAGACTAGTAGTAGTGGCAGCCAACACATCAACTGGAGGTGGCCAACATTGCAGTGGAGGCTATGGTAAAGAGTAGCAACAACGACTTTGGTGTCCTCCCAAGCTCGGTCGTTCTCTCATGCAAGGAAAGGAGAGCAACGGTGGAAGCGATGCCTGGAGGAAGAGTGGAAGCCATCAAAGAATGAAGCAGCAACAGATGGAGGAAGAGTTATGGTGGGGAAAATCACAACAAACCTAGGTGAATCATGATGAAACAGAGAATGGGGAAAACTCTGTTTTGTGAGGGTGGTATTAAGCTACCCATAGTTTTTGGTTGTTAGAAAAACTAATGTTTAACTTTTATAGTCATTAGTTACTTGTGAAAAGCTAACAACTAAGTGCAAATCTAAACAAAAAAAGTTGCACTCGGTTAGGGTTTTAGTCATCGATTGTAAGAGATAAAAATCGACATCTATTTACGTATCGAAACAAATTTTTTTGATCTAGTGTTAGGACCATAGTTGTCGGTTGTCCAATAAAAGCTGATGATGAAGGAGAAAATTGGGGGGGGGGAATATTTTCACGGGGACACGACACAAAAAGACCTAGTGTTCTGTTTCTAGTAAACAACCGACGCTATAGAACCATCCCCTTAAAAAATGTTTGTCTCGCAAAGAGTGATTAGTCGTTAGTTAGTTGAAAGAGATGACGACTAATGAGGGGATAAAGTTTTCCACACAGACATGGCGCGAAACATGTGTCATCGGTTTGAAAAAAATAACACCGTATTGAAAATTTTAGAGGTAATTTTTTTTCCCTGGAAAATTATATTTCGCGGATAATATTAGACGTTGGTTTTTTTAAAAGAAATCAACGTTAAAGTAGAAGTGGTACCTGTGAATTTTTTGAATTGGCAAGACTTCACATATGGTGACAATTGTCTTATATAACTGACGCCATTGTCCATTGGCATCGATTTTTTGTGTGTAACTGGCACCATCAAATGTGATGTTATATGTCATTTTAGTACTAGTAGATGTAGAGATAAGAGATGTGTGTCTCCCTTGACAAGGGTAGTTATTCCATATATATACTACTAGTATTCACAAAGATCTTCTGACAATCTCACACCCTCCTACACTTGATTACTTACCAACCTCCTTGTTCATTTCCATATACACAATAACATGTCTTTTCTACAATATTCCTTTTCCATAAATCAATTTAACATGAACTACATTATGGGGAAAAGGAAAGGAATAAATCTATATTGCACTTTCCATTTCCTTACTCATCCTTTTATTAAAATACTTGGATTTTATTCTAATAATACCAAAAGTCAAGAAAAGACAGTACCATCGTCTTATTGGGACTTAGACTTAGAAATTAAAAAGCCATTAAGGAATGCACATAAATTTATGGCACCTTATTGGATTATGAATTCTAGATTATTCATCTATTTCTCTCCTTGATATATTCCTCAAGTTTATTATCTTTATTCCATGAAACCCACTTATGCTTTTTTCAAGTATAAGTTGGGATAAACAAAACTTGATACTTCAACTTTTCATTAAAGTAATCATCATTATCTCATGGAATATCCTTTTTCTCCAAATTTCTAGAATTCTCTTCCTTTTCACAATTATTTCCAAGTGTAAAAGAGTTAAATCAAAACAATGTTATTTGATGCCTCAAACATTATGTTGCCACTCTCGACTAGACAATTATTCTTTTAATTATCTAAAAAAACATGTATTTTATTTTCCTTTGGAAACTTGACAATAATTTAATACTTCTATCATTAGACAATTAAAAAAATCATTGCTATTTATTTATGCACAAAAACTCTTATATCTTTGTGTTATGCCCCAAGGACATATTTGCAATGAAAATAGTCTCATAAGTACATTATCGTATCAAAAATCCATTATTATTTATTCATATATGAATTTCTTCTGTTTATTTAACTTGTTCCACATGCACCCATGCAACAAAGATGGTTAATACCATTGGATAAAACTATTTATCAAAACACGCTTTATATTTAAATCATTCAATTTTAAAAAATTGATGATATTACACATGCCATATGACTTGGAGTGTAATGAAAACATCCCAACACTTTGGTGCCTTGGGCACAAACCATCCCCTATAAATAGGTGCTCCAAGCCTTCAAAGAAGGCTTCTCTTAAGATGTGATGAAGTGTTGCCCAAGTCTAGACCCACAATTGATCCCCATATATAGGAAAGGATGACATTTCATACCTCATTGGTGCCCCCTTCAGACATTTCTACATCCATATTTGATAGAAGGAAGATCATAGAGGTGAATATCTCTATCGCCATCATCATATTTGAGAGAAGGAGGTCTCCATTGACGTTGTGCCCTTTAGATACTATTTTTATTTTCCTTTCTTCTTCTCCAGATGTTCATCTCCTCCATTTATCTTTTGGATATGGCCTTCATTTTTTGTGAATTCATATTGTCACTTGTGGCTATACCTTCTGACTTGTCTTGGGTGTAGCCTCTAAGTCCATACCAACAGGTAAATAGTCATATTCTATTGAATGTATATACTCTTATCTTGTTTCATTCCTTAGTCTTGTTCATGAATGAATTTCTTACATGATTACATACCATTTTGTGATGCAAGTTTTATAATTCCTCTAAAGTGTAGTAATTTATTATAACTAGAGTTAAGGAGTGGTACAAATGTATGAAACTGTTGGATCATTAGAGATAACGATCATGCGTTTGTATGTTTGATTATTTATTTTTCAACTTGAGAAGAGACATGGATATAATATAGATCTAACTTGATGTCAAGAGATATGGTTTTAGAAATTAATGATGACCACTTCCAACCTATTCCAAGAATACACAAATTTATATGAGTTTTTGCATGTTGGTGAGTGTAATGTTTCAGTGAAGTCCCATCCAAGTTCTATCCTTAAATTGAAATATATAGAAAATATCTAATTAACACTCTCATTATGTTAACTTAGTTTTGATTACTCTATTCTTTTATTCTAAATTTAGTACCTTGTTAAGAAAGGGACATCATATATTCCTTTTGATTTGACTTAGCGAAGTTAAGGTGTCTATTACTAAACAAATCTTTGCCCTTGTCTCAATCTTTCACCCTAGTTACCACACATGACCATGTATTACCATTGATAGCATCTGAGGTATCAAATATAAATCTAATATGTCTTCATTTTGGACACATGAATTTCATGCAATTTTTTTAGTTGTTTAGAACAAGAAACACCTTAGAAATCTGTTCATCTCATCATATAGAGAGACATGGGAGGGGAAATAGCAGATAATAGATAGTATGAAGGATATATTACATGGATGAGGGCGATAATGGAGTTGTAAGGCCAAAGATCAACAAAGGAAGTTGTGTATCCAACACACACAAACATGTAAGAACAAAACCATGGTTGTTAGGTCCAATTATCTCCTCTAGGTTTCTAGGATGATCTTCTTTGTCCTAATGGACCTTTGTTTGTAGAAATAAAGAGGATGGCAAGGTAGTTGGGTAGATATAAGTTTCATATTATGTTAATAAAGCAACATTAGAGAGGAATGAAGGTTATGTTGGGTTCATAATATCATAGATATAAATGAAGAATCCACTTAGACTTGCAAATTGCATGACTAAGAAGGAGGCAAGATTTATCCGCAACTATGTTTATCACAACAAAGTACTTCAATAATATAAGAAAAGAGCAGAACATGTTCCTTGTCATTGTCAATCATTATATTACAACTATGTTGATCACAACACATTTTTTGATAATATAATAAAAAACCAACTCAACATGCTACATACAATTGTAAGAAAAAAAACATTTGTGGGTGTAGTTTACTAATTGCGAATCACTCATATCTTGGTCCAACCCAAGAACTAGTTGTAAGCTGACACATGCATGACAACACATGTGTCATACATGTGCAAAGTGTACTTCAACCAGAACCTATATCAATAAGATCGATTATTTTGGAAATACAAGATACACACACAAATATGTATATATATATATTTGTAAATATAGTCAATCTAGAATACACTCTAATGTACAAATAGTATCTCTTACACTCAAGTAGTGTTTACATATATAGACCATTTCTTTGAAAAATCCATTTAATTAATAATAATTTCTTTAACAAATACATGCAACATACAAAATTTGAGCTGATTTGGATTCTTCTACATAACATCCTAAGTCTTGAGGACTTGTATGAAAATTATCTTACAAGGAATGATTGGACTACTCATATCGCCAAGGTGCTCCTCCTTTTCAGGAAGCCCATCACTAAAGAACTTTGTGGTTAAGTGTGCTCAACCCCGAGTAGTACTTGGTTGGTTGACCAGTCAGGAAGTTTATTCTGGCTTACACGTGAGTGAGGACAAATCATGTGATTAAGTCTAGTGGTAATTTGTGGGGCCATTTGTCATTTATGAAACTCTACTAGAGACTTGGGCAGTGCACTCATGTGTTACAAATGGTATTAAAGCCATAACCCTCTAGTAGGTGGTTCCCTCATGGGCATGTGGCATGCTAGTCTTGAGTTGTGTTGGCCAGACATGATAGAAAATTTTGTCCATAGTGATATAGCCACCCTTGTGCTGGTAATCCGTGATTGTAAGTTGGGTGTCCATGTGCCATTCTGGGTCTATGCTGAAATGAGTATATATTATCAAGACTTATAGTTGATCCTTGACCAATACATAAAGAGTCTAAGTCTGCAAAATTGTAACATCCTAAGTCTTGAGGCCTTGGTTAAAAATGATCTTAAAAGAAATGATTGGACTACCCATATCACTAAGGTGCACCTCCTTTTTAGGGATCCCATCACTAAAGAACGTTGTGTTTAAGCGTGCTCAATCCAGAGCAATACTAGGATTGGTGACCAATTGGGAATTTTATCTTGGCTTATGTGTGAGTGCGAACAAAGCATGCAGTTAAGGATAGTGGTGGCCTGTGGAGCCAATCATCATTCTTGAAACTCTACAAGAGCCTTAAGTAGTGAGCCCAGGTGTTACATTCTAGGTCACTCTCCCATGACAAAAAAATTGATGCAAAAAATTAATTCGATTGCATTTTTTTGTCTTTTTATGCACGACCTATATTGTCTAAATGAGCTCAAATTTTGTATGTAGTATATTCATAAGATATTTAGGATCAATGTTTTAAATTTTCAATATGAAAGTTACATGATGGAAAATGACTTGAGTGTAGTCAATCTCCGGTGCACTAATGTTAATTTCAGTTTGACTCTATACACACACAGATATACATACATACATACATACATACATACATACATATAACAATAAAACATCACGCCACCCGCTAGGTCTGGCTCTGGTGACTCGCGTGCAATCGCCGCCGATCTTTGGCATGGCGCCCACATTGTCGGCCACTCTGAACGGTGATGTCCACCCTACACCACCCGTCATCGCCACCCACACTACGTCCGCCACCAACCCTAGCCACCATACTGACAGAAACAGGAAGGAGAAAGGATGGCCGGACTAGGGAAACCCTAGTCGGGTAGAGCCAAAGGAAGGAGAAGGCAGGCGCAAGACCTAGTCCCAGGTCTTGAGTAAGCCAGCGGTGAACACAAAGGAAACCCTGGAATTCCTAAAATCGTTGATTAAGGAGGGAGAGATACACGTCAAACTCGAGCCATAGGAGTTCGGCAGGATGCATGATGTCTGGGAGTTCACTGTGCTGGTCTACATTCTTGGGAGGAGGCCATTCTACCCTCACCTCAAAGCCTGGATCTAGTGCAAATGGAGACCGAAGGGCACATTCGATCTCTTGTCCAGGGATAATGGCATCTTTCTTGTGAGATTTGTGAACACTGCCAACAAGGACGATGCCCTCAACCTCGGCCCCAGGTGGTTTGATCATCAATTGGTGATTGTGAAGGACTACCGATATGGGATGAACTGAAGAAGGACATCTTCTCTGCGGTTCTGACTTGGATCACGGTACACTCGATTGGCCGTTCTTGGACAAAGCAGTCAGTGGGTACGATCGCTAGTGGAGTCGTGACGATTCTGCACATTGACGAGAACTCGCTTGTGTGCGATGAAGCCCGGGTCATTGTGGAGCTCAATGTGGAGAAGGCAACACCTCAGAAAGTCATGCTGAATGTAAAGGACAGGGAACCCATCCCGGTGAGTGTGGAATATGACCATGTCCCGGCGAGGTGCACCATCTGCAAGGCTTTTGGTCACATCGGCGCCTATTGTTACTGGAAATCAGTGGACAATAGCAAATATGGCAAATAGGTTTGGAGGGAGAAGCTTGTACTAGACAAGCATCCTGCGGTAGACAAAACTGAAGAGATGGAGGGGTAAAAGGGAGAAGGAAGCAAAGAAGCACAACAAATGCCCAAGGGGAAAGAAACAAGCAACAACAAAGTGAATGAAGGTAAAGAGAAGTAGGCCAAGTCCCTGTTGGAGAAAACAAATAGTGGGGAAGAGGGTGAGTTCGTGTCTAGCTCACGAGGAAAGGTGTAAAGAAGCCAGGTATTCCCAGGAACCAAGGTGTCAGTTCTATTCTGGACACAAAAAATAGTTTTAAGGCGCTATCTGAATCAGATGCTGAGGAGGAAAATGCAACTAAACATTAGGAGCAGAAGGGGAAATGTAAGAATGCTGGAAAGGAGCCTCCTAGGCATTCCAGGTCCAAAAAAAATCATTGATATGTCCATTCTTCTATGGAATATCAAGGGAGGGTGTGATAGGAGCAAGAAGAAGGAAATTAGAGAATGTATTGTTGCTAGCGGTCATTCTTTGGTTGCATTGGTAGAGACAAAGATAAAGGTACATAATACAAATAGTATTAAATATTTGTTTCCGCAAGGTTGGGAGCATGTATCCAACATTTATTATGGTGAGGTTGCTAGGGTATGTGTGGCATGGAAGCCTAATGCATGGCAACTTTCAGTGGTACATATGTCAGATCAATAGGTTACAATGGACTGTGTTAATAATGGTGGCTTGCATACGTGATTGACAACTATTTATGGTCACAATGATGGCAAAGAGAGACTAGACCTATGGGACAATATGGTTTCTATCTCAAAACAGGATATGCTCCCCTGGATGGTAATTGGTGATTTTAATACAGTGTGTTTGCAGGCTGAGAAAAAAGGTAGAAGACTTGCTATTAATGCTGAAGTGGATGCTTTCAACTGAGCCATTGATAAATCATGTTTCTTTGAATTACCAATGGTTTGTGGGGATATCTTTACCTAGAATAATGAAAGGGGCCCTGGTGACAGGATATAAAGCAATCTGGATGGAGCTCTGGTGAATGATGAATGGCTGAATTTTTTTCTTAAGGTACAAGTAAAGGCTAAAGGTTCAGATATAAGTGACCATGCACCTATTGCTGTTTAGATTACTGAGAAAAAGTAGAAAAGGAGGCCTTTCATATTTCTAAATTATTGGACTGATTAGAAAGTGTTTGATGAAGTCCTAAAGAAAATCTGGAGTACTCAGGTGATAGGCAATCACATGTATGTATTTGCTGAAAAGTTGAAGAACACCAAATGGCACTCAAAAAGTGGTTAAATGAAGAGGTGAACATCCCAAAGCTACTGAAGGACACCAAACAGGAGTGCAAGGACACTAGAGAAAGATTGTTGACTAATCCATTCAATCCAAAGCTGATTGAGAAATACATGCAATTAAAAATGATGCTTGAAGATCTAAAGAAGGCAGAGGAAAAATTCTACTGTCAAAGAAGCAAGGAAAAGTGGATGGAGGATGGGGAAAAAACACAAAGCTATAACACACTGCAGTTAGAAGAAGAGAGGCATGTAATATTATATCTAAACTTATTAATGTTGAAGGTATGGTTGTCAACAAACAGGATGATCTTGAAGAACAGGCTATCAGGTTCTACATGTCTTTGTACAATAAAAATCTCTTTGATAATATTGATGAGCAGGAGGAAGTTGAATGGAAGTTTAGACTCACTAGCACACACAACAATATTCTCACTAGAAGGACCAATGAACATGAGGTCAAAGATGATGTGTGGAGTATTGGAAGCAATAAGTCACTAGGGTCTGATGGTTTCAATGCTTTCTTTTATAAGAAGACTTGAGATATTATTAAAGATGACTTGCTAGCTTATGTGGACTGGTTTCTGCAAGGTGGGAACATGGGGAGACAGGTCAATCCCTCCTTTCTTGTTCTTATTCTGAAGAAGAAAGTTACATCCTGTCTTGCTTATTTTTGACCCGTTGCTTTCTGCTCGGTACAATATAAAATTTTTGCTAAAATTTTGGCTGCTCGGTTGACGATGGTCCTCCCTTTTTTGATTTCTATAAATCAAGGAACTTTTGTTATAGGTAGAAGTATTAGTGATTGTGCGCTTCTAGCTGGTGAATTTCTTCTAGATTACAATGTTATGAGAGGTAGTAGGAAGGCTTGCCTAAAATTGGATGTTTCCAAATCTTATGACAGTGTAAGGTGGGATAAATTATGGTGGATCATGCAACAGATGAGATTCAATGAACAATGGATAGGCTGGATGAAATAATGTGTTGGGACCACTAGCTACTCTGTTCTGGTGAATGGCTCGTCTGCATGTCTTTTTAGAGGGGGCAACGGGCTGTGCCAAGGAGACCCCAAATCTCCTCTTCTTTTCATGATTGTCATGGAGTATTTCAAAAGGAAGATGCAACAAGCTGAATAAAGGAAGGAAATAAAGCCTTACACTATCCATGGCACAAAGGTAATGACACACTTGATTTTTGCAGATGATGTCCTGGTGTTCATTGAAGCCAAACAATAATATCCAGAAAATCTTAATAGCTTATTAGGGGAGTTTGGGAAGCAAACATGGCTGTGTGTTACTGCAAATAAAACACACATTTTCTTATCAAAGAATTGCTATCAGTTGGAGGACAGACTCACGCCGGCTATGGGAGTGGAAAGGGGTGAATTGCCAACCAAGTACTTGGGATTCCCTCTTGCAGGTGGCAACCTTCACGTCAAAGATTTTATGGAATGCATTGATAAAGTGGAGGAGATGATTAATAGATGGCCTACACAAAGACTTCCATGGTGGGGTGCAGAACCTTGATAAAATTTGCTATAGAGGGCCATCTCATTTTTTAGGTACAACAAGGTGAAATTCCCATATCTATTCTGGATAGAATTGAAATGAAGACTGCTAACTTTCTATGGGGGAGTGAGCATCATCCTATTAAGTATTCTAGGCTGGCTTTTCCTACAGATGAACACTACAACAAAAATAACCATTAGTGGCATTTTATGTTTTGGCTTTTGTATTAAAAAGCAACTAAACCTTAACATACACTGGAATTTTTAATCAAATGCCTCTACATGTCCATTATAATTTTCTAGCACAAAATTCCGATGATAATGGCTTTTATGTGTCGCAATACTGGCAATTTATTATTGCCTATAATTTATAGACATTCCATTTCCTTCATTTTCTCCTAACCCTCCCATGTGCCTCCTCTAATTCCGTCGATGGTCGATCGTCTGCGGCGCGACCTACTACGCGAGACCTATTGTGCCCTAGGGGTTGCGGCAGGCGAGAGACTCCCACTAGGGTCATCTATGTCGAGTGGCCCTCTTCGGGGCTTGGGGGGCAGGAGATCATCTTCGGCCGCTAGTGGATCGTGGTCCTAGGATCCCTATGCGGAAAAGCAGGTACAACTTGCAATCGAGCGACGGGGAAGATGGCGGCCCTGGCTAGCTAACTTCCGATGGGTGAAGACGACGGGGGGAGGTCAAGAGAGGAAGAGGGTGTAGGTGGGAGATTTGGGGAAAGGTGATTGGTTGGGATGCCCGCTCGAGCTTTGGCTTGAATGAGGTAATGGGGGGGGGGGTAGGTAGGCAAGTAGGTCAGCTGAAATGGGTATGGATCTCTGCTTGCCTGTGCATCGGTGATCTACTCTGGAGGGAGTGAGGATCAGGGTTCATGGCAGCAGTTCTAGTGAGCTAACTAGTTATTAGTTATCTGTACAATGTTGTGATCATCTTCATTTGGGGCGCTTCTTTCCCAGTCTACAACTAGCATTACTTACTGTGTTGTGTCTTTGGGGGCGATTACTAGAATTTGTATGATAGGTCGTCCGTTGCTTTTCACTGGCGGGAAATGCTGGTGAAGTTGGGAGGAGTCGGCTGATTTATGCTCTAGTACTAGTACTGGCTGCTCCTATTTTCCTGTAGCAAAAATGGGGAAATCGAAGATGATTTATTTTTTACCATCTTTCAGATTTGAGAGTTACTTACAGTCGTCGAAAGCTTGCAGTTTTCTTTTGAATCTTCGATCTTGTGCATTTTTTTCTTTCTAGATTCCCATCTTCCATTATTCCTATTCTTCCGAGGAGGAATATATTCTTCATCCATGCTGCTCTCTCTTCAGCCCAGTTCCATCCAAAAATCATAGATATACAAACGAACTCAAGGCATGCTCACTAAGAAACTGGCATGCATTGTGTGCACTGGCACCGCACATCTGTAGGTTCTATGTCTCCACATCATTTTATTCTACTGGATGCGGTATTTTGGTCAATTTTCAAGTGTTTCCTTCTTTTTCCCACAACTCACTTTTATCATCGAGAATCAAGTCCAATTAGCACTTAGATTTCCCCAATCGAGCTCTTGTCTCTTTGCATGGGTAATGGTGGTCTATTCTGTATCAAAAGATAAATGGATCTTATTAGTTGCTACTTGCCCTCTTGAGTCTTTGATGCCTTCTTTTACATCATTCCTCCTTTCTATGCGCCCTAACCATCTCCCCCTTTTCTTTTTGATTGCTGGTGTTGAAGTCCTAATTTACTTCTTGATGCTAGGAATAGCATCCTTTACCCCTTGTGTTTCCTCGATAAGGAAGGCCTCGCGGTGAGTTCTTACTTTGTCTTTTCAATTTCTCTTACTCCTTAATCATTTCTATAGCTCCAATTTTTTAAAACATGTCAAAATGATGACCAGTTTCAACATGATGATGATGACTATTCAGAGGCGTTGGTATCCTAGGAAGTAGTTCGTGCAAGATGGGAGTCTGTAGTTCCCCCATCGACCAATGTTTATTATATGCATGTTTTTCTTCTTCTTTTCAGTATACATGAACATACCCCTTTTTTCCTTCATTCCCAATGTGGAACAAACTATGATTGACAATGGGACGACCATAACTCCATACTCTAACGGATTGCTTGCCAGACATCAGCTGAATCTGATGCATACAACTCATTTGCCATCTTGCGCTAGGGATATATTTGTATCGAAGATGTTCCATCCTACTGCTTCTTAGAAGGTTACTTTATTTTATTTCCATTCAGTAGAACATATACCTCGTTGCCCTCTTTTTGAGCTTGTTACATGCGCCTTATTCACTTTTTCTTCTTTCCTTTGCGGCGTCATTGCTAGTTGGCCTTGTTTGTCTCATCATGTATGTTAGTTGGCCAAGTCACACACATATCATGGGTGAACTTTTCGGTTGAATGATCTTGCTCATAAACTACTTATAGAATTGTCTGAACCAACTTGTGTCTATATTAAATAGAATGATGTTGGTTACTTGTGTCAGCTACTTGTATAATGCATACTAGGTAACACATGAATACATTTTGGCCTAAACATAAATACATATTAGTTCTCAAAACTTTTGGTTCGTTTCAGATTTATATAGTTAGTATGCTATTTGCACTAGTTTGTAACGTTAAAAACAGGTTGGTCACACACTAATATTTTAATAATAGTCCTTAAAAAGCAAGAGATTCAAATAAAACTGGGATAATGGATCTAATTCATGTCTCGATCTACATATTCCAACACATAACTTATATGGATGGGTCTGACCAAAATACATATCTAAATAAACCAAAATAAATTCCTGATTTGTATTCTGGCTAGGCTCGAAGCAAGGTAAAATCAATGTAAATAAACCAAATACATTTCTACCATATAGTATATGTATGTATAAATTAAATACCATTAGTATAATTGTGCATCTGCTATAAAACAAAGTTGCCGAAGAGATGGCACCCAGATGGTAAAAGTACTGATGTAAGACCGAGAGGTCTCAAGTTCAAAACCCCCCGGCCACGGGATGAATGAATGGCCAATTTTAAAAAAAATATATATAAAACAAAGTTGTCTACAACTTTATAAATTTAAACATAATCTTATATTTGTTTGTTTGACTTGATAAGAAAGTACATATCAACATGTACCTTTGAAAAAAACATCTCTCTTGTGTATTGTTCGGGATGTGGCCAAAACCCAGTGCAAACCCACAATATTTGTTTCACGAGTACGTACTGGGATCTTCAATCCTTATTTGGACTTAGCTAGTTTTTACTAGCTTAACAACATGTTAGGTATGGAAATGGGCCGTCCTTGGTCCATCCATTCATTGTTACCGCTGAAGCCGTCGGCTTCAGTATAAAGGGCCACCCGATTAGATTCTGGACACTCGTGACTGGATACCCACAGACGGGGATCCATGGACTCCCAGATAAACCACCACCTTTTTACTAAAAAAAAAGTAGCATATGGTACAACAACTCATCATCTCTGACTTGCTCATACCACCGCCAATTAGTTAATCAACAAACACCGTCCATGCTAACAGTGGGGAGTAGGAACCGAACAATAAAACTTGTGAAGAAAGTTTCACTGGGAACATCAAAGAAGGTGAAGCAACTAAAACTATTGTTGTTGATAGTGGGGAGATGTTGCCGCTTCCGGCAACCGGTACAATTGTCGCTGGAGGCAACCCATACCATTGTTGCCGCCGACAATAGGCTCTGTCACCAGTGTAGATGATGAGACATCACCAGAGTTGTCATCCCCTCTCTTGTCAGCATTTTTGGTGTGATGCATGGGCATGATCTTGGCATCCTTAGTTTCTCCGGTACGGCCTTGTGACCTCTGATCCTGCCTCCTTAGTCTCCCACATACACCGCTACTCTAAATAGTTGTCTTGCCGCACTTGCTCCTAGTCTGAACCTTGTTGTGGAACAACATCTTGCATGACTCCATGACGGTGGAGTAAGGTCTTTGCATGTCTCCTTGACGACGGAGCAAGCCTAGTGAGGGCACACTGCCGACACTAACCAGTGCCAGGCTACAGTGGAAGGCAAGAATGACCTAGGTCATCGTGAAGGCACACCATCATGGAGGCTCACTAACGTCACGCCATAGCAAAAGGAACACATCCTCCAAGACTATCACCACTGCCGGGTCACGACAAAAAGCAAGCCGCGGTCGTGGAGACTCACGAGCGCTACGTAGGACATGCTTCCTTCTGGCTGCTGATGAGGTTGTCATAGTTGATCGTAATGCTAGAGATGTGAGTAGTATAGTTGCCACTACCTCCCCCTCTACCACGGAGACCAATGCTACACCAGAGGCCACCTACAACATGCCAGTTCCCTTGACACCTGAGCCACTCCTACGGCATACTAGCTAGGACCACACCGGACCACCATCACACATGCAGATGACGATCAGTCATGATTAGGTACTAACAACCTATGCATACATAGCGTGACTTCCGTAAGCCAGGCTGGTTAAAATAGGACAACTAACTTAAGTAGTGCATGCATGGGTCGGGTGATTGGCATTAAATACCACCGTCCGTAGTGAAATTTGCTCTCACCAAACCATTCATTCGGGGAGAAATGGTTATACCACGCATCGGTTTGGATTGGGATGGTTCGGTCCGGGTGATGGATGCACGAATAGTTTTGCCATCCCTACAACTTGTGCTACGCTCGAACCTACCAAAACAGAATATGACCCTATTGATGCTCATCCGTATTAGAGATAAGCCACTCTTAAATTGTAATGGTGTGACAACAATATTCCTTATAATCATAAAGATATCATACTTTTGTGAAGATCAAGTATGTAATACATCTCAAGGTGATAGAAAAATACTTGTTTTGAGATTAAGTATCTAAATTAGTAATTCAAACTTGTTTTGTTGCAATTTTTCATGAAGAAACACAATTAGATTTTGACCATATATTTGTTTCTATACAATTTTCCTTAATGGTGCTACCACAATTGGGTCTAAACTTTGCAGGAGTGGTAGCTAGAAGATGATTCCATTGTTGGCCAATAGACAATCATCTCACCCACACTACTCGCATCACTCAATAGGAAAAGGGAGCAACATGTAGTTCAAAAGAGTCTCCATTTGTGTCTTATGAGATTGCTCTTTGAAAGAAAATGATGGCATAAATAGGATGGAGGGGCTGAGTGTTCCAAAATCCATATACATGGCATTGTAGTTGCTCCAACATGGTACTTATGTTTTTGTTACTTGGTTTACTCTCCTTTATTTGATTATTGTATCTGATTTTTCATGTTACAATGTGTGATAGTTATTTCCCTTATTTTTACTTGATGACCAATGTCTAGTTGGGCTATTAAAGTCCTCTTATATTTCTTAAATCATATGTGTTATTATCACCATCAATTTCTATTAATTATACAATATTTGTTTGGATACTTATTTTAATTTTTTTCTTAGTTGAATTTGGATTTTTTCTTTTTAGTCTATTACTAGAAGTAAACCTATTTTGTCGTAGGAAAGCTTTTATATTTTCTTTGCGTGTTAGATTTTCTTTTATGTTTCAAATGCTTATTATTTCTTTACATTTGTAGGTTTTATTACTGATTTTTCTCTAAAAAGGATGCAATCAAGGCTTGCCATTTTGGATACTAAAAAAGTTCTATCTTTTAACCATCTAAATGCCTCCCATTCTGGATACTCAAAAGGTTCTCTTCTAGAAGACTCTTATGCTTGGACCCCAAGATGGCATGTCACAGTAAGGTATGCAGAATACATTTTAATACTTTGTTATCATCAATATAGGTTCCATGTTTTATTTCATTTGAACCATATCTTTCATAAGTCTAGCTTATCTGTTTATATAGAATTGTTAGTGGTAATATAATGTGGGGGATCATATATGTTATATGTGGGGAACATATATATAGATTTATTTACACAATGGATGAGAGTAGTAAGACATTTCATATAACACAATTAATACTTTGTTAGCATTGATATAGGTTCCTTTATGATATAATATGCCATTTGAATGCTATCTTTCATATGTCTAATTTTACTTATATAGAGTTTTTAGTGGTATTATAATTTGTCTATTATATGCGGGAAAATTACATATGTATTTATTTACATAATGATGAGATTAGTAAGACATTACCTATAACTACAACTTTATCACTTATTTTGAAAATTACCTTTTGCAGGACACCTTACATGCGGCAACAAAGTTAACTATTATGGACTTCCATATCATAAGTTTGTTATGGTTTTCTTGGAATGAGCCAATATTTATCAACATTGGTTTTCATGATGAAGTTGTCTTCCATGATTATTCTAGAAGGATATAAGCTGCAGAGGTTGCTTTCAGTGCATTTATGAAACAACAATGATTCATTATAGGGTAATGTGGTGATGGAAGGCACATTAGACATTTCTAGTTAAACTAAAATGTTTTGCTTATGAAGGAAAAAGTAAAAGTGACTTCTCCAGTGACACAAGTCACTACCTTCCAAAATGTAGGGGAAAGGAAATATATCCTATAGTTTTAATCTGTTGTGCAATAATATAGTTATGGGTGACTGTAGGATTGACTAATGCTTTTTATAAAAATGGTTGTTAGGTAATGATTTTCTTCAGTGTTCATGGAGTGCCTGTCAGTTATGTCGAGGATGTAGGAGATCCTTACAAAGACCATATGGAAGACTGCATTGAGTTGATTATGAGGGAACTGAAGTCTAGAGGCATTGGCAATGCCCACACTCTTACCTATCAGGTATATACAACAGTAGATCGATAAGTTAATTACCTGAATTAGAATTCTTTGCTTGCCTAATAGCATCATATATATAATTTAAATTCATTTAAAGTCTGAACTTATTTTAGAGTCGAATTGGCCCTGTTCAGTGGCTAAAGCCTTATACCGATGAAGTTCTTGTAGAACTGGGTCAGAAAGGTGTAAAGAGTCTTCTCGCCGTTCCTGTGAGGTATGATTACGACCTTATTTCTTTAACTTGAATAAAATTACCAAGATGGGTCTCCTAGTTTTTGAAATTATTATCTACATCTAATCATATTTTTAGATGCTTCATTACACATAAATTTAACCACCAGTGCATCTTTAATCATCTAATGCAACATTTCCAGGGAGCACATAGAAACTCTTGAAGAAATAGACATGGAGTACAAACATCTGGCTCTAGAATCCGATATCCAGAACTGGGGTAGGGTGTGTGCCCTTAATTGCACATCATCTTTCATAACTGACTTGGAAAATGTAGTGATTGAAGCCCTCCCTTCTGCTTCAGCAATGGCACCCACTATGACAAGCATGCGTTCAGAAACAGAAATGGAGCCTCTACAGTATGCAGTAAAGATGGTGTATGGCTCTGTTTTTTCCTTCATCCTGTTGCTTTCACCAAAAATGATTTTGGCATTGCAGAACTTTCTGGCTTAGGTAGAAGAGGGTTACTAATCTGACAATGGATGAAATAGTTTACAGGTGTTGTCGACTTTTGTGACTATACACATGGGCACTAATGGGTCATATTTTCTTCAATAGTAAATATAGGTTTCTTTGATTTGTTTTTGGTATGTATTACTGGTGTTACAACTAAGGCTGCGAGTCTTGGAATATTAGTTTCCTATGATTCAAAGAGATTTGGTAATTACAATAAATATCACTCTAAATTATCATTTCTGGTTCTCTTGATAACTAGTATAGTTGGTTCTATTTTCGTTTTACATTGTCTATTGCGGGGACTGTAGGTAGTCTATTTCTCGATGTTCACTTTATTTTTAGCATGGGATGTTGACTTTTGTAGACGTAGCTTCGAGCTGATATCATATAGAAGCTGCCATAATAGCTGAAGACACTGCAGAAACAAGTTATCTCTAAATTTGTGAGCCATTACTAAAGGTTGATCATGTAGAATCTAACTAAAGAAAATAATGCACTAGCTCAACAACTAAGCTTATCTTCATTTGGTGAACACTCTCTTTCAGGTTTAAATTTGATTTATTGTAATGCAATAACAATATATCTTATAATGTTTCTTAGGCTGGATTAAAACACATTGCAATTTAACTTTACAAACAAAGCTAATGTTGGGTTTAGTTCCTCTATACATGGTTTTTCCTCTTTAACTAATGCTGGGACTTGTGTCTCTCCTAACGGAAACATTCTTGCTGCCTCTTCTACTCAAGCCTAGGGCTTGGATGTTGGTTTACCATCTTCTGCTCAAGCTTTCACTGTGGAAGAGATGCAACAACCTAAAAATCAAATATCTCAGGTATCCTCATTTACAAGTGCTTGTTGTATTTTAGTATCACTATTAGCCAGTAGCCATAGATTTTGATACTATCTTAGCTTAAGAATGATTACCCTAAACCTCATATAGAGAAGAACTGAGTTGAGAACCTTTTGTTTAGTTTTCTATCTTTTTGTAGGAACACACAGTCTAACATTAGTTACACCCTAATGGTCTCATGATGTAATTGCTCCATCCTAACGTTATTTATATTTTTGTAGCTACCATCTTTATCTCATCTATAGAGTTGTATATCTTTATTCTTACATGTCGTGTATAATATGTCATATGCTGAGTACTAGTTACTTCTGTAGATCATTTCAAGATTACATTTCAAATGCTACCCTAGAATCTTTGTCAGCTATGGGTGCTAATGGAATGCCACCAGAGATGGTTAAGACTGATGTGGATGTTATTACCAAGATAAATCTAGATGAGCTGCAGAAAACGATTCAGCTGTCTTCATCTTTGAAAGTCAAAACTCTAGGATTCTCAACAGCTGTAGCAGACAATCAAGTCAACAAATCAAGTCAAGAAGCACCATCTGAGAAGGTGCTTGCTGAATGGGCTGCTGAAGCTATTTCCAAAATGGGCTCTGAAGTTGGCATGCTTAAAAGTAGATAGTCATATTAGGGAAGAGATAGATCCAATGATGTAGACGTTATTGTATTGAATAGAACAATATTATATATGTGAAAGTATATCATTAGTGTTGTATTCAATCTAAGGGGTAAGGTAAAATTTCCTCCCCATGTAATTTTCATTTCATTATAAATAAAAATATTCATACTTTTGGAAAACTGAGTTCGGCTGCAATTGGCATTCAATTTAAAAACCTAATAATGAACTAAAATTTTAATGACTAAAAACCATGAAAATGTAGTAATACATATCTAGTATGTCATTAGTGGCTCTTTTTATACGCCATTACACTCAATCAGAACCGTTTCATACATCAACATTATAAAAAAAGTGGCATTTATATAAAAGCCAATTGATGGATAGTGGCTTTTTTATAAGTGCCAAATCATGGTTTAGTGGCCTTTATTTGCCATTTATTAAAAGCCACTAAAGCCAAACATTTAATGGCATTTACAACTTATGCCACTATCTTTCTAGTGGCATTGGCACTAGGCACATTTTTTTTAAGTGTCAACAAATGCCACTAAACATGTTTAGGCACATCTACTTCGGGAAAGTGGATGAGAAACGGATATCCTAGAGGGCTGGATTTTATTCCAAAAACAAGAGAAGGATACTCAAGGTCCATCAATGTCATGAGGGAAATATGGCCGCAAATTAAACACTTGTTTGTTACTAATAATTCTGGAGGATGGCAGCTCAAATACAAAAAGATAAGCTTGTGGGAGTTGTCCCGGAGCATAGGCGAGAAGGACCGAGTGGGTGAACAAATATGGATGCATAGGTATGTGCCAAAGTGGAGCATATGTGTATATAAATTTCTGCACCATATCCTTACCACTCTTGATAGAATAAAGAGCAGGAATTATGATATATCTATAGTGTGCTTGTTATGTGGGGAAAAGGAAGAAAGTCACAACCACTTTCTGGGGGAATGCAAGTTCACAAAGGAGATATGGGAGTATTTATGTAGAGATTTCAGACTTCAGATTCAACTTATTGCTGAACTGAGAAGGATGCTTGCTAGATGCAGAATAGATGTGAAGAAAAATCTCTTGTATGATGGTCTATGCTATCATATTTGGGAAGAGTGGAATGCTAGAAGGCACCAAGGAAAGTCCACGAAAGCCACAATAATTGTTGTAAAAATTTGTAAATGCATTAGATGTAGACTATGTATTAGATAAATGTGTGAGTTGTATTGTTGATCTGGGTGCATGGCGTTGGGCCTACATGTAATATTGCCCCCCTAATATTTTTTAGGGGGAATGTCTGAATATATTTACCTAATTTTGATACATGCATACATATATAGATACATTATATATATATATATATATATTTGCAAGGACGCTTTTATTACGATCCAACCTTCGACAATGTTGAAGTCTTTTGGGTGGATATAGACTAGGAAAGCTGCCGACACCATTGTGGTGGGAGCTAATACAATGTTACATATTGATGTACGATCCCTGGAGGGCGATGAACCAAGAGTCCTGGTGGAGCTAGAGGTTGAAAGACCCAAGCCAAAGGTGGTCTGGTTCAACATGAAGAGGAGAGACCCGATCCCGATGATGATCAAATATGATCACGTTCCTATTTCTTGCAGCAAGTATCGCACCTTCGGGAATGGCACACAATAGTGCGGGAAGCAGGAAGTAAAGAAAGTGGATGAGGATGTTGCCAAAAAGAAGATCTAGAAGAAGATAAATCAGGGGGCTCATGCTGTGGAGAAGACATCGGTCGAGATGTGAAACCATATACAACCAGAAGATGGCAAGAAGACTTCAAGCTCGCAAGTAGGTAATGAAGTTAGAGGAACAACAACGAAAGGCAAAGGGACACCTGAAGATAGTGGACATGAAGAAGGATAATTCATCTCCTCAATAAGGAGGAAAGGACCTAAGGCGTCAGGTATACCAAAGACTGTGGGTACGAATACCATCCTAGACACCATAAATAGTTTTGAATCTCTCTCTGACTCAGATAAGGAGGGGGGAGATGTTGTGGCATTAAAGGAGAAGGAGGTGAGAAGGAAGGAGAACAAGAAGGAGTCGGTCAGGCATACCACGTTACACAAAAACCTTTGATACGTCCATGCTCTTATGGAATATTAAGGGTGGGTGCAACATGAACAAGAAGAAGGAAATCTGAGAGTGGATTGTTGCTAGTGGGCACTCCTTGGTTGATTTGGTAGAAACAAAAATAAAGGTGCAAAATAAAAATAGTATCAGATATTTATTTCCATAGGGATGGGAGCATGTATCACATATAAAATGTGCTAAAGTAGCTAGAGTCTACGTTGCATGGAAGTCAAGTGCATGCTAGGTGTCAGTGAAACAGATGTCAGACCAACAAGTTATAGTTGATTGCAACAATAATGAAGGCTTACACATCTGGGTAACAGCTATATATGGTCATAATGATGCCAAGTCTAGACTAGATTTATGGAAGGATTTGGTTTCTCTATCCAAACAGGTACCTCTACCATGTTTGGTGATTGGGGACTTCAATATTGTTTGTTTGCATGCTGAAAAGAAGGGAAAAAGATTAGCATTGAATGCAGAGATAGATGCTTTCAACCACGCTATTGATAAATTCAGTCTTTTTGAACTACCAATGGTGGGCGGTGATATCTTTATATGGAACAATGAGATGGGGCCATAAAATAGGATATTAAGAAAATTGGATAGAGCTTTAGTGAATGATGAATGGTTACAAATCCTTCCTAATGTGCAAATGAAGGCAGGTGGATCTGAGCTAAGTGATCATGCGTCTATCTCATTTCAAATCATAGAACATAATGAAAAGAGGAAACATTTTAGATTCCTAAATTACTGGGTTGAATGTAAAGGTTTTGAATATGTCATAAAAGAAGGTTGGAGCACACATGTGATAAGAAATCCGATGTATTTTTTTGCAAAAGAGTTGGCAAGTACCAACACTGCACTCAAGAGATGGGTGAAGGCTGAAGTGAACATTCCAAATTTGATTAAGGAAACAAAAGAAGAATGTAAGGAGGTCATAGAAAAATTGAGGGCTAACACTCTTAATCTTGAAATGATAGAGAAGGATAGAGAACTAAAAAGGATGCTTGAGGATATAAAGAAAGTTGAGGAAAAGTTCTACTGGCAAAGGAGTGGGAAAAAATAGATGGAGGATGGAGACAGAAGCACTAAACTCTACCATACCACTATTAAAAGAAGGGAGCTTGATAATATTATTTCTGAGCTAGTTGATGCTAAAGGGTGAGTGGTCAATAAACTAGAGGATCTAGAAGAGTAGGACATAAACATTTAGACGTCATTATACAACAAGAGTTTTGAAAATGACATAGATGAGGAGGAGTTGGAGTGGAGGTTCAGACTTTCTTACTAGAAGAACCAATGATCAAGAAGTCAAGGAAGCCTATTGGAGCATCGGCAACAATAAGTCTCTAGGGTCTGATTGTTTCAATGTTTTTTGCTACAAGAAGACATGGGATATCATCAAGGAGGACTTGGTTACATATGTTAGCTGGTTCCTAGAAGGAGGAAATATAGTGAGATAGGTTAATCATTCTTTTCTGGTACTCATTCCTAAAAAGAAGGTTACCTCCCCACTTGCTAATTTCAGACCTATTTCATGTTGCTCAGAACAATATAAAATTGTCTCTAAGATTTTGGTTGCTAGATTGAAGATGGTCCTTTCCTATCTCATTTATGCAAGTCAAGGAGCCTTTGTGTCAAGGAGAAGTATTAGTGACTGTGAACTGTTGGCAAGAGAATTCCTACTAATCTACAATGTCATGAGAGGAAGTAGGAAGCCTTCTTAAAGCTAGATGTTTCTAAAGCCTACAATAGTGTTAGATGGGAGAAGCTGCGGTGGATTATGAAACAAATGGGATTCAATGATCAATGGATCTGTTGGATGAGGAAATGTGTTGGTACTATAAGATTTTCTATTTTGGTTAATGGAACATCTGCAAGTATGTTTAGAGGAGGTAATGGTTTGCACCAAGGAAACCCCCTTTGACCTCTTTTCTTTGTGATTGTTATGGAGTACTTTATGTAGAAGATGCAGTAAGCCAAAATAAAAATGGAGATCAAGTGCTACACAGTCCATGGCACATAGGTTATGACCCATTTGATTTTTGCATATGTTGTGTTAGTGTTTGTTGAAGCCAAGCAACATTCTCTACAAAATCTTAAAAATATTTTAGGAAATTTCAAAAAGCAGACGGGGCTTTATGTGAATCCAAACAAAACACATATTTTCCTATCAAAAAATTGCTAACAGATAGAATACATGTTAGTAGATACAATGCACGTGGAGAGGGGGAACTTCCCAACAAAATACCTTGGTTTTCCTTTATATGGAGGCAACCTACATGTGAAAGAGTTTACTGAATGTATGGATAGGATGGAAAAAATGATTAACAGATGGCCAACACAAAAGAAATCCATGGAGGGAAGAGAAAAACTGATAAAGGCTTCTACAAAAGGTCTTCTTCTTTTTTGGGTGCAACAAGGGGAGATCCTCGGGTCTGTCCTAGACAGAATGGAGATGAAGATGACAAAATTTTTATGATCAAGTGAGCATCATCCTATGAGATATACAAGAGTGACACTGCCAAAATATGAAGGAGGGCTTAACTTAAAAGCTCCAAAGGACATAGCAAGGTGGAAGACAATGCAGAGAAAAATCATTTATCAAGAAGGCACCTCAACTTGGGGATAATGGATGAGGGAGAGATATCCAATAGAATTGGACTTCAAGCCAAAGACAAGGGAAGGATACTCACACACTATTAATGTTATGACGGAAGCATGGTAGCATGTTAGACACTTCATGGCCTAGGATATGGGGAGATGGAGACTTAGAGATCCAAAGACATGCTTATAGGAGGTGAACACTCAAGGGAAGCAAAGGACATATGCGAGGAGCAGATCAGAACCTGTGTGTATGTGTTGAAATGGAGCATGTGCATATACAAAATTCTGCATAGTGTTCTTGCTACTCTTGATAGGATAAAGGGGTGGAATTATGATGTATCTACTTTGTACTTGCTATGCAAAGATGCTGAAAAATCCCAACACCACCTTGTGGGTGAATGCAAATTTACAAGAGAGGTGTGGGATGCATTGTGCAAGGATTTCAAAGTACAACTCCAGCTAACTGGTGATCCAAGAAGGTATTGACAAAGTGCACGAATGATGATAGGAAGAAGTTTCTATTTGCTGCTCTATGCTACCATATTTAGGAGGAACAAAATGCCATAAGACATCAACATGTTGTTGCAAATGCAATAAGTATTTCTATAAAAAAATTATAAATGTCTGAGTTGTTGCTCTATTTCGTGGTGTATAACTTTGGGCCTACATGTAACTTTTGACCTCCTATAATTTTAGGAGGAAGTCAGAATATATTTACCTGATTTCGATACATCATATATATATATATAAAGCAAGCTAGAGTATACACTTATAGGGTTGGGGGCTTACAATATTATGTTGATCTTTGGAGGTGGAAAATATTTTGAGTAGATTGGAAAGATATGTTGGGATTCATTTGTTAGAAAAAATGACAAGGGAATGTTTTCTTATTGAAATTGCTAGAATTAAAATTCTAGTGTTAGTGGTTTTTATTTTCTTTTTCAACTTCACATATTAGTTTTGGATTAGAAGAGGATGAAGTCTTGATTCAATACGATGGGTTGCCAAAAAATGTGTTTCTTGTACACTTGTTATAGCATCATACTAGGGGACAAGGTGCTCTAGGGTATTCCTTGACCTAAAACTTACTTAATTTTGTGTCTTGTGTTATTAGGAAAATTAAGAAGACAATGCGGTTTCAGAAGGAAAATGGTGTACATCTTAAGCAGAAGTAACCTGTTGATGAGGAGGCCTCCATTATAAGACTAAACAAGATAGATGACGGATGGGCTGAAGCTTATCTCTATTTTAGCAGATCTATTTGTTAAAGTATGAGGAGGTTGTTACTAAGATTAGGAGTGTAGTCACCTTTGTTCCTCATGGATGAAGACATTTTGATTGTATTTTGAAACGTACGAGGACTGAAAATTTTAAAATATTTGAAAGGTGACTCTATACTGATGTCAACAACTTTTGATAACTACTCTTGGATGACTAACAACCTAAATAATTGTAAAGAGAGGATCAAACCCCATGCTTTGTTCATTATTGGAGATGGCTAGAAGATCATGCTATACCCAGATCCTTGAATCGAAATTTCAAATTTACGAATGAATATATTGATTCTATTTTTTGTTTGAAGCTAGGGAAATGTTGTCAAGTTATTTTATCCATTATTATAGGCGATAAACCCATTTGAATTTCCATTATATATCAATCAAACCTTCTTTATAAAGGAATATTCGATTACCTATTGTCGCAAAGAAATGAATGGATTCAATAATTCTTGCAATACCATGATAAAAACTAATCTTTGTTTGGTTTGTGCCACTATCTTTGGTCTCATGTAGTTCTTAAATATTTTTTCATTATATTAAATCTTTGTGAAAATTCATATTATTTTTTTCTCACAACCCTATCAACTTGCAACACTAGTCAATTTTCATGGAATTTCCAATAGAAAAGAAAGAATGGGAGCATTGATTCATGTTAAACTGATGTACTTATTTTGGTTTATTCTTGATTTATTATTATGTTATACAAGTCCTAAAAAAAACCCTAATATAACTTGTTAACACTCCCCAACTTAGCATCCTTTAGAGACTTCCACCCTTAATTCCATTGCCACAAAATAACTTATAATAAAATGGTATTTAAAATAAAAAAGAAACACTCCTACCAACACATTAAAATTGTAGTGATTCCACCATTCAATGTAAATAATATATTTATGAAAAAAAACTTATGATTGCATTATGGGAAATTACTAGGCTTTGAACAACAAAATGTCGTGAAAAATCTTATAGTTTCAAGTTTCTTGAGAAAGGAATCTGGCTTGACTAATTACAAAAAGTAAATGTGTTGATACTCAATTACATGAACAATATCACAAAGGTCATAAATCACATGATTCATCAAATCTTACTATCTAGGAATGTTGATTCAAGACTAAAATGATATAATCAACTATAGAATTAAAATCTTTGCCAGCTTCTCAAATTTAAGAAATACATGTAGCAAGATGTCTAACTTAATTTTTCTTAATTGGGTGATTAATTGGTTAATAATAATTTTCATACTTTAATACAAAAATACTTATATCTAGAGGTTAATATGCCACTAAAACACAATAAATAAATGCCACTAGTAATGGTTTATGATGGCAATGGCATAACTGGTAAATGGAGCTAAATGTGGTTTCTAGAAATGGACACACCATTAAGGGTACTAAAGGTGAAGGAAATTAGCATTTATGAATCAAGAAAATCAGAAAGTGATAAAGGGATAAGCCAAAGAAATTAAGGACATCAGCCTATAAAAGTTTATGTTCAAGAGATGCTTGTATCTTTCTTTACATTAGAATAGTTTATATGCCAAAATATATAAATGAATCGAACATGACTTTAATGTACATCATCTTTTTTCACTTGCTGTGATTTTTTTGGCATAGTTCTTTGTCCTTAAGCTTCTACCATACAATTTATTTAGTGCAGGAGGAACCTAGTGCATGCTCATGGCTAGATAAAAATTGTATTTTAGTATGTTTTAAACCATGAACTACAACAAAAGGTAAATAAATTGTAATCTTGGAAATGTGAGGAAAATGGTCGCTCAAACACTAAAAAATGTACTTAACCTTCAATTGGTATAATGGATAAACATATAGGAATGCACAATATAACTTTTAGAAACTTAGTCTTAGTCATGAGTTTTTGCCTACTTATTTAGAATAATTAGTTATATTTTCACACCAAGGATTAAAAAACGAGCTCCTCAAATATGGAAGGACATGAAAAAATATAATTAGAGGGTATATGGAAAGGGAAAACACATCACAACATCTAACATCAAGTTTTATCTTGATATTATAGAAGTAGTATAATAAAACATCCCTTTATAAGATAAATACATGATAGAAATAGAATATATATGTATTATTAAAGTATCTATGCGGAGATCAATGTTACTTTTTCTAAGTTTTGCTTGTGAGTGGATTTCCCTCATCTTACTTGAAGTAACACATTATTGGGCAATAAGTATTGTGAAACTCCACTTACATCATAGAGTTCCACAAACTTGTTTTCCTCTAATCTTATTACACAGTTCATTATAATCTTGACTAATTTCTATGAATTAAAGTTTTCAAGACCCAATCATTATACAAGCTCTTTTCTATCTCCCTCCCTATCCTCCTCATCCTACATCATTTCAAGAGACACCCTTGGCAACATATCTGCCCCACTAACCTTGTTTTGATGTCAAGAAACAAAAAATGGCATATTTGCTAAGAGCTATTGCCATGACATACATATTCTACTTTCCCCTCCTTCATGGATTGAATGGTCTATGAGGGATCTATACCTACAAAAACACATATTTGACATGGAGATGAACAATAGGATCTAAGTTCTGTATAGACTAGTCGAAGAGGAATCAGTTGCACGTGGGGTAATACAAAAGTGTTCATGTATACATATTTATTCAACAATAGACACACTTTTGATCTTGTATTTTGTTTTATATTATATGACCCATGTTTGTAATACCACCTTGGGTGTAATCACCTATAAAGACCTGGTGTTGATGACCCAATTTGTATATTCAAATTTCTCAGAAAATATAAACAAATCTTTTCATTCGCCCAATTTTCTCAGAGTACATGATGTGCTTAGAAAAGATACATAGACATCAAATGATAGTAAATAAAATTTTAGCTAATCTAATTTTCATGTTCTAACAAAGGGCATGTCGTGTATTCCTTTCTAGGTCTTATTTGTACCACTTGTACATGAATTCCTAGAGGGCATAAAGTTATACATAGACCCCAATAAGGAAAACATAGGCCAGTTAAATGACCGGTACAATATTAATATTTGAAACGTAAAAGTATGAACCTATATAAAAAGGATTTTCATGAGAAAAATCAATGATCTAAATTATGTAGGCATGTATCAAATGAAAAAATGAGTTTTCAAATTCAATAGGATTCAATATAAAATTTTGAGATTGGTACTTCAAAATTTTCAATAGATAGCACTTGTCAATGTCTATTTTGTTGGGAAAGACATGTGTTCTCTCCTATGGAGCAATACAACACACCAACAATGTTTTGTAGTTTAAAGAGGGACCCTATGTCCTTTAACTTTCTACATAGGAGTTGAAGTATCTAATGTTTAAGTTCCATATACCTCCATATGTGAATGCCCTATCGTACATAATGGTAACTTCACATATAACTATGCTATGTTAATGATTTTCAAATAATTATATTAGAATATTTAACTTATTCATGGTCGAAATTAACAAGATTAGGTATTATGCATCTATTTTCTTTCCCACAAACTTTTTATATTTTAAAAATAAGCATGTTAATATTACGAATATTTCTATGGACATAGGGTGATTTTGTTTAACAAATAGAAGTCACTAAAATGCATAAGTTTTGATACTTGCACCTAGTACGTTTGTATCTACAAACTGACATTTCTCTTGATACTTTAGCTCTCTGTTTGTTTAAGACAATGTGATTTGCCTCTAGGATATTAATAGAATTTGGTTCACGAAGTGTTAGCAACAATGAAGAATAACATGGTATGGTTATTTCAGACCAACTTCACTTTTTATTTTGCACTTATATTACATGCACTTCTTATTTAAAGAGGAGGGCTCTCCAATCCTTGAGCTCTCTCATGACATGGAAGATTTTAGGATTGGTTGGGAAGGGAGGAAGTTAAAAGTGGAAAGTTTTTGTTGACGGGAGGAAGTTCATGGTTAGAGGATGATGATAGAGTGGTTGCTGGAGGATAAGAGACTCCGTTTGAGTTAGGATTTGGGTTTTTTGTGAGTATGGTGGTGAGATGGGGACACAATCTTTATCTCTTTTCTTTTTAGAGCATGGGTCAAGGTTTTAGTTCTATATTCTAGGTGTAGAAGGGTGGTGTTTTTAATTTGGGAAGGTGTGTGAAGGATAAACGGGTAAAGTAGTGGTCTTTAGGGTGTTAGGATCGCTGGCAAGGAGGAATATGTCCAGCAGATCTTCCCATGAATTTTCTATGCCACTGATGGCAAGTCTAAAAGTCATGATGGGTCTTACCATAACAACTCCTCACCTCAGGTTGTGAATGACATCTAGGTTGATGACTTGCCAGAGTGTAGGTCTCCACTGCTCTGGGTAAATGTTGGCTATATATATTGGGTGAGGTCTGCACTCGAAGGCACCAAAAGGTTTATGGTGTTGCAGGTCTCATTAGGTAGTTTTTGGATCGTAAAGACTAGGTGGAGCCATGGCTCTTTGGTGGCAAGGTTTGGTGGTGGGACTGTTAGGTGTTGCGGGTTTTGGGTGAAATGCCTCTTGATTTGGACCTATATAGCAAGGGTAGGTTCCAAGGCTTTGAGGGGGAGGGGGAGATGGCATTCGACTTTTTTAGTCTAGCTACTGATGAGGTAGATTTGAGTACATGTTAATAAGGTGATAACCTCCATTTTTGTGATGTTATCTTAGTTTTTTTCTTCAGTTTTCCACACTATTTCTCAGATAAAATTAGACAAAATCCCTAACTATCCTCTCTTATTGCAAATATACTGTTAGATTAACTTTTCTCCTTTTCACTTACAAAAAAGACACAAAAAAATCATAAAAGACTCAACCGGTCCCCAGACCGCATGGATTCACACGGTCCCAAGACCGCATGAAGCCAAACGGTCCCCATACCACATGGACTCACACAGTCCCAAGACTGCATGAAGCCAAACGGTCCCCAGACCGCATGGACTCACACGGTCCCCAGACCGCATGAAGCCAAACGGTCCCCAGACCACACAGACTCAAACGGTCCCAAGACCGCATGAAGCTAATCGGTCCCAAGACCACATGGAGTCAACCGGTCCCAAGACCGCATGAGTCTAAATGGTTTCAGAGTCCAAACGGTTTCAGAGTCCAAATGGTTTCTGAGTCCAAACGGTTTCAGAATCCAAACGGTCTTCAAAACCGTTTGGATCGAAAACTATCCAAACCGTTTGGACTTCACTTAAGGCCTATAAATAAGACCCAAGGGGTCCTCCCAAGGCAGCAAGTTTTCAGATGCCCAGAGGTTGCCTCTACTACTCTAGAGGTTTTCCAACTTCTGTCCTCTGCCCAAAGGCTACCACTCTGAGATCCACGCTACATCTTGAAGCTACTTTCTCTCTCTTCATCAAAGAAGGTGGGAAGAGGAGACTTCGTCATCGAGAAACCTATGAAGATTGAAGATCGTCACTCTCTCTCTCTCTCCAAGGGGTTGACTTTCCTCTCCCCTTTGTGGGGATGACGCTCTCTCTCTCTCTTCTTGCCTCCTTCTTTGTACTAGCTATGAGTGAGTAGTCTTCTTTTACTAGGGTGCAGGGAGTAGCCTTGCTACCCATGTTTTCATTTCATGTAATGTAATCCATAGTTTGCAATATAGAGTTCTTTATTCTCAGTTCAACATCAATCGTTTAATGAATGCTTGTTGCTTGATCACCAACTCATGTTATCTTTTATCTTTTAGTATGAATTGTCTATGTTTGTACTATTAGATTGGAATCTCGATTGAATGTTGGTTCTTGATGCATGTATCCACCATGCATCTGTTTCGGTATCTAGGAGTGTTGTTCAAGAAGTGGAGTAAACTCACTTCCATCGTTGTACTTTCATACTATGAAATGGAATCAGTTGACGTATGAAAGTACAACCTTGATAAAGTCGAGGAACACACTTTGCGAAGGGAATGATGCAAAGTAGGTGACCATTCGTTCGAGGATGGCTGGTGTTACAACATTCCCACACTTCTCGTAGTTAGTTCTCCGAAAGAAAACTAAATCTACAAAGATACTAATTGTTTAGACTCTTGTTGCAGGTTATGTTTTATATTGCATGTCTTGATCCATGTGTAATAGCGGTGAAAACTGATCACATCCTAGTGGATTTCTATCATTGTTGACATCCGTAAATTTCCTTCTTTGCTTTACTTTACTTACTCTTAGTTAAAAAAAAACAACCAAACCAACCTTTTGATCTAAGTACCTACTATTAAGAGATTAAGTGAAATTCCAACATTTTCCATCTTGTTGCTCTCAACAAGGCTGTTGTCCTGTCGATTCGACCCTTAACTATACTACAATAAGACTTCATGTATCTTAGCATACGTGGGTGGAGTTCTCGATCTAGTATAAGCAAGGCTAAACTTAAAGATTTACCATCTTTAGGATTTTTAGTGGTGCACGCAATTCCACGTAAGTGGAAGCTCCATCAAAAATTGGCACCGTTGCCGGGGACAACGGAATGTTTTAATCTCATTTAGTATCTTTCTAGTTGGTTAGGATTTTACACTTTCTTTTAATCATTAGTTCATATCTTCTTAAGTTCATCATATCTCTGACATCATCTAAAAGGTGTAATCTTTTCTCTACTCAGGTAGAAGACGTGTATGCAATCATCACATAAGCTCAGATTCTCCCCTGATCCAGAGTACGACTCAAAGGTAGAGAGAAGCTTCCACCGCCACATTAGACTCAATCGCCAAAGAGCTAGGCAAATGGCTGAAGATCAACGACAAGCTGCGTTTGTTATGGAAAGGGTCAACGCCACCATAGCCGCGCAAAGAGCACAACTCATTGCTGACACTCGTGCTCAGATTCAAGCAGAGATCCAAGCTGAAGAACAAGCTCACATCCGAGCTGAAAATGAAGCTGCCCAGTTAGAGCTGAGGAACAAGCAACTGCGAGACTATGCCGTCCCAAAGAACTATGAGGATAATCACCCAGTTCGGCCACCCATCATCAACATACCCCATTTTGAGATCCAGACACAATGGACTCAAATCATGCAGGGTATTTCATTTTCTGGTAGTTCTGGAGACGACTGCATGGATCACTTGAAGATATTCAAGGCACTTTCCTGACTTGTCCCACAAGCCGGAGTTGCCTTCGATGCAATAATGCTACATCTTTTTCACTTCACTCTATCTGGAAGGGCCTTGAGTTGGTTCAACTCTCTTCATAGGGAGCCAATCATCACCACTTGGGCTCCCTTGGAAGAAACATTCCTGGAGAAGTTCTTCTCTCCTTCATTGACCTACAAAATTAGGGGACAGATTAACCTCTTCGCCCAACTTCCCAGAGAAACACTCACAGAAGCATGGGAAAGATTCAAGGAGCTTTTAAGAAAGTGCCCCCATCACGGTATCTTCCAGAATCAATTGATAGAAACATTCTATAGAGGGGTAAGTGATGACATCAAACAATTTTTGGATTCCTCATCTGGAGGAAATTTTATGAGGAAGAACTATGAAGATGCTTGGAAGATCGTCACTCTTGGAGCTGAGAACCAATCCAATTGGGGATGATCATCTGGTAAAGGAGTCCTCAAGGTTTATAAAATTGAGGAATCAATGGAAATAAAGGCTATTTCTGAAGCTTTAAAGACTATCGCTCACAAACAGCAGGCACTTGAAGCTTCATTTGGGGAATATGATAAGAAGAAAAACCCTCAAATTCAACAAGTTAAAGCTACTACAGGAACCTGTGAAGCTTGCCACACATCTGATCACCCCACACTATCATGTGGGTTGCTTTACAATGTAATGATGGATATGCAACCACCGCAACAGTAGTATGAACCGATTATCGAACAACCTGAAGAACAGATACCCAAACAAGTTAATTCCATCCATTCTATACCAGGACAAGCTTACTAAAACCCAAGCCAACTAAGAAACCACCCCGGGTTTCAATATGGAAATCCTGCGGGGACTGCTAATCCACAACACCAAACGCAAGGGGGATCTTCTAATAGACTGCCACCAGGATTTCAAAACAACTTTAACAAGAATCCAGGGAACCTTAAAAATAACCTACCAAGATCCAACTATCAAAGGAATCCCTCCACTTACTACGAATACACCCATCCTCCTCTGCACCCACAACTACCCCCTCAGCTGCGACAATCGCAGCAGCCTCAGTTAGCACCACCTCCACAACAACCACCTCAAGGACAACAACAATTTCAACAGAAAAATATCCCTTCCCAACTGAATGATGAGATAGCTATGATCAGACAAATGCTTCAATCGCAACAAACTATGCTTGCTAATCAGCAAGCTCAGCAGAAGGTTGTAGAGGCTCAACTAGCAAAAATTGCTGCCCAGTTGAAACCTCCAGCAGGCACTTTTGCTGGCCAACCAGAGTCAAACCCAAGACATGACCAGAAAAGACTGGAGCAACTGAATGTTGTTACTAACAGATCAGGTCGTGTCTTTCACGAAGCTACAAGGATCACTCATGATAATGATGATACATATGTCTTTGTTCCAAATGCAAGCCCAAATCTAGCAACTAAGAATTTTGTAGAGACTGAAAAAGGAAAGGAAAAGGAACAAACCCCCAAGGAGTCAGAGGTCCCGCAATATAAACCTAGGATACCATATCTAGGTAGATTGAAAGAGACTAAGATGGACACTAGATTCCAAAAGTTCAAGGAGGTGATGAAGAAACTCAATATTGACATCCCTCTCCTTGATGCCCTCTCCGAAGTACTAGCCTGGGCTAAATACCTAAAAACTTTTCTATCATGGAAGTACATTACTGAGGAGCAAGAGACCGTTAAACTAGCTCAGACCACCTCTGATATCATTCTTAACAAGATGCCAAAGAAAAAGAAGGACCCTGGTTCCTTCGGTATTCAGTGCTGTATTGGAAATGCCTCAAGCAAAAAGGGATTAGCTGACTTAGGGGCTAGAATATCAATTATGCCCTACTCTATGTGTAAACGATTAGGGTTCACTGACTTGCTGCCCACAACGATGACAATTCAGTTAGTTGATTCCACTATCACTGCACCTCTAGGAATTATCGAGGATATTCCAGTCAGAATAGACAAAGATGCCTATGTCCCGTGCGATTTTGTTATTATGGATATCAAGGAGGATCTGAGATACCCTATAATATTTGGCAGACCTTTCCTTGCCACAGCTAGGGCACTTTTTGATGTTGAAGCTGGCACAATTATTCTAAGATTAGGAAAAGAAGCAATTCAATTCTGAGTTCTCAACAACATGAAAGGTCCCAACATTCAAGAGGAGGTTTTTCTCTTAGATGAAATACACCAAATGTCCCAATTAGAAATATCTGAGCCATCTGATGAGTTGGAGAATGTTTTGACAAATCCAGAAGTCGAATTTTCAGCAAATGAATTGGTTCAACAATGTTTGCAACACTTAGAGAAAACTGAAGAAGCACCGACAGCCACCTTTGAGTAGCTCAAATCCGTCACTGTTTTAGAAACAACAGAAGCACCCAAGGCTCCCAAGATGAAGACTCTACCCACGTGACTTAAACATGTCTTCTTAGACAAAGAAAAATTATGTCTAGTTATCTTCAGTTCCACTCTGACAGGAGACCAAGAAGAAAGGCTTCTCGACAAATTAAAGAAGCACAAGAAGGTCATGGGGTACAAAATAACTGACTTGACAGGTATAAACCCTACCTTATGCATGCATAGACTACCCATGGTCGAGGAATTCAAGCCTTTAAGAGAACACCAGAGGAAGCTAAACCCCAATCTTAAAGAAGTGGTTCGCCTTGAAGTCCTCAAATTACTAAAAGCGGGCATAATTTACCCAATTTCAGACTCCCAATGGGTCAGCCCCGTCCAAGTGGTCCCCAAAAAGGGAGGAACCACTGTCGTGCTAAATGACAAAAATGAGTTAGTTCCCACAAGGACTGTGACGGGGTGGAGGATGTGTATCGACTATAGGAAACTAAAAAAATCAACGTGAAAATATCATTACCCTCTGCCCTTTCTTGACGAAGTCCTAGAATGCTTAGCCCACCAAAAATATGTCTGCTATCTCGACGGTTATTCCGGGTTCTACCAAATCCCTATACACTCGGAAGACCAAGAAAAAACTACCTTTACCTACCCTTTTGGGACCTATGCTTTCAGAAGAATGCCATTCGGGTTGTGTAACACACCTGCTACATTCCAAAGGTGTATGTCTGCCATTTTTGCAGGATTAATAGAATCTATAATGGAGGTGTTCATGGATGATTTTTTAGTTTACGGAGATTCCTTCGAAAACTATCTACTCAACCTTGGACAAGTCTTACAACGATGCGAGGAAACGAACCTCATCATGAATTGGGAAAAATGCCATTTTATGGAAACTGAAGGTGTCATCCTCAAACATAGAGTGAGTGACAGAGGGATTGAGGTAGATAAGGCAAAGATAGATATTATCTTGAAGTTTTCGCCACCAAAATATATAAAAGGAGTACGGGCATTCTTGGGTCATGCTGGGTTTTACAGAAGATTTATCAAATATTTCTCAAAAATAGCAAAACCCATGACCCAACTTCTAACCAAAGATATCGAGTTCAATTTTAATCAAGAATTCTTACAAAGTTTCTCAACTCTGAAAAATGCTTTAGTCTCTGCACCCATACTAAGAGCCCCATATTGGTCACAACCTTTTGAAATCATGTGTGACGCCAACGATTATGCCATAGGGGTCGTGCTAGGACAGAGAATTGAGAAGAAACCCTATGTAATCTACTACGCATCTAAAATGCTCGATGAAGCACAGAAGAACTACACTACTATAAAAAAAGAGTTCTTAGCTATCATCTACACGTTCGAAAAATTTCGCTCCTACTTGATTGGAGTCAAGGTCATCGTCTACACTGACCACTCTACCATATGATATCTAATTCAGAAGCAAGATGCAAAACCTAGACTTATCCGCAAGGTGTTGATGCTTCAAGAATTCAATTTGGAAATCAAATATAAAAGCGGAGTAGAAAACGTCATCGCCGATCATCTCAGCCGCATTGAAGCCGAGGATGAAGATAAAGTACCGATCCGAGACTCCCTTCCAGATGAAAAACTAATGAAAGTTACCAATGGATTTCCTTGGTATGCCAACATTGTTAATTATCTGGCTATTGGAATCATTCACCCTTCTGCCTCCCATCACGAAAAAAGGAAATTCCTCCACGATGTCAAGCAATTCTACTGGGATGAACCCTACCTTTTTCGCCTTTGCGCAGACGGACTTTTCCATCGCTGCTTACCTGAAGAAGAGATCACCCCCGTCTTAGAGCATTGCCATTCCGGCCCCACTGGGGGGTACATGAGTGCGAAGAAAATTGCAATGAAAGTTTTGCAATCAGGTTTCTTTTAGTCAACCATAGCAAAAGATTCCCATGATTTTATTAAATCTTGCAACAAATGTCAATTTTCTGGTGGCATATCTAAAAGGAATGAAATGCCCCTTACCATGTGGCAAGAGATCGAACTTTTCGATGTGTGGAGGATAGACTACATAGGCCCCTTTCCTTCTTTATATGGTTTCTCCTACATTCTGGTTGTCGTAGACTATGTCTCGAAATGGGTCGAAGCCATACCCACAGTGTCCAACGATTCCAAACCAGTTATTAAGATGTTTAAAGATATCATTTTTCCCAGATTTGGAGTCCCCCGAACTGTCATATCCGACGGAGGGACCCATTTTCTGGAACGAAGCTTTGAAACCCTCTTAAAGAAGTACGACGTTAACCATAAAGTTGCCACGCCTTACCACCCACAGACCAGTGGTCAGGTTGAAGTTTCAAATAGACAGCTGATGTCAATTTTAGAAAAAACAGTCAATAAACACCGCACTGACTGGTCCACCAAGCTTCCCGATGCCCTTTTGGCTTACCGAACAACTAAGAAAATGCCAATCGGGACAACCCCGTTCCGTTTGGTATACGGGAAGTCATGTCATCTTACAGTACAACTGGAACATAAGGCTTGGTGGGCCATTAAACAGTTGAATTTCGATTTTAAAAGTGCCAGAGAAAACAGACAACTCCAATTGCAAAAACTTGAGGAGCTGCGAATGACCGCTTACCAAAGTACTAGGATTTATAAAGAACAAACCAAAATGTGGCACGACGGTCATCTAAAAAGGAAAGACATCGTCATCGGTGACAAAGTACTCCTTTTTAACTCCAAGCTCAAATTGCTCCCTGGAGAACTCCGCACAAAGTGGTCTGGGCCTTTCACCATCAAACACATATAACCGACTGGAGCTGTCATAATTGTTGATGATAATGGAGGAGAAAGGACAGTCAACGGCCATCGGTTCAAAAAATACTACACTCTAGTAGATAAAATGTCGAGACAAACTATTGAGATCAGAGACGCCACAACATCATCATAACAACATTGAAACCTCGTCGAGCCAGTGACGTAAAACCAAGGCGCTACTTGGGAGACAACCCAAGATCTGAGTATCACTTTTTATTTTTCTATTTCCTTTGTTTAATTTAGAATTATCATCTTTAGTATGAAAATATAAAAATTCACATAACCAAAACAAATATAAAAATATAAAAAACTTTAAACCTTAACCTAGCCAAACGGTCCTGAAAGCGTTTGGAGACAAACGGTCTTGAAACCGTTTGGAGTCCATTCGGTCTCAGACCGTTTGACCTGGAGAATTTGTAAGGTCAACCCCCGATCCCTATAAATATAGCCCTAGCCCCCTCTTTCTTCTTCTTCTTTCTTTCGACTCCCGAGCTTTCTAAAACCCTTACGCAAGCACTATTCCATCGCCTCTGTTTTCCTGCTCCCATGCAGCTCAGGTTCCCACCACCACCGTCGATCCAGTTCCTGTGTTTCTTCACGGAGACCTCACCACAGTGCCACCACTTTTCGCTTGACTGTCGTCGTCTCCACCAACATCTACAAAGTATTCACGCCACCATCTCCGACACCTGCAAATGCCGCCGCGGCTCTATCGCACCATTACTTTTTTTCTTTCGCCCCCACAACCATCTTTACCACCGTCGACATCTTCAGCGCCGTCGTGACACCACCCTTACTTGCCATCATCGTCCTCTTTGTTGTCGGCCACTCCTCGACGCTTCACCTACCAAACGGTCGTGAAACCGTTTGGGACCAAACGGTCCTGAAACCGTTTGGGAACCATACAATCTTGAAACCGATTGGGACCAAACGGTCTGGAAACCATTTGGGACCAAACGGTCTTCAAACCGTTTGGGACCAAACGGTCTTCAAACCGTTTGGGTTTTCAAAAACTGCCTAGTTTTCGCTAAAACATAAAAACACATATAAACACATACAACCTGATCTTAAACATGTTATTCTAACACATGACTTTCCATTTTCAGAAATGGCTTCACCAGCAAAGCAACCAGCCGGAAATGAAGGTGCTCCCTTCTGGATAAGGGAGCAACTCATGGAGGACCGAACCAACCTCAAAAAGATAATATACACCTTCAACAAGACTGGAAAAGCCCCACCAAAGGTTAACATCATAAAAGTCTTGTGTGAAATTGACCGCCTAAATAACTGTCTAGTTGAGGCACCGGAAGAAGAAATAGAAGAACTTTCCTCCAGCGATGAGGGCTCAGAATATGAGCCAACTCCCGAGGAGGAATCCCCCACCACAAAGAGCAAGGGGAAAAGGAAGGCCCAGGAAGCCACCACAACTCAACAACCAAAGAAGCGGGCAAGGAAGCAGGTTCATCCTGTCACTACAAGGGAGCAAACCCTGGCAAGAAACATTCCACCAACCACCACCTCCGCTGCCGTTTCCACCACCATCACTGTTCCTTTTTTTCCTCCCATCACCACTACATCACCACCACCAGAAAACCTCTACATACACACCCTTCCCTCCATCGATAAAATCCTAAAACCTACAAAGTACGTCTGCTCCAACATACTATTTAAGATGGGGATCTATGATAGAATTCTCACCATGCTAGACAACGCCAATCTTTCAAGGCTGTGTTTGGTACCTGAGATCTCCTACACAGAACTTACAACTGAATTCTTCACTTATCTTAATAAAGAACCTGTCGATATTATGGATAGATCAAGGGATGGAGGTGACCACATGCTGGTCACCAAACTATTTGGCAGCAAGGTTGTCATAACAGAAAATATGCTGAATGAAATCTTTATAGACAACCAGGACCAACTCCAGAAAGCCAAAGCTGTTGGAATAGAGAATACTAGTTTCAACATACATAACTTTTGGAAATCCCTGATAGGGATCCCCACCTACGAGGCAAAGACCTGCAAGGCCTCCAACATACAATCAGGATTAGTGCACACTTTACATAAAATTCTCACAGGCGCACTCTTCCCCAGGACAGAAGGAGGGAATGTCATAATTTTATATCTTTTCATTCTCTGGTCAATTCTACATGGGATGCCAATCAACATTGGATGTCATATGATCCAGAAGCTATCCACTTACGCCATGGGGAAGGAGATTTGCATGGGAGGTCACATCACATCCATCATCAAATACCTCAAGATGGACAGACCTCTACCAAGATGTACGGAGATAAAGGGCGACATCCTAACAAACAAACAAACTTTGAAAAACTCCTACATCATCAAAGACAAGGATGCAAAGTTATTTTACATCTTCTGCCCTACAGTCAAATCCTCTAGAACTCTGCTACTGTTCCATGAGCTTGTAGATTACGACAAGGAAAAGCTCCTATTCACTGACGAGGAGCTTACAAAACTCATAGTTATTGTCAAATCACCAGAGAAAAAAGTAAAGGCGGGGCAAACATAACTTAGCATAGCCTCCCCAACAGCTAGGGTAACAAAAATCCCTATGAAATGACCCTCCAAAATTCTTTCATAGAAGCAACAGCTGTCGGGGACACCAACATCTAAAACGCATCCAGAAGCAGAAAACCCCCTCCCCGAAGAACAAATCACCGCCTCATTTCTTGACTCCTTCATTATGAGTCTCAATGCTGAACTTACAACAACCACCTCACCACCCTCCACCTTTCCACAATCCACCACTCTTCCATCTTTCTCCACAACTACACCACCACCTACATCTTCCACTTCACCCATTTTCTCTTCGGGCATCCCTTTCTCTACCGCTATGCCCGACTTCACCACCTTCGCCTCCATCCCCGTAGTCTCTCCCCCACCACTATAAATCCCATCATTTTCACCAGAAACATCACCACCTTTCCCATTCACCACCACCCCAACACCGCTGGTGACACCATCTATAGTCACCACGCAGTTCACGGTCCCATCAACAATGTCTCATCCACAAGACACTACACCCTTCCCATCCAGACCCCAACCATCCCACCCTTCTATAACTGGGGTCCCTTTTGCAAATGTCAGTGAGGAATTTGGACGTCAATTTGACACCATTCGAAACCTCCTCACCGACCCTTCTAACATAATGCACTCCATTTTTTCTTGTGTGCAGGTACTCTCTAAACAGGTAGCCAAGATCGACGAATAGAACCACGACTTGCTAAGCATCCTCCAAGGTCTTGAGCAACGACATGATGTAGTGGCCATGCAAGTTGATCACATCAACAACCACCTCAACAACTTGCCTGAGCTGATCCTCGGGGTAAAAAGCAGCAAGAAGCGATGGCCAAGCAAGTCGATGAGATCTCTACACAGACTCAACCTCTGCCTGAGTCCCTCCGCGAGCTCAAGCAACAGCAAACAACTCTTAGCACACGCTTGGATACCATCAACAACACTCTCGTCCAACTCAACAATCACCAAGAGGAGTCGACAAACAATGCCATATAACAATTACAAGATACGGTAATAGATTTTACAACACGACTCCTCTCTGCCGAGGGCCGATACAAATATCTCAAGGAAATTGACAACGCACTGCTCGAAACACACGAGCATGTGCAAGTGGCGTTTGATGAGTTACAAGCCATCCATCAGCAATGCAAAAAGACAACACACAAAAAGCAAACAAACAAAGCAGTAGCTGACAAAGAAGGAAATAATGAAGATGAAGATGACTCTGACTCCTCATCCGATTTTAACGACGATACCACCTCCTCAGATGACAAATTGGATGCCCCAAACAATGCTGGGGAGGGCCCAAGCCAAGGAGCAAAACCTTCTCAGAAAGGATACGACAAAGACCACCAAGAAGGTGGACATCATCCCAAGTCCCCCACCCACAATGAAAATGTAAATATATCATATGGGGACCAATTCCTCGATTACTCTGCTTTGGGATCCATAAGGGAGTCTGCAAAAGATGCGGCTTTTACTGAGTTCCACCAATGTATTTTAGGAACCAGCGCAAGCCCACCAGCAGCTGCCGCTCAGCTTTTTTCCGCACTTGACCAATCAGTGCCCTTTCTGCCAGAACAGGAAGAATCAGAACGAGTATGTTTAGATACAGATGAAGAACTCAATTCTACTTCCAATTCAGATGAAGATCTACAAGGCTATATAGAAGATTTGGGACAAACCTCTTCACCCCCTCCACAGGAGCTTCCCCCGCCACCACCTCTACCGCATAAGATGCACGATTTAGATATGGCAACCATATCTACACTAGATGCTCAAGACATCTTTATCCTGAACACTATTGTCGTCGATGCCAAAGAGGGGGGGACATCATCTACCACAATACAAAGACTAAGCACAAGTTGACACACAAAGATTTTCGTAACATCCTGCAACCACGATCAACGATGTCAATGGCAATCTACCGTGTCCTACTTGCCAACTGCATAGAAGTTTACAGAAGCTATAAGTGGAAGCAGCTAGTATTCAACGCCTCACCTGCTCTTTCTATCAGCTTGTTATACAAAGAAATACGAGCAAAGTCAATTGAACGGCTGCGTGCTGGTTTAGCACGGAGGGCACGATATCTTACCGTGCCATTTCAAGTTTCTGATCACTGGTTGTTCATGATTGTGGACACCGAGGCTCAGGACGCCAAGGTGTACAATTTTTGCGCCACTGAGCTACCACCCGGAACAATACATTTTGTTGGAGAAGATGCAGGAGAGGCAAGATGTATACCTTTCTGGCTCCTTAAGCTAATTTGGGCTGCACGCCCGTCCCTCCATCAGGACTGGAGCCAACCCTAGTTGCAAATAATAAACCCGCAAGTCCAAACAACTGAGGGATCTAGGGATTGCTCTTTTTGCACTACTAGTCACATTCAAGCGCTAAACCAAGAAACCCCCTTTACGGAGTTGATCGCCGAAGATTTTCACTCCTTGTGAGGGTGTTACGCTATGGAGCTTATTTGTGATCGAAGGTTCTTCAAGGACCCGAAAATGGCACCATATGACGTCCCCCGTTACCTCTTTTTAGCAATCCAACGTCTGCAACGACGACCTTTCAGACAAACTTTAAAAGAATTGGAGAAAAACAAACAGCCAACCATAGTTCCTGAGCAAAGAAAATGGGACCCTTCCCACTTTGATCTAGCACAGGATAAAGGGGACACAAATCTTTTGACTAGGTCAACCATTAGGAGATCGCAATCACAAATGGTGCCCCTGTCTGCCATAGAACCCACTTTCCCAGATTTCGACCTAAGTGCTTGCAAAAGTCTCTCCGACAATGAACTATGTCTCATCATGTCAAGGCTTTACGCCGAGAAAGATGACCTCGTTTTCATGTCTGGTGACATTTAGGTCATGGAAGACGTGTTATGAGATACTGTACAGTTCAAAGGGTCTCTATCCGTGAGCTTGATGGCTGCCTATCAATTTCTTCTCGGACGGAATCACCCTACAACCTATATGGCATCCACATATATGAAGGACGATCTCCTAAAGCTAAAGAACTTCGGAACAACTGAAGCACTAATTTCCTTCTTACAACATACAACACCAAAGTTTATCATGCTACCCTTCCTTCACCATGAGCACCGGATGCTTTTGGCAACAAACTTACCAGAAGGAACAACTACCATCTACAACAGTTCCGACAGCCAATTCAATCCACGACAGAAGAAATATGTAGTGACACCAAAGACACCCACAGAGGAAGTGGCGAAGGAATGCGTAGAAAGACTAATCAATATTCTAAGTCAGCACACCAGGGCTTATGACAAAGAACACTTTCATCGTCCATCCTTCAACCACAAATGTCCCCAACAAATTCGGGAATCAAACGACTGCGGCTTCCACACCCTCTACTGGATGTACACCATCATGGTCCTTCAAAGACTAGTAGAGGATATGACGGACGTGGATTACCACGCCCTACGCGGGAAGTTTGCAGCTAATCTACTCAGAACACCAAGGGCAAACTCAGGATTAACAAAAGCCTGACGCCCTTGTCCTTGTCCTTCTCCACCTATCACTTTGACACTCTGAGGACAGAGTGAGTGATAATTTAGTGGGGGGAGTACACTGACAAGTGCGAGGTATCATTTCCAAACCCTTCCTACATTTTCTTTCATTTATTACAATTTTCTTGGCGCATTTTTTTGTCTTCCCTGTTAAAATAAACTTCACAAGAAGAACAACCCTTTTGGAACAAAGTCATCTCTAACCAACTTTAGAATCCAGCTAGTCCTCAAAAAGTAATAATAATAATAGCACTTAGACATGTAATGGCGAATTAATAAAATATCCTCACTTTTGAATTCTCATGCTTTTGCTTCATTTCTACATCTGACTCCCCGCAGGTTAGCATCAAGGCTGAAATAAGCCAATCACTCTCAAGGATGGGAGGGATATCAGGTCAAATCCAAATCAAGAAGTCTCGCAAGTAAACCAAATAAGTACATGTCGAGAAACTCTAAGAACAACTTTCGTCTCTTCAAATAAAAGAGGCTTGGCCACCCAAACAATTTTCCTAAAAAACCCATAACCTAAGCTTGTGAGTTTTTACAACTAAAAGCCAGAGTGCTGAATAAAACTATGAGAGTTGTGCCATGAATAAGGATCTATATAGAGAACCAATGAAGGTCTCGCCTGGCCGGTACATTCAGCTGCCCTCAAGAAGGCAGATGTATCGTGCCCGGTAGTGAGATCCTAAAAGCATAGACAACCCCTCCCCCACTTAAAGGGGGAGTTACACTTTAAGCCTTTAGCCAACCCTCATACCCACTCTAGCTTCAAGTAGGATTTTCAGAGAAAGTATAAAGCTGATTAGAGTCAACGACATGCACCGAACAAAAAGTGGTTCCAATGCAGACTTTGAGATATGGAAAGAACCTGAGATCCAAGCAACTCTCAGTACCTGAAAGAGTTAAGGCAAGATAAAGGCTCTGATACGACCTTAGGATATCTCAGGTTTAGAACTGAAGCAAGAGTATGGAAACCCTAACTAAATAAAATTGCCTCTCTGCTACATGGCTTAGCTCTATCTAACTTGAGGACAAGCTAGACTCTAAGTTAGGGGGGGTGATAACCTCCATTTTTGTGAGGTTATCTTAGTTTTTTTCTTTAGTTTTCCACACTCTTTCTCAGATAAAATTAGACAAAATCCCTAACTATCCTCTCTTATTGCAAATATACTGTTAGATTAACTTTTCACCTTTTCACTTACAGAAAAAGACAAAAAAAATCATAAAAGACTCAACCGGTCCCTAGACCACATGGATTCACATGGTCCCAAGACCACATGAAGCCAAACGGTCCCAAGACCGCATGAAGCCAAATGGTCCCCAGACCGCATGGACTCACACAGTCTCAAGACCACACGAAGCCAAACGGTCCCCAGACCGCATGGACTCACACGGTCCCAAGACCGCCTGAAGCCAAACGGTCCCCAGACCGCACAGACTCAAATGGTCCCAAGACCGCATGAAGCCAATCGTTCCCAAGACCACATGGAGTCAACCGGTCCCAAGACCACATGAGTCTAAACGGTTTCAGAGTCCAAACGGTTTAAGAGTCCAAACGGTTTTAGAGTCCAAACGGTTTTAGAATCCAAACGGTCTTCAAAACCATTTGGATCCAAAACTATCCAAACTGTTTGGGCTTCACTTAAGGCCTATAAATAAGACCCAAGGGGTCCTCCCAAGGCAGCAATTTTTCAGACACCCAGACACTGCCTCTACTACTCCAGAGCTTTTCCAACTTCCTTCCTCCGCCCAAAGGCTGTCGGTCTGAGATCCACACTACATCCTGAAGCTGCTTTCTCTCTCTTCATCAAATAAGGTGGGAAGAGGAGACCTCATCACCGATCAACCTGTGAAGATTGAAGATCGTCACTCTCTCTATCTCCAAGGGGTTGACTTTCCTCTCTCCTTTGTGGGGATGACACACTCTCTCTCTCTTCTTGCCTCCTTCTTTGTACTAGCTATGAGCGAGTAGTCTTCTTTAACTAGGGTGCGGGGAGTACCCTGCTACCCATGTTTTCATTTCATGTAATGCAATTTATAGTTTGCAATATAGAATTCTTTCTTTTCAGTTCAACATCAATCGTTTAATGAATGCTTGTTGCTTGATCACCAACTCGTGTTATCTTTTATCTTTTAGTATGAATTGTTTATGTTTTTACTATTAGATTCAAATCTCGATTGAATGTTGGTTCTTGATGCATGTATCCACCATGCATCTGTTTCGCTATCTAGGAGTGTTGTTCAAGAAGTGGAGTAAACTCACTTCCATCGTTGTACTTTCATACTATGAAATGGAATCAGTTGACGTATGAAAGTACAACCTTGATAAAGTCGAGGAACACAGTTTGTGAAGGGAATGATGCAAATTAGGTGACCATTCGTTTGAGGATGGCTGGCGTTGCAACATTCCCGCACTTCTCATAGTTAGTTCTCCAAAAGGAAACTAAATCTACAAAGATACTAACTATTTAGACTCTTGTTGCAGGTTATGTTTTATATTGCATGTCTTGATCCATGTGTAATGGCGGTGAAAACTGATCACATCCTAGTGGCTTTCTAACATTGTTGACATCTGTAAATTTACTTCTTTGCTTTACTTTACTTGCTCTTAGTTTAAAAAAAAAACAACCAAACCAACCTTTTGATCTAAGTACCTACTATTAAGAGATTAAGTGAAATTCGAACATTTTCCATCTTGTTGCTCTCAACAAGACCGTTGTCCCGTGGATTCGACCCTTAACTATACTACGATAAGACTTCCACGTATCTTAGCATACACGGGTGGAGTTCTCGATCTAGTATAAGCAAGGCTAAACTTTAAGATTTATCAACTTTAGGATTTTTAGTGGTGCACGCTATTCCACGTAAGTGGAAGCTCCATCATAAAGCTGACTATTTCATCCTTCAATAGGAAAGAGAGGGTCTTGGGAAAGATTGGGTAGCCACGATCTTCCATAATGTCCAGTACTAGAAGACAATATGAGGTGTTTTGTTTGCAAGGAAATAAATCAAGACATTACAAGAAAGACCATCAAGTCTTAATTTTTTCAAAAATATCCCTAGATCTATATAGAGTTCTAAATCTTCTCATATTATGACTAGAGGTTTGTATTTATGTTATTTCCATTCTAAAATTGAGGTCTATCAAGATCAGATTTAGTTTTGGTTACCCTTGTAATAAATCCCAATATTAATAATAGTCACTTTCATTTATATTTTTATATAGTTCCACGTCAGTATTTGACAAAATAGGTGTACAAAATTGAATACGATGTGGTACCAGTATATTCGAGCATCTAAATTTTATAATTAATAACAAATAGTGTCAATGTATTGTATGAAGAAAATTTGAGGAACCAATTTTTAAATATCTTTTTTATGGGGGAAATGAAGTGAATGAAACACAAGAATCTCGAAAGAAGTCTGATTTGTATTGAATGTTAAGAGAATATATTAAGAAAACTGAATAACCTTTGGAATTAAGTAATAAGTTCAAATTAGGAGAAAGGATAAATTATAGCTCAAATTATATTTAGAACCCAAAATTGAGTATGTTACATCACCTTTGTCTATCTATCATTGGACTTCAATGAACTATATCTTAGTAGGTCTAACCCTAGGTTTAAAATATCATAGTTTACTTTGTATGATACACATATCAGCTTATAAAGAATTGAAATTCAATAAACATCTAAGTACTTTATCATATGATTCAATATGATCTTTTATATTATCCTAAATAATCTAACCCATGCTTGTTATAACTCCTTGGGTGTAATTGACTTTCTCTATCCTTCATTATACTTAGGTGAAATACCCCTTAGTAGTTCTAAATCTGGGTTCAAAATATCATAATTTACTTTATATTATGCCTGTATTGGCATTACAATGAACTAGAATAAATTATAAGTCCAAGAATTTTGTCATATGGTTCCAGACTTTAGATATCATCTGGCACACATTTAGAAGTTGATATATGTGGGTATTCATAAGATAACCATGTACATTCAAGAAGAATCATGAAGTATACTACAAATTTGTAATCCAAATCACCAAACATAGTTTAGATCCAAGCAATCAACATGATATGTAATCTCATTCAAACCTAAAATCTCACCATGTATCCAAATGATACAATACAAGGTTGACTCTAGGGTTTTGGTTTCCTTGGTTTAGAACTGACATTAGGGTTAGGTCATAAATCCCTAATTCACTTGTATATGGATCTATTTTTAGATATCATAACATGCATCATCATCATAATTTTGCATTCTTACTATTATTCAATATCATCATACAACATAGTTATAACCTATTCATCAAAACTAAGTTTTTCTTGCATTAATCACCTCAAAATCATGCATTAATACATACTTTTTAACAAGGACTAGAATTAGGAATTGAAACCATTTTATCTAGATCCTACATATTTTTTTGATAAAAATGATATATTGTTTAATTAGTATACTAGCTACCACTAATTTAAACAAGCTTAATATATGGACCAATCACATTACACCATGTCAATAATTTCAGGATTATTGTAACAACCCCACTTCCCAGTAACCCCCAATTAAGGAAGAAAAGAAGCCAAAGTTGCTATCCCAAAACTGGATCAATGGTTTTGTAAATCATCAAAAATAATTAATAAATTCTACTAAAGACTAAGCGTAAAGCAGGATAAAAATTCACTTTTCACATACCTTTCAAAAATAGGATATTGGAACTTTACCCAATGTAGAGTTGTATCTAACTAAATCCTCCTTTCTTTAATTATATTTATTCTTCAAATACCACTTTACTGTTTATACACTTTCAGATATTCCTAAAACACTGACAAACAAAATGTCAGTCAGTATAATGAATATACTGGTATGTGCTGACAACCAATAACTTGCACATATTTAGTAACAACCTAATCACATCTAATAGTTGTTAATAATCCAAGATTTTGTTTTTCATTATAACTTCCCAACCATTTTTACTCATCTTCTGGGATACCCTCACTTAGGGTTTAGTCCTTACAAGGGACTTTAGGCTAACTTCTCCATTGTGAGCGTGGTACCTTATGGGTCACCTCTCAGGGTGCCATGTGGTCTTCCCTCCGAGGCTTGACCACTTAAGTCCTTTCCTCCGGGGCTTGGTCCTCTCAAATCATACATTTAGAGATGGTATGTAGGTTCAAACAAGTCATATATATATTTACTCGGTGATAATTACAGTAGCTTTATAGATTGCAAAAAAAAAATAAAGTCATCCAAGTAGTTATTTTCACGCAATCAATGAAACATCAGAAGTCACCGTGAAACTAAAGTGAGTATCATAAAACAACCACATTCCCGATCTGGATATCTCATATAGCAAGCAAAGTCCAATCCAATCAGGTAATCCAATCAACCAACCAAGCTAATCACACAAGCATAACAGAAACCTGAAAAGCATGTGTGACCTAATTACTACATACTCATCATAAACTCATTTTATTGACTTGGGAATGCTTTCTAGGGTTTCTAGGTTGAATTAAGGTTTCCTTATGATTTCTTATGTCACTTTATCAATCTATATCTTCTTAGGTCAACAAACCCTAAAACAATTTTCTACATCATAAAACCCTAATTACATCAATTATCCATATTGAGGATATTTATTCTTAAATTAACTTAGGATCATCATATCTTTGTCTTATTCATGGGTTTTTGAAATCAAAATCATTAAAAGTTATATTTACCTAAATTAGGGTTTCTAAGCCCATAAATGCACTTTCATATACATAGAACCCTATATGATGCCAATGAAGCACAAAATCATCTTTTAGATCTAAATCTCTCTTTTATTAACAACATGATAATATCATCTTAAATCATCCAGAAAACTTCACTAAATATCATTAATATCAAAATTAGGGTTTCTTATTCATAAATGTATTAAAGGTGGCATCTTTATATACTTTTCAAATTGCAAGTAGATTTAGGCTTTAATTATATTTTTATTGCAATCTATGTATTTTTCTGATCAAATTTTATATATAGTTTGTTTTCATCTGAGGTTTCTAGAAACATCTATGATTATTGCAAGAATACTCCTTAATCAGTCAATCATATGAGTTCACGTCATAAAAGGCAAGCTTTTACCTTATTTTCTACCTGGACCGGCTGAGCCAATCAGCCACAACCACTTATGCGTGCGCCCCACCCAGGTGGCAGCCTAAGTCCAGTTTGCATTGACGCTTCTGCCCCTAATTCAATGGGTTCAAGATCTCCAACGCCTAGGGGTAGTAAGGTATTTTTACCTTTCTTCATCTCCTTCCTCGAGCATGCCACCACTTGCAAACCAGTACCCGACCATGGTCAAACCTGTCGTTGACTCTGTGCTCTGGAGCCATGCTGGAGCAATTGCCCTCATGGGGATCTTCGGCCAAGCCTCCTGAAGTTGACTGGCCGTTCTCTTGCTAGAAGAGGTGGCTACTTCAATGAAGACCACAACACCACCGATGAAAGTGCCAAACCAAATAGGGATCCCATTGTGTGTTGTTCTTCGGACAAAATAGAAGTAGTGGATAGTTCTGTGAACTCATTTGGGTTTCCTCACACCACTCTACCCATTGCGAAGAGGGGGTAAAGCCCCTTTTATAGACCTGGCTTGCAACCCAGCATCCATGGAGTCCGACTCCACTAGGATATTGGGGAAATCCCATCCTCACATGGAAAAAGAGTAAACCAAGGATCGTCAGGTTTGGTTTCTTCACCTGAATCTAATGGAGCAATCTCCAGATTTGCACATGGATTGTGTGCAGAAAAATCAATTGGGAGGTTTCCATTTATTGTTCCCCCTTTCGTGATCCTAATTGAGATGGGTGAAGGTGCAACCACCATTAAATCGCAGATCCAATGACTGTCATTCCTCATGTTAAAACAAAAACTAGAAAATAGCCTAAATTGATTAGGAAATAATCATGCCATTTAATGTTATCCTCTTCACTTTAGGAAAACTTACAAAATTCATATCTCCTAATTAACTTATCTTTTTTATCCCAAATTTTAAAGGAAAGTCTATAATGACTTGAACTACTTGTGTGCCACGTTTGGGACTTAAATTTGAAAGTATGAGAGACTTTTCTTCATATACAAGTTATCACTTAAAAGTCACATTTTATTCATATTTTCTCTCTCTTACTCTTGTATATCCTTTATTTGGATTCCATTTTCCATTAGAAACCATGTGGATTCGAATTCTAATCCATGATGATCAATCATACAACTTTCTAGAGAATTGCACATATTTCTCATCATTATCTTAATTTCTTTTCCTTTTTATGCATTATTTGATTTTATTCAACTTTTCTTCCCTTTTTATTATATTGGACTCACTACTTGATAGGATCCATGAAATCATATATTTAAAGGAAATATTATCAAAGAAATACGTTCATTACACATAAGTCATACAATTTTCCTAATCATACATTTGATTCAAGAAATTGCATTTTAAACCATATAAGCCCAAAAATTGGGGTTGTAACATCCTTCCCCTCTTATATAAATTGTTCCCTCAAAATTCCACCAAACATAAAACCAATGAAGGATAAGACTTTTCAATGTCCATCATCATCTCCCATGAGGCTTCATCCTCTCCATGGTGCTTCCAAAGAACCGTTATCATCTCTATTCTTTACTCTTGAGCTTTCTGTCACCTTTATATCTCATACTCTCATAGGTGACTTTGAGTAAGTTAGCCTCCCCTAGAGTTTAATAGATTTAATGCTCAGCACATGTCTCAAGTACCTCACATAGTGCTCTAGATCAAGCACATGGAAGACATCATACATCATATTATCATGAGGGGTAAGTCTAAAAAAAAGTAGCTCCACTAATCTGTTCTAAAATCTCTAATGTACCCCTGTATCAAGGACTCAACTTGTCTCTATTCTTATTGATAGGTCAAAGTAGTTGGATAAATCTCATTCTCACCCATAATGATGTGCAAATCAGTCCACTTTGCATCAACACATGACTCCTTTCAATTCTAGGCTTTCTCTGCTATTACTTGATCAAAGTGACTTTATCAGCATACCGCTGTGGCTTCTTTGACCTCTAAAAGGTCCTCTCACTGACATCACCCTAATGAAGTAGTGACCAACACGTCCTCCCATAAATAGCTTCACACATCCTGATACTAGTTTTGGTAGTTGTCATAACAAGCAAACTCAACTAGTGGCAAGTACTGCTGCCATGATCCACCCCAAACAAGCACATATGCTCTCATCAGACCTTCTAAAGTCTGGATCATACTCTCTGGACTATCCACCAGTCAGGGGGCGATATGTTATACTAAACTTCAATCTAGTATCAAGTTCTTCATGTACCTACTTCTACAACATGGAAGTGAACTTAAGGCCACACTCACGAATATTCAAACACGGATCACTGTGCAGCCAAACTATCTCTCAAAAATATATATCTCAACTAGATCTTTCACAGTGTCAGTTGTTTCTAAGGAAACATGCTTACTTTGGTAAGGCGATCTACCATAACCCATATTGCATCCTGACCTCTCTTGGTCTTGGGGAGACTCTCCATAAGGTCCACGGTGATCTGCTCTCATTCTACTTGGGAACTCCCAACCATCTATAGAGATCCACCGAGTTACTGGTGTTCATCCTTCAACCTTTTTCATGTGTGATATCTGGCTGCATACGTCTCTATATCCTCTTTCATTCCAGGCACCTCTGTAAACCTTAATCATCTTGGTAGTACCAGGTTGTGTGGTGTACTTAGAATCATGAGCTTCTTGCACGATATGACTCTTCCAGGGTGATTCCTCTGAAACCCTAAGACGTTCTAGTAGTGGTTTTCACCACCTACTTTTCTTGAGAGGTGTCTCTGAGGTTCTTATAATAATCTATTTATATCATTAAGCTCTGGGCTGGCTAAAAGGGAAAACACCAACTCGACCAATAGTTCTGGTTGTATCTAGATATTAGCCACACATATCTAGTCTTCTAATGGTCATTGGGTCCACCTAACAACCTCTTTCATCTCTCTCCACTGGCAAGACAAGACAAATATACACCTAAGCTATTTTCAGCTAAGAACATCTCATTATTGCATTAGCTTCCTTATGTGCTGGATGATAGTGAAGACATACTCTTCCATATACTCCTCTTATTGTCCTTATCTTGGGTTTAGATCTATTTGACTTAGGTAAACTTCAAGCTCTTGCATCCATCATCTTGTTTATCAAACCCAAATCTCTAAATCATAAAATCCAAACTACTTTCATCTATGCTTCCATACCATCATAGAAAAGTTTCAACTCATATCGCCTTTATCCTTAATATATGGCATACATTTTGTCATATCTCTCAAACCCATAACAAGATGAAATAAGCATTTGGTTGCAGTCCAAATATAGAATTCACCCCATTCCAGTAGTAGAGATGGTGTATTACACATCACAGTTACACTTTCCAATCTAAGTTGAAACATACTTCTCATGACTCCACACCATGAACATATCAATTCTATGTCTACACCCATGGGAAGACTTTTCCCATCACCTTTACATCTTATCATCACTCTTATGTTCAATCCTTAGTCGTATCCTTAAGGTCTCTATGGTGACCATACTTTTGGGGAGATCTTTCTGTTATGTATCTAGGGAGTTCCTCTCACATTTACCCCTTAGGCCTCATGAACTCATCAAGGTGGTCAACCTCCTAACCATGCTCCTTGGGAAAAGGTAGATGTTATTCCTGACCCTATGGTCTTGCGCATCAAGGGGATAGAAAACTCCTACTCCCATCAGTCTTATCCCTCCTTGACCTTAGTATTGACTTAGGATTATATCCTAGTTTGTGGTTCCTTTGTTGGTACTCCAACACATCTCATCCTTGAATCCCAACCTAAATCTCTACCATCTCTTTGATCATTCATGGCTAACCTTGCATCCCTTCATAAGAATCATGGATACATACCTAACTCGGTCTGGCCCCATACATGTTACCTCTATGGCAATATATCCTCAATCCCCTTAGAGATGGTCACACGTGGGTCTATAGATTCATGATCCTATTATGTTCTCTTACACTTAGCTCATCAAGCTCTTATAAGTTACCTAAAACCTAAACAAGAGTTGGTTCTCACTACAACATGAAGTGTCCCTTCCCAGGACAGGACAAAATGATCACTTGATAGTAACAGAGGTCACAAAACATCCTTGCATCGAAAGCTTGTATCTTCATGTTTATCTATAGCTCTTATATGGATACCTATGCACATGCCTAGTAAGAAGACAACCTATTAAGCCATTATAAGTTTTTAGTTATGTTATCCTTGTTCATCATTCCCCAAGGTTTGACCAATATCATACATGCATATGTCGCCACCCTATGTGAATGGTTCATCAAACATATATCTCATTTCAAGTGGGGTTTCCTTTTTCTCTAACACATGGGGGGTACCATAATTACTTCCTATGAACTCAATCATCCCAATGAGCATCTTGTGCACCAGTTACTACTAATTCCCCTCTTTGTAATGACCCCACTTTGGTCTAGGAACCCCCGATTCACCTCTTATGGATCAACTGTCTAAATGCATGCTCAACTGCTCAAACACGAACCAAACCTATACAAGATATGGCATATAATTCATAACACTCTTCCACATGAACAACCCTTAGAGTCCTACACAAGGATAACCACTTGGGTGCTAGGCCTCACAACTTGTTAACATATGATACCTCTTTAGGGTCTTTGGATCTCTCATTCCTACACACAAAAGGTAGGCACTCCTATCATCTATATATCTGTACTAGGAGCACCTTCCTCTTATCTAGGTTTGGTTCCTCTGAAGGAATCTGAGGTACGACAAGCCTCTAAGGACCGTACAAGAGGAAACCACATACATCTACTTAGGGTCATCTATTATAGGACATATCATACCAAACTTTACATGATTCCTCGTGTCTCAGAGTTTAGCTCTCCTATCTACTTCATCGGGATCTCGCCCTCTCTCTAGAGCTAACCCTATAACTGGTCCTACCACTTGGAGTTTCTTTATTAGAAAATGGGTCAAGCTTTTAAGGATACACGTCTATCCCTACCTGGGTAAAATGTACTATCAAAACTTATGTTTGACCAAGATCATCTGAATCTCTGCATGCTTATCTCATAAACTATCAGGCATAACCCTTTTGGCTTAAGTTTAAAATCCTACTGCCAGCCCTGTAGCCACTCACTTCTACATAGATGCATGCATATTTCTACTCATATATTCCCGTTAGGGTTCCTATATGTTCACCACTAACCTTCTCAATGAGGGAGTGATCCCTCACCCTCAATAGGCATGACCCATCCAAGGTCGGGTCACCACCAGGAACTAGGGGTCAAACAACCACACATAGTCTATGCTTCTCATACATACTCTAAACCTCTATGTAAAGCATGCATGTCTAACCCACATACATACATGTATGGTCAAGTATGACATCCAACTCATCATGTCTTCTCTTTCTCTATCTATCGCTTAAGGTTTTGGGTTGAACATCATTCTCATGAGGGGTATCTAAGGGTACAGTAACACATGCCGTGCAACCTAAGCATGTAACTAAACTCCGTCTAAGTTTCATCATTTAGACTTATGTCCATGACATCTTTTTTTTGGTCGGTCAAAAATCATGTTGCTATATTACCAAAAACATTAGGTACAGTAAGCACCCCGTAAAGAGGAAACATAAATCTTAATACTCAATAAATGAGCAATCACGAACCAAAAAGAAACAAAACCTAACCTATGTGGAAGATGAATAATGACCATCAAACACTCAGTCTAAAAGGGCTGAACCTATACAGAGCCATGCATTCAGCATGAAGTACACCCACAAATAAAGGACACAATGCACTGCAGTCAGAACAACCCCTTCAGGGTGAAGTTTAGACAGAAACACAGACCCATTACACACGATCAGGAGTCTTCAGATGTCCAGGACTTAGGGAGAAAGATCTCCTAGTCATCATAGGATTAAACAAACATCCAACATTCATATCAGACTAGTAACCCGACTGAAGGAGTCAAAGAATCAGGAATTCTAATGTTGGCATCACGCTGAAACCTTTCTTCACTTTCATTGAGCCCACCTAAAAATTGTGAAAAGGGGAGGCATTGATCAACCAGCATATCCTTCATAACTCACTGACTGGCTTCAGAACAACTGCCAACTAATATGGAATTGAACCAATAAGGGTCCATGGAAAGATTGGCTCCTTCGATGGACCTGCATAGCCCCAGATCAACTAGACAGAATCACCGAGATTGTTAAAACAATCCTTGCGATCTCTCCAGTCTTAGTCTTAGGCTTTTTGTCGATTGGTGTCGGTGCCCGTGAGTCCCTGTGGAGGGAAGACCATCTTAGCAGGATTAACAGCGGAGTGGCCACAGCACAGTTTGATCTACTGTTCTCAATAGCTTATCGTCGAACACCTAAAGTGTCGATGCTAGCAGTAGCAGAGAAACGTCAAGGAAGAGAAGAAGAAGGCGAAGAGGAACATCTTCATCTTAGTCTTCCCTCCTAAACCCAAAAGTCGGAGAGGCCAAGCCCGTGACTGGTGAACTGGCGCGGACCAAAACCATCCCGGTGCTGCCGAGTGGACTCGGCGCCCCTGTCATGGACGTTGGCTGACGCCTGAAGGCTCGCAAACCTGCATGAATGTTAGCCATATCCAAGGAGAAAGCCCCAAATAAGGAGAGTGCCACCATGTCGAAGCCGCCGAAGATATCCATGAGCACCCAAAGCAACACACGAGCTTCAAGTGGCCAAAGGCCACGACGGAAGACACCCAGATGCGAAGATTGAGAGCTCGCTCCATTGAATCAGGATACCCAGATCTGAAGATGCCAAAGGAGTCCCGCTGGCAGGGCTTGGCAAAGTGGAACCGTAGATCATGCATCGCCGCCGTTGCAGTGGTGAGGTCGACTCTCAGCTTGGGGAGAAGGAATATGATGGAGGAGGAGATCGGGGGACACCCTTACTCCGCCTGCATCGACGAATCGGTCGAGCCAGATCTATAAGAGCGGCTCCTCTCAGTCCGTCCCTATTAATGGACCAGAGTCGACTAGGTCGACGCTGCCACAAGAATTCAGATCCAAGCATCGAGCTACACATCGCATCCTTCTCACTACCAAGCCATGATCAACCTCGGACGGGCAACCAGTGACGGTCCCCTTCTCTACGATCCATAGAAGCCTAAAGACGAGAACCCTTTCTAAAGACGATGAGCGCCAGGGGGAGGAAAGCGTTAAGGAGACGCTCCCTCCCCCCAGCGGCGGCCGCCAGGGAGGAGTTAGAGAGAAATGGGAGTGGGAGCGTGAACCCTAGCAGTGGAGTGGGGAGCCCCCGTGTAGCATATTTTCCTCCATGTCCATGACATCTTTCATACATGCTTTTTATTATTTGGTGGAGGATTCCTTAATCCATATTATTCTTAACCCCAAAACTCAGGAGGGGGTGGAGGGAGTGAGAAACCCTGAACACTTAAAGGTATTTTGTGAAAAAGAGATAAATAAGGGACAAAATCAAATCAGAAGACCGAGAGGTATCTTATTTCGAGTCAAATTCTCATATTTTAGACATGCAGTCACATAGATTCTGGGAGACCTTGTAGACCGACTAGCGGGGTGGAGTAAAATCTTTCCAGCCCCCAAATTGTGATACTTTTCTAGACACCTCCATCTTTGGAAAATTCTCTCATAACTCCCTTGGGTTTTAAAGGGTTTGTAAAATTTAATAAATATTAGAGATTAAATTGAAAACCATGCTCTGATACCAATTGTAACGACCCCACTTCCCGATAACCCCTAATTAAGTAAGACCAAGAAGCCAAAGCTGCTATCCCAAAATAGGTACAATGGTTATGTGAATAATAAAAATAAATAATAAATTCTTCCAAAGATTAAGTTTAAAGTAGGATAAAAATTCACTTTTCACATACCATTCAAAAATGGGAGATTGGAACTTTACCCAATGAAGAGTTATATCTAACTAAATCCTCCTTTTTTAATTATCTTTATTCTTCAAATACCACTTTACTATTTATCTACTTTCAAATATTCCTAAAATGTCGACAAACAAAACGTCGGTCAATATAATGAATATACCAGTATGTTGTGACAACCAATAACTTGCACATATTTCATAACAACCTAATCTCAACAAATATTTGTTAACAATCCAAGATTACATTTTTCATTGTAACTTCTCAACTATTTTTACTCATCCTTTGGGATACCCTCTCTTAGGGTTTAGTGCTTGCAAAGGACTTTAAGCTACCTTCTCCATCCTGAGCTTGGTACCTTATGGGTCACCTCTCTAGGTGCCATGTGGTCTTCCCTCTGGGGCTTGACCACCTAAGACCTTCCCTATAGGGATTGGTCCTCTCAAATCTTACATCCAGAGATGCTATGTAGGTTCGAGCAAGTCATATATATATATATACTCTATGATAATCGTAGTCACATTATAGATTGTAGAAAAATAAAGTCATCCAAGCAGGTATTTTCACACAATCGATGTAACCTCAGAAATCACTATGAAACTAAAGTGAGTAATCATAAAATAACCACATACCTGATTTGGAGATATCAAAGAGTAAGAAAAGTCCAATCCAATAAGGTAATCCAATCAATCAACCAATCCAATCACAAAAGCACAATAGAAACCTAAAAAGCACGTATGACCTAATTACTACATACTCATCATAAACTCATTTTATTTACTTGGGAACTCTTTCTAGGGTTTGTAGGTTGAATTAAGGTTTCCTTAGGGCTTCTAATATCACTTTCTCAATCTATATCTTTTTAGGTCAACAAACCCTAAAACAACTTTCTACATCATAAAACCCTAATTACATCAATTATCCATAATGAGGATCTTTATTCTCAAATTAGCTTAGGATCATCATATCTTCGTCTTATTCATGGGTTTTCGAAATAGAAACCATGAAAAGTTATATTCCCCTAAATTAGGGTTTCTAAGCCGATTAATGAACTTTCAAATGCATAGAACACTAAATTAGGCCAATCAAGCACAAAGATCAGCTTTTTAGATCTACATCTCTCTTTTATTAACAACAGGATAATATCAACTTTAATCATCCAGAGAACTTCACTAAATCTCATTCATATCAAAATTAGGGTTTCTTAACCAGAAATTCATTAAAGGTGACATCTTTATATAATTTTTGGATTGCAAGCAGATCTAGACTTCAATAAAAAATTTATCGCAATCTACATATTTTTAAAATTAACTTTCATGTATAGTTTGTTTTCATTGGAGGTTCATAGTAATATCTTTTATTATTGCAAAATTACTCCTGACCAGTCAATCATATGAGGCCACATCATAAAAGGTGAACATTTACCTTATTTTCCACCTGGACCGACTGAGCCAATCAGCCATAGCCACATCTACGTGTAGCCCGCTCAGGTGGCAACATAAGTCCAGTTTGAACTAATGCTTCTAACCCTATACCTAAGGGATCAAGATCTCTAGTGCTTGGGGGTAGCAAGGTATTTTTATCTTTCTTCATATGTTTCCTCCCACATGCCACCACTCGTGAACTAGGACCCGACTGTGGTCAACCATGTGGTTGACTCTATGCTTTGTAGCTAGGCTAGAGCAATTGCCCTCACGGGGATCTTTGACCATGCCTCCAAACTTCGATCGACCCTTCTCTTGCTAGACGAGGTGGCTACATTGATGCATACCATAGTGTCATCGATGAAAGAACCAAACCAAATAGTGATCTCATCGGGTGTTGTTCTTTGGGAAAAACAGAAGTAGTGGAGAGTTATGTGAACTTGTCCAGGTTGCCTCACACCTTTCTACCCATTGTGAAGAGAGGGCAGAACCCCTTTTATAGATTTGGCTCACAAGACAGCATCCATGGAGTCTGGCTCTACATGGATATTGGGGAAATTCTATCCTCACACAGAAACTGGGTAAACCAAGGATCATCAGGTCCAGTTAAGTCACCCGAATCTAATGGAGCACTCCCCAGATTCGCACATGGATTGTGTGTAGAGAAAATCAATTGGGAAGTTTCCATTTACTATTCCCCCTTTCGTGATCCTAATCAAGATGGGTGATGGCACATCCACTGATGGATCATAGATCCAATGGCTATCATGCCTTGCATTAAAACAAAAGCAAGAAAATAGCCTAAATTTATTTGGAAATCATCGTGACGTTTAATGTTATCCTCTTCACTTTAGGAAACCTTACAAAATTCATATCTCCTAATCCACTTATCCGTTTGATCCCAAATTTTAAAGGAAAGTTCACAATGACTTTAACTATTTGTGTGCCAAGTATGGGACTCAAATTTCAAAATATGCAAGACTTTTATTCATATGCAAGTTATCACTTAAATGGACATATTATATTCATATTTTCTCTCTCTTACTCTTTTATATGCTTTATTTGGATTCCTTTTTCCATTAGAAACCATGTGGATTTGAAATATAATCCATAATGATCAATCATACAACTTTCTAGAGAATTCCACATATTTCTCATCATTATCTTATTTTCTTTTCCTTTTTACGCATTATTTGATTTTATTCAAATTTTCTTCCCTTTTTATTATATTGGACTCACTAAATAAATAAGGTCCACAAATCATATATTTAAAGGAAATATTATCAAAGAAATGCATTCATTACAGAAATCATTCATTTTTCCTAATCATGCATTCTGTTGGAGAAATTTCATTTCAAACCATATAAGACCAAAAATTGGGGTTGTAACTTCCTTCCCCTCTGATAGGAATTTTATCCTCAAAATTCCACCACACATACAAAAAATGTAGGATAAGACTTTTCCATGTCCATCATCATCTCCCATGTGGCTTCGTCCTCTCCATGGTTCTTCTAAAGAATCATTATCATCTCTACTCTTTACTGATGAACTTTCTCTCACCTTGGTATCTCATACCCTCATAGGTGACTCAGAGTAAGTTAGCCTCCCTTAGTGTTCCATAGGTTTAATTTAACCTCCCTTGGAGTTTAATAGGTTCAATGCTCAACACACGGCTTCGGAACCTCACATAATTCTCTAGATCGGACACATGGAACACATAATACATCATATTATCCTGAGGGGTAATGCTAAACAAAAGCAGCTCCACCAATCTGTTTCAAAATCTCAAACAGACCCATGTATCAAGGACTCAACTTGTTTCTGTTATTAGCCATAGCTTAGAGCAGTTGGATTTTCAAAATCTTATTCTCACCCATAGTGATGTGCAAATCAGTCCGCTTTTGCATCAGCACACGACTCCTATCAATTCTGGGCTTTCTCAAACATTGCTTGATCAAATCGACTTTATCAGCATACCATTGTGTCTTTTCTAACCTCCAAAAGGTCCTCTTACCAACATCACCCTAATGAAGCAGTGACTGACACGTCCCCCCCTAAATAGCTTCATACATCTGGGTACTAGTTTTGGTAGTTGTTATAACAAGCAAACTCAACTAGGGGCAAGTACTGCTCCCATTATCCACCCCAAATGAGCACACATGCTCTCATCAGACCTTCTAAAGTATGGATCATACTCTCTTAACTTTCCACCAGTTAGGAGTCGATATGTTGTACTAAACCTCAATCTAGTATCAAGTTCTTCATGTAACTACATCCACAACATGGAAGTGAACTTAAGGTCATGCTCACAAATATTTGAACATGGATCACTGTGTAGTCAAACTATCTCTCAAAAATATATATCTCAACTAGATCTGTCACAGTGGCAGTTGTGTCTAAGGAAACATGTTGACTTTGGTAAGGTGATAAACCATAACCCATATTGCATCCTGACCTCTCTCAGTCTCTGGGAGACTCTCCACAAGGTCCATGGTGATCTTCTCCCATTCTACATGGGAACTCCCAACCATCTATAACAATCCACCAGGTTACTGGTGTGTAGTCTTCAACCTTTGGCATGGTGATATATGTCTACATATGTCGCTACATCCTTTTTCATTCCAGGCTCTGCTACAAAATGTAACCATCTTGGTAGTATCAGGTTGTGCAGTGTACTTAGAATTATGAGCTTCTTGCATGATATGACTCTTCCAGGGTGATTCCTCCAAAACCGGAAGACACTCTAGTGTTGGATAAATGGACATCATTTAAATCCCTTTGTTTTGATAATGACAAACATTTCATTCTTGTGGATATAACGTGCTACTTGAGTGTTGTAGAAACAAGGTGGATGACAAACCTTTGGAAGATCTATATGCTCAAAATGTTTTAATTTCATGAATTATAATCAAGTGTAAAGACTTTTACAAGTATATAATGTACAAACACCTAGATATCATGTAAATCAAGCGTTTAGATCTTCCCTAGAAGCACACAACACTTACATAGGTCATCCCCTACAAAAGTATCACAAATGCACACGGATACACACACTTAGTACATAGTTCAAAACATTGAAAAAGAGTCATTCTCACTCGACAAACTTCTCGACTGAGACACTCTCATTCGACAAACTCCTCGACTGAGAATTGACCCAAATAGTCGTGAGACCCAGCAGATAAGGTGGTTGGAAGTTGGAATCGAATGTTATATACACTTGCTCCAGACCATCCCTCGGTTGACAAATACTTTGACCGACTGATGTCTCAGTCGACAATTTCTCAACTGAGAAGAACTCTGTCTGCACTTTTCAAAATTAAAAAACTAGTCATTGCTAAAGCAATTAGTGGACAACTAATGACTAGTTAAGCACTAAGAACCCCCTAGAAAGTGTCTAAATCGTCCTTAAGCACTCATAGGCCATTCCTATAAATAAGGCATGCCTTAGGACACCCAAAACACACTTGTGCAATACTTGAGCATGCATACTTACAATTGGCAATCCATTCTGGTGAGAAATTGAGAAACTCCAACATTTGTTATTCATTTCCATTTCTCCAATTTCGTGTCCTATAGGCTAGCATCTCCTACCCACTGCACTTCCATTTCCATACACATTGGTTAGGAGATCAAAACGCTTGATATAGGAAAGCAAGCCTTGTGCTACAACGATAATTGTAATTTCCATTTTCCCTTCTTGTTATTTCTTATTGCTTGTACTCTCCTTGCTACTCCTAGGGTTGGAGGCTGTAGATTGGAGAGGGTTTGATATTCTCGGTAGAGAAGAAGGACTTTGGACTACTTCAAGAAGGTTGTCTCAATGGGAAGCTACTTCAAGAAGAAGGCTACTTCAAGGGGGAGCTTGAAGTTACTTCGAGGAAGGATGCTTTGAGGTTGGTGGGACTACTTCTAGGTGAAGGTTGTCCAAAGGGTGGTGAAAGTATTTGTAATTTTATGTAACATCCTTGCGAGGTAATAAAATTTAAATACTTTCAAAATCCCAATTTGAAACAATTGGGTAGTGGACTGACCCCCTCTAGAGGATTTTTCATTTGGTATCAGAGCGAGGCTTTGAGGAACTCTAAAAAAGTCTTAAAGAATGGGTGACGGGGTACTCAACAACCTCAACTTGGAAGGGACACTCATGATTAGACCTCCACCTTTTGATAGCACTAACTACACCTAATAGAGGAGGAGGATGCAGTTCTATATCTAGGGAAATAGCTGGGATCTCTGGAGGATGGTGTCAAATCCATATGACTTTCCTCAAACAGAGTATGCAACTTGGGATGCTAATATGGTAAGATCAGCCCAAATGAATGCAAAAGTTGTAAGTATACTCTATTGTTCAATTTCTGTTAGTGAATTCAATAGAATATCAAATTGTGAAACATCATATGAGATATGGCACAGACTTTCTATAACCTATGAAGGAACTGTTCAAGTTAAGAATTCTAAAATCGGAATGCTTAAACAAAAGTTTGAACAGTTTCATATGGATCAAAATGAGTCTATTAGTGAAATGTATGCAAAATTTTCTTCTATTGTGAATGGTTTAAATGCTTTAGGTAAAGTAATTAGTGAAGAGGATCAAGTATCAAAGATTCTTAGGTGCATGCCTACAAAGTACAAAGCAAAGGTGACGGCCATTGAAGAAGCAAATGATCTCACTACGTTAAGGATGGAACAACTCATTGGCAACTTGGAGGCTCATCAAGCTACCCTAGAAGAAGAAGAGAGATTGGCAGTTGAACACAAAAATGAGAAAAGAAAGGACATTGCATTCAAAGCATCAACTAAGAATAGTCATGACACAATTGAAGAAAATAGTGAAGAAGAAACACTCATTGTAAATGGTAAGCAGTATAGAAGTTTTAAAACTAACAAAAATCCGAGTGTTTCTTCCTACATGTGCTTTGAATGTGGAAAAAAGGGACACTTGAAAAGTGATTGTCCAAAACTCAAGAAGGGGAAGAAATCATCTCACAAGAAGAAAGAAAGAGCATATAAAGCTACATGGGATGATTCAAGTGATGACAGAGAAGATGAAAAAGAAGAAGTATAATGTCTTATTGCTACAACCAATGAAGAAGAAGAAGAGGTAAGCCTTTTTGATCTACTAAAAGAAGATCTAATTACTAGTCTTCAAGATACACATGAGAAATATATTGATTACAAAAAGAAACTAAAGAAAGCAACGAAAACTAATGAAGATTTGTATGCTAGATTAAATAATCTTTCTTTTGAAAAGGACATTATTGTTTCTGAAAATCTTACCTTGAAATCATCTTTAAATGATTACAATATGAAGTTGCTTACTTTAGAAATAAATCATGATCTTCTTTCTCAAGAAAAGGTTGATTTGCTTGCAAAACTGCATATTTTTCAGACTCAACCTATCCTATGTAATCATCTAGATTATGATGCTATTGTTAAGGAAAATGATGCTTCATCATCTAATCTAGATCAAGCAAAGCTAGATATCAAAAAGAAAATGGATGAGATTACCAAGTTACAAAGAGAGATTAATAGCTTGAGAAACAATGATGTTCTTGATAAAAATTCTAAATAATTCTTCTAGTTATAATGGAAGGAGAGGTTTAGGATATGTTTCAAAAGGGAAATCCTATCAACCTAAACCTAGAAGAACACAAGCACCCAAGGCCAATATTATGTATGTACCCAAAACCAACTCAACTCCTAGAAAGAGAAATGAGATTGATTTTATTAGTCGTCACTATTGCTTGCGTCTTGGACACTACTCTTTTTCATGCCCATACAAGAAAAGGAATGATGATCTAGATTGGGTTCCTAAAACTTAGATATTTGAATTTGATTAGTTGAGATTTGACCTAAAATGTTTCTTTGATATTCAAATGTCTTATCTCAACAAAACTAAGCTTCAATATTTACATTCTTGCAAAATTGTATTACCCTTTGCTTGCAAATAATTACTAAAATACAGAAACATTCTCGGTCAAGAAAATGTTCGACCGAGAACACTGTCAGTGGAGAATTAGTCTACCTAGTAGGTTACTATTTTTAAGCTTGCAAAAATTTTATTAAACATGTACAAACAACAGAATACTCGATCGAGAAAATCTTCGACCGAGTTAAATTCGATCGAAGAAAAGTTCGACTGAATCAAGTTCTACTGAACCTATTTAATTGATCTAGTTTTCTATCAATTTTGTAGTAATGATTGATTTAATATGCAAATCAAGAATGAATCTTGGAGAAAATTCTTTAAACATATAGCATAAATTGCAAGTTCATTTTTAATTGCTATAATCTCCTACATGGTTTGGCTTAAAACTAAAAATTATGAACCATGTTGATTTAATTACTATTTTATAATAATCCACATGGTTTGTCCTAGGTATTCCTTGGTCTATCCATATAAAAACCATGTGTCTTGAAATTTGCTTTTACATGATCATAATCATTTTATTTCATGAAATTATGGATATGCTTCTATTATTCCATCATAATCATTATAATTATGGATATACCTTTACTGTTTCACCATAATCATTGTGTTTCATCTTTTACTTGGTTAGCCTAAAATGATATTTGATCTATATATAATCCATGAATGGATATTGTTTTCAGAATAATCATAGTGATTCAGTTCATCACACATAAAGATGATATTATCATTGAAAATGCAATTTTTGCATTAAGATAAATCTCCATGGCACAAATGCATCTTAACATATCAGTTAAATGATTATCTTATGCTTAGATTATGGAAAATGATATTCTTGAATAATACTCTACAAGCTATGTTTCAAATATTCAATCAAATAGATCATTGAAAATGCTTAAATTGGAAATTTTGGCACCTTGGTCGAAGTCAAGGTCAACCTAAAATAATGTTGACCAAATGCTTATTTGTAAATCATTTTCTTACAATCAATCTTAGTATATTGAAAATAAGACTTTAATACATAGTTCTCATAAAAGGTTAACTTATTATGATCTAATGCTTATTATGACCTTAGAATCCTTAAATTATCTTAATTATAAGATTAAGGGGGAGTTCACAAAAACTTGGTAAACATCTTAAAGGAAATTTGAAACAAGTTATGACCTTAGTATTTTTAAGGTAATCTTGGCTATGAAAAGGAGCCTACAATATTCATGAATGTGATATATATCTTGTTCTTAATGGAGTTCTCTAAACAAATTTGGGCTTAACATCCTGTGTATTTGATTAGAGATACACTCATGCACTCTAAGCTTAAAGGATTCTCATGTCATTTTCATGGCTTAACATCCCTTGTAAAATGGATGAGAAATTAATATATGTATCTGCCATGAACCTAAAAGGATCTCATATCATTTCAAGGCTTAACATCCTTTTGCAAATGATTGAGAAATAAATTATGGCTAAAATTTATAACACATGGTTTGCATTCATATTAAATCCCTTACTTTTAAAACTAAATATCTTATTAAGGGAGAGCATCGCAATAAAATTAAGGGGGAATGATAGAATTCATACTTAATGATTATCTTGGTTATCTTTTTGAAATGACAAAGGGGGAGAAATAATATAAATCTTAAACACTCAATCTACGAGTTTCATAATCTCTTGTCTTTACATTAAAAGTTTCTATATTCTCTATGAGTTGTACTTTATGTTCCATACTTCTTTGGGAATAATAAGCACACATTCCATAAACAAGAGAAGGAATATATAATGTAAATCTCAGGTATGAAACTCAACTCATTTTTAGATTATTTGATTTATATTTTGGAAATGTTTGTCATCTTCAAAAAGAGGTATATTTTTGGTTAAATGGACATCATTTAAATCCCTTTGTTTTTATAATGACAAACATTTCATTCTTGTGGATCTAACATGCTACTTGAGTGTTGCAGAATCAAGGTGGATGACAAACCTTTGGAAGATCTATATGCTCAAAAATGTTTTAAGTGTAAAGATTTGTACAAGTATATAATGTACAAGAACTTAGATATCATGTAAATCAAGCATTTAGATCTTCCCTAGCCACACACAACACTTATATAGGTCATCCCCTATAAAAGTATCACAACTGCACACTGATACACACACTTAGTACATAGTTCAAAACATTGAAACAGAGTCATTCTCAGTCGACAAACTTCTCTACCGAGACACTCTCGGTCGACAAATTCCTCGACCGAGAATTGACCCAAATAGTCGTTAGACCCAACAGACAAGGTGGTTGGAAGTTGGAATCAAATGTTATATACACTTGCTCCATACCATGCCTCAGTCGACAAAGACTTCGACCGACTGATGTCTCAGTCGACAATTTCTCGACTGAGAAGAACTTTGTCTGCACTTTTCAGAATTAATAAATTAGTCATTGCTAAAGCAATTAGTGGACAACTAATGACTAGTTGATCACTAAGAACCCCCTAGAAAGTGTCTAAAACGTACTTAAGCACTTATAGGCCATTCCTATAAATAGGACATGCCTTAGGACACCCAAAACACACTTGTGCAATACTTGAGCATACACACTTACAATTGGTAATCCATTCTTGTGTGCAATTGAGCAACTCTAAAATTTGCTATTCATTTCCATTACTCCAATTTCATGTCCTATAGGCTAGCATCTCCTACCCACTGCACTTCCACTTCCATACACATTGTTTAGGAGATCAAAATGCTTGATATAGTAAATCAAGCCTTGTGCTACAACAGTAATTGTAATTTCCATTTTCCCTTCTTGTTCTTTTTTATTGCTTGTACTCTCCTTGCTACTCCTAGGGTTGGTGGTTGCGGATTGGAGAGGGTTTGATCTTATTAGTGGAGAAGGAGGACTTTGGACTACTTCAAGAAGGCTATCTCAATGGGAAGCTACTTCAAGAGGAAGGCTACTTCAAGGGGGAGCTTGAAGTTACTACAAGGAAGGCTGCTTTGAGTTTGGTGGGACTACTTCTAGGTGGAGGTTGTCCAAAGGGTGGTGAAAGTATTTGTAATTTTATGTAACATCCTTGCGAGGTAATAAAATTTAAATACTTTCAAAATCCCATTTGGAAACAATTGCGTAGTGGACTGACTCCCTTAGTTTTTGCTAAGGGTGGAACCACCCTAAACACATTGCCTCCTTCTTCAAGTTTCAATTGTGGTTGCTTGAGTTGAATTATTGTTAAAATATTTATAAAACCCTATTCACCCCTCCTCTAGTGGCTTTTCCATCTATTAGTGGATATCACCACCTACTTTTCCTAAGAGGTGTATCTGAGGTTCTTATAACAATCCTTTTATCTCATGAAGCTCTGGGTTGGCTAACTGGGCAACCACCAACTTGACCTATATGTATGGTTTTATCTAGATATCATCAACACATGTCTAGTCTTCTAATGGTCATCAGGTCCACCTAGCAACCTCTTTCATCTCTCTCCACTGGCTAGACAAGACAATTGTAAATTTGAGCTATTTTCAACTAAGAACATCTCGTTTCTACATTAGCTTCCTTGTGTGTTGGATAATAGTGAAGACATGCTCTTCCATATACTCCTCTCATCATCCTTATCTTGGGTTTAGATCTATATGTGTTAGGTAAACTTCAAGCTCTCGATCCATCATCTCCATTATCAAACCCAAATCTCTAACTCATAAAATCCAAACTTCTATTGACAAGTATGTCCTTATGTGATGATTTTAGTTCATCTATGCTTCCCTACCATCATAGAAAGGTTTCAACTAATATCACTTTTATCCTTAGTATATGGCATGCATTTTGTCCTATCTCTCACACCCATAACAAGATGAAATAAGCATTTGGATTCAGTCCAAATACAGAGTTCATCCCATTCTAGGAGTACATATGGTGCATTACACCTCACCATTACACTTTCCACTCTGAGTTGAAACATACTTATCATGATGCCACACCATGAACATATCAATTATGTGTCTACACCCATGGGAAGACTTTTCCCATCACCTTTGGGTCTTATCATCACTTTTATGTTCAATCCTTAGTCGTATCCTCAAGGTCTTTAGGGTGACGGTACTTTTGGGGTGATATTTCCATTTTGCATCTAGGGAGTGCCTCTCACATTTACCCCTTAGGCCCCATGAACTCATGAAGGTGGTCAACCTCCTAACCCATGGTCCTCGGGAAAAGGTAAATGTTACCTCTTGACCCTATGGTATTGTGCATCTAGGGGACAGATAACTCCTACTCCCATCAGTCTTATCCCTCCTTGACCTTGGTATTGACTTAGGATTATTGTTGGTACTCCAACACATCTCATCCTTGAATCCCCACCCCAATCTCTACTATCTCTCTGGGCATTCATGTTTAACCTTGCATCCCTTCATAGGAATCATGGTGACCAACCTAACTCAGTCTGGCTCCATACATGTTACATCTATGGCAACATATCCTCATGCCCCTTGGAGATGGTCACACATGGGTCTATATATTCATGCTCCTATTATGTTCTCTTACACATAGCTAATGAAGATCTTATAAGTTACCTCTTAAGGTTACCTGAAACCAAAACCAGAGTTGGTGCTCACTCCAACATGAAGGGTCCCTTCCCAGGATAGGAGAAAACTATCACTTGATAGTAACATAGGCCATAAACCGTCCTTGCATCCAAAGAATGTATAATTATGTATATCTATAGATCTTATATAGATACCTATGCACATGTCTAGCAAGAATACAATCTATTACACCATTCTAAGATTCTGGTTATGTCATTCTTATTCATCATTTCTCAAGTTTAGACCAATATCATACATGCATATGTCTCCAACCTCTATGAATGGTTCATCAAACATATATCTCAGTTCAAGTGAGGTTTCCTTTTTCTTTAACACATGGGGGTACCATACTTACTTCCTATGAACTCAATCATCCCTGTGAGCATCATGTGCACTAGGTACTACTACTTCCCCTCTTAGTAACAACCAAATTTTGGTCAAGGAACCCCATGTTTACCTCTTATGCATCAACTGTCTAACTTCACGCTCAACTGTTCAAACATGGACCAAACCTATACAAGATATGGCATATACTTCCTAACACTCTTCCATGTGAACAACCCTTAGAGTCCTACACTGGGAGAACCAATTGGGTTCTAGGCCTCACAACTTGTTACCATACGATACCACTTTAGGGTCTTTGGATCTCTCCTTCCTACACCCAAAAGGTAGGCACTCCTATCATCTGTATATCTATACTAGGAGCCCCTACTTCTCTTCTAGGGTTTGGTTCCTCTGAAGGAATCTGAGGTAAGACAAGCCTCTAAGGACCATAAAAGAGGCAACCACATACATCTACTTAGGGTCGTCTATTTTAGACCATATCATACCAAACTTCTCATGATTCCTCATGTCTCAGAGTTTAGGTCTCCTACCTTCTTCATTGGGGTCTCACCCTCTCTCTAGAGCTAACTCCATAACTGGTCCCACCACTTGTAGGTTCTCTCTTAGAAGATGGGTCAAGCTTTTAAGGATACACGTCTATCCCTACCTGGGTGAAACGTACTATCAAAACTTATCTCCAACCTAGATCATCTGAATCTCTGCATGCTTATCTCATAAACTATCAGACATAACCCTTCTGGCTTAGGCCTAAAAAGTTACTGCTAGCCCTGCAACCACTCACTTCTACATAGGTGCATGCTTCTTTCTGCTCATATATGCCTGTTAGGGTTCCTATATTATCAACACTAACCTTCTCAATGAGGGAGCGATCCCTCACCCTCTACAGACATGATCCACCCAAGGTCGTGTAACCACAAGGGACTAGGGGTCAATCAACCACACATAGTCTATGGTTCTCATGCGTACTCAAAACCTCTATGTAAAGCATGCATGTCTAACCCACGTACATATATGTATGGTCAACTATGATGTTCAACTCAACATGTCTTCTCTTTCACTATCCACCAGTTAATGTTTTGGGTTGAGCATCATTCTCAGACGATGCATCAGGTCTCTTCCTTTTCCTGGAGGCTTCTTCCTCTAAGACTAACTCTCTCCTCGTCAACCTACAAGATGGTCTAACCTCAACATTTTCCTTAGGAGTATCCAAGGGCACAACAACATAGGCCATGCAACCTAAGCATGAAATAAACACTGTCTAAATTTCATCATTTAGACTTATGTCCATGTCATTTTTCTTACATGCTTTTTATTATTTGGTGGAGGATTCCTTAATCCTTATTATTCTTAACAACACAACTTAGGAGTGGTTGGAGAGAGAGAGAAACCCTAAGCACTTAAAGTTATTCTGTGAAAAGAAGATAAAGAAGGGACAAAATTAGATGAGAAGACCTAGAGGTATCTTATTTTGAGTCAAATCCTCATATTTTAGCTAGGAAGTCACACAGATTCTGGGAGTCCTTGTAGACCAACTAGGGGGGTAGAGGAAAATCTTACCAGCCCCAGAATTGTGACACTTTTCTAGACAGTTCCATCTTTGTAAAATTCTCTCATAACTCCCTTGGGTTCTAAAGAGTTTGTAAAATTTAATTATTATTAGAGACTAAATGGAAAACCATGTTCTAATACCAATTGTAACAATCCCACTTCTTGATAACCACCAATTAAGGAAGACCAAGAAGCTAGAGATGCTATCCCCAAACAAGATCAATGGTTTTGCAAATAATAAAAAATAATTAATAAATTCTACCAAAGACTAAGCTTAAAGTAGGATAAAAATTCACTTTCACATACCTTTCAAAAATAGCAGATTGGAACTTTACGCAATGTAGAGTTCTATCTAAATAAATCATTTTTTCTTTAATTAGCTTTATTCTTCAAATACCACTTGACTATTTATCCACTTTCTGATATTCTTAAAATGCTGACAAACAAAATGTCAGTCTGTATAATGAATATACCAGTATGTGGTGATAACTAATAACTTGCACATATTTCATAACAACCTAATCACATCAAATAGTTTTTAACAATCCAAGATTACATTTTTCATTATAACTTCTCAACCGTTTTTACACATACTCTAGGATACACTCTCTTAGGGTTTAGTCCTTGTAAGGGACTTTAATCTACCTTCTCCATCCTGATCTTGGTACCTTATGGGTCACCTCTCTGGGTGCCCTGTGGTCTTCCCTCTGGGGTTTGACCACCTAAGACCTTCCCTCCAGGGCTTGGTCCTCTCAAATCTTACTTCTAGAGATGGTATGAAGGTTTGGGCAAGTCATATATATATATATATATATATATATATATATATATATATATATATATATATATATATATATATATATATATATATATTACTCTATGATAATCATATTCACTTTATAGATTGCAGAAAAATAAAGATATCCAAGCATCTATTTTCACGCAATCGATGAAACCTCAGAAATCATTGTGAAACTAAAGTGAGTAATAAAAAAATAACCACATACTTGATTTGGATATTTCAAAGAACAAGCAAAGTCCAAACCAATTAGGTAATCCAATCAACCAACCAATCCAATCCAATCCAATCCAATCACACAAGCACAATAGAAACCTGAAAAACATGTGTGACCTAATTACTACATACTCATCATAAACTCATTTTATTGACTTGGGAACACTTTCTAGGGTTTCTAGGTTGAATTAATGTTTTCTTAGGGTTTCTTATATCACTTTCTCAATTTGTATCTTTTTAGGTCAACAAACCCTAAAACAACTTTGTACATCATAAAACCCTAATTACATCAATTATCCATATTGAGGATCTTTATTCTCAAATTAGCTTAGGATCATCATATCTCTATCTTATTCATGGGTTTTCAAAATAAACACCATTAAAAGTTATATTCACCTAAATTAGGTTTTCTAAGCCCATTAATGCACTTTGATATACATAGAAACCAAAATTAGGCCAATTAAGCACAAATATCATCTTTTTAGACCTAAATCTTTCTTTTATTAACAACATGATCATATCAACTTAAATCATCCAGAGAACTTCACTAAATCTCATTAATATAAAAAATAGGGTTTCTTAATCATAAATGCATCAAAGGTAACATCTTTATATACTTTTTAGATTGCAAGCAGATCTAGGCTTCAATTATATTTTTATCGCAATCTATGTATAATTTAGATCAACTTTCATATATAGTTTGTTTTCAGCGGAGGTTCCTAGAAACATCTATGATTATTGCAATATTACTCCTTAATCATCCAATCATACGAGGCCACATCATAAAAGGTGAGCTTTTACCTTATTTTCCACCTAGATCGGCTGAGCTAATTAGATGTAGCCACATCTATGTGTGGCCCCCTCGGGTGGCAACCTAAGTCCAGTTTGCACTGACGCTTCTACCCATGTGGCAACAGGTTCGAGATCTCCAACGCCTAGGGGTAGCAAGGTTTTTTTTACCTTTCTTCATCTCCTTCCTCCAGCACGCCTCCACTCACGAACTAGCACAATACTATGCTCAACCCTGTGGTTGACTGTACACTCAGGAGCAGGGCTGGTGTAATTGCCCTCGTGGGGATCTTCAGCCAGGCCTCCCGAATTCAACCGACCCTTCTCTTGCTAGAGGAGGTGGTTGCTTCAATGCAGACCATGGTGTCACTGATGAAAGTGCCAAATCAAATAGGGATTCCATCAGGTGTTGTTCTTTGGAAAAAATGGAAATAGTGGAGAGTCCTGTGAACTTGTCTGAGTTGCCTCACACCTCTTTACAAATTGCGAAGAGGGGGCAAATCCCCTTTTATAGATCTGGCTTGCAAGCCAGCATCCATGGAGTCTGACTCCATAGGGATATTGGGGAAATTGTATCCTGATACAAAAATTGGGTAAACCAAGGATCGTTAGGTTTGGTTTATTCACATGAATCTAATGGAGCAATCCCCAGATTCGCACATGGATTGTGTGCAGAGAAAAAAATTTGGGAAGTTTCCATTTACTGTTCCCCCTTTCCTGATCCTAATCGAGATGGGTGATGGTGCAACCACTGATGGATCATAGATCCAATGGCTATCATGCCTCCTAGTAAAACAATAACTAAAAAATAGCTTAAACTGATTTAGAAATAATTGTGTCATTTAATGTTATCCTCTTCACTTTAGGAAAACTTACAAAATTCTTATCTCCTAATCCACTTATCAACTTGATCCCAAATTTTAAAGGAAAGTCCATAATGATTTGAACTACTTATGCGGCATGTTTGGGACTCCAATTCAAAAGTGTGAGAGACTTTTCTTCATATGAAGTTATCACTTAAAAAGGCATATTGTTTCATATTTTCTCTCTCTTACTCTTGTATATCCTTTATTTGGATTCGCTTTTACATTAGAAACCATGTGGATTTAAAATATAATCCATGATGATGAATCATACAACTTTCCAGAGAATTCTACATATTTCTCATCATTATCTTAATTTCTCTTCCTTTTTATGTATTATTTGATTTTATTCAACTTTTCTTCCTAGAGGCATTTAATGTAATTTTTTGGAGCTTTCTAAAGGATAGATGGTAGGTGATATGAGGTGTAAAACCCTAATTTGCACCCTTCATTTCTACCCTCAACCCCAATTGCCTAAGAAATTTCATCCTAGAAGCCTAGACTTGATAATATCCTAATTGAATACTACCCAAAGTCTAATCCAAGTGATCCTCAGAAGGATGGATAGTAGGTGATGGGGACTAGTTCCCATAAACACACCCTACTTCATCCATGGAGAATTAGTAGTTTAGGGCAATTCACTAGCATGCAACTTATTGTTTGGTTTGGTAGTCTAAATGAAAGAGTAATGTTTCATTGTTATCACCCGCAACTAAATTGACAAGTACATTCCTCAAACAACCCACCCTTCCTGTTATTGCATTAAAACCCTAATTTGCCTTATTTCTTAGTTCATGCTTACTTAGCTAGTGGTCTTTACTTTCCTAGTTAATTGTGCTTGCTTTTTCCTTGTTCTTGATAGTTAGGCCCTTAATTTCTCTTTTGCCTAGTTTTAAAGTCTAGTATAAGTGTTGTTTCTTGCCTTAGTTTAATTTACTTCATTCATTGTTTAGCTTCCTTTATTTCTCATTAGAACTAATTGTCTATGGTTAACTTAGGTTTGATTCTTATTTTCCTTTAATTGCTTGTTCACCTTTAGCATAATTTACAAAACCAACTTCAAACCCTTAAATCCTACACCCCATAGTAGGAACCTATCAAAAACTTAATTATCTCTAGTTCCCCCCCTCTCTTGGGTTCGACCCCTAACTTTCCACTTTCCTATACTATAAAAGACCCTATGCACTTGCAAATAAGTGAGTTCTTTTATCTGAGAGCGCATATTAGGGCTTTATAAATTTGAATGACCTTGTTGTGTGCCTAATGTTAATTTAGCCAAGTCAATTGTCTAGGGTTTCTTATAAACACACCAAGCTTTCTAGAAATGTTGTAGGGGAGAAAGGCACTCAGCCTAGCTAGTTAGTTTAGCTTGGAACTTTTCCTACTAGCCTCATTGTTGCTATTCTTCATTCTTTATTCTTTGTATTATTTGTTCATATTGTTTTGCTAACTAGTCCTCTTTTATTCGGTTGTGTATTATGCATGTGATAATAAACATGTGTAAGAAAATATTGAAGGCTAAAATGCACCTCACAAGCCACTCCATGACTACTTCATGCCTAGAAACTAAAAATTACCAACAATAAAAAGAGTTGATCAAATACCAGGGAAGCAATTCATCATCCATGTCGGTCTTCTTTTGCTCCTGCCCACCTTCTATAGCTCAGAGAGTGAGAACTCCTTCGAGCACTTTGATTCTTTTCTCGAAGTATGCACTACCTTTAGGACACCGACAACCAGTGTTGACTCCATCTATTTCACTTTGTTGTCATTCTTGCTAAAAGACAAGGCCAAAGATTGATATGAATCGAGAACTGAAATTACAAGCTAGGGAGACATGAAGAATGCATTTATAAAGAAACTATACTCCATTGCAAGGCTGACACAAATGCGGTGTGCCATAGTGAGTTTTAGTCAAATGGGTTCCAAGATGCTTCAGAAAGATTCCTGAAGATGTTAAGATAGTGTCCCCACCATGAAATCCCTTTATGGCAGCTTGTCCAATCCTTTTACACTAGTCTCACTCCAATGTGTCATGCTATAGTATATTCTTCATGTGAAGGAGCTTTTATGGCTAAACCACCCAAATGGTGATGGCGATTGTTTGAGCACTTAGAGGAAAATTTAAGGAACCATGCTTCTAGCATGGTGAATGATGGTTATTGGGTCTTTGGTATGACATGTCCAACTCCTAATGACTAAAGCCTACAATATGTGAAGATTAGGAAAATGATGAGATTTATGATGAACCAAGTGGGAAGTGTTCTTTGTCACTCGTTTAATTATATTGGGTCTTTTGGTGAAGAAGTTAAGGTACCTCATTCTCATAGCAACTAGGAACAACAAACCAAGATCTAGTTCAAAGTTTGAGGATGAAGTTCTCTCTAGGTTGAAAGAATTGATGATGTGGAAAAGAATGTGAAAAGTCTTGAGGAAAAAGTGGGCCGACTCTCTTCAATACATTCTCTTCAACCAGAAGGAAAATTATCTTCCAATACCATAATGAACTTTAGTGAATCAACTGGCCCAATGGGTGCCTCACAAGTTTTTTATAGTTCACATCCTATGTAAGTGCATCCCATATATCAATTTCATGGCCACCCTAAGACTTATATGCCTCTTCCAAATCCATCACCACAACCAACCCACCACTTCACTTACCACCCTCAATTTTCTTTTCCACCTAAATTCTGATACCACAAACCACTTCCACCTCCTCCATAGCTACAACATGCTTCCCCTCTACACCATGAGCAAGGAAGTGAAATGACAATTCTAAGGAGTGGAAAAGTCATTGATTAACCCAAGAATCAATTGGGCAATGATTATTTGATTCAAGGTATTGTTGATGAAACAAGGCCGGAGAGACCAAATGTTGATACTATGATTGAAATCACTAAAGATGGTTCTATGATGCCTCATGTTGAGAATGGGATACTATGTGTTCCATATTTTAGTCCATTTTTACAATCTACAATCCATAGTGTTCCATCTCATGTTATGCCTCTAGAAGGGCATGTTGCAAAAGAAAGTGAGCCACCATTCCCCGAGTCCTTGGATGAGACTCCATCATAAAAAAGGATGAAAAAGTACAATGTTGATATTCTAGAAGTATTTTAGCATGTGGAGGTGAATATCCCTTTGTTGGATGATATCAAGAAGATCCCATCTTGTGCCAAGTTTCTTAAGGACATGTGCACTGTCAAGAAGAAGTCATCTGGGAGGATGCCTATGAAAATCCAGTTGACTAAACAAGTGAGCTCTACCATCCAACACTCACTTCCTATGAAGAGAAAGGAGCAAGGATCCATACTCATACCTAGATACATAGGGGGACATCACATAGACTAATCCCTACTTGACTTGAGATATAGTGTGAATTTGATGCCATATAGTGTCTATGTGGAGTTGGGGTTAGGCAAGTTGAAACCAGCTCATTGCACTCTCTAATGGCAGGATGATCCATCAAAGTGCCTAAAGGAAGAGTAGTTGATGTCTTGGTGATGATTTACAAGGAAAGGGAAGTAGTGTTCTTGACTAATTTCACTGTTATTGATATGGATCAGGAGGATAGGAAGATTCCCATCATCTTGGGTAGGGCATTCCTATCTACAGCTGATATTGAGATACATGTGTGTAGAGGCACGATTATGGTCTCTTCAATGGACATGAAGGTAAAGATCAATACGTTCAACACCTTAGCATGACAAGACTGATACGAGGATATTGAACATTATCACTTGAAGAGTTCATCATATTGCTTATTGGATGGAGATTGAATTGAAGACCTCATGATAGTTTTTTTTTATCAATGGGTGAAGGAACAAATTTTGGATAAAAATCAGGGACATATCTACTACGATAGTGGACACATGACGATCACAAATGATTGATGGATTGAAAGAACTATAGAAGCCAGACTAAAGGCATAAATATTATCACCAGTGAGGAGGCAACCCAGCTAGGTTTTGGGAATTTTTCATCCAACCCTCAATTTATGATACGTTTTGGTTATTTTAAAACTTTTCCAAAAAAGCGCACACACTTTTTTTTTTTAAGTTTTTGTCCAAAATTTAGATGTGTAGGTGAAAAGAGTGATGATGAATAAAATCGACTGAAATGTGGAAGATGACTAATGAAAAGTTAATTTGGTTCAAGGATTTGATGATTTGAGGAGTTTCAAGTTAAAATACATGCTACAATGCCCACTACAGTCGTGGTACCATGGAATAACTATTGTGGGACATTTGATATTAGAGAGGATTACACGAAATCTAGGAAAGCAAAAGCAAACCTAGAACGAGCATGCCAGGCATAATGACTATGTGACAAGCTAGACACCATAGACATGGCCATTGCACCAGCAAGCCAACATGACTGTGGCGCCCAACTCAATCATGCCATCTCGGGTCTGGCTCACTTAAAAACATGACACATCACTTTATAGTAACGTTCTTTTTCTTTAGTTAATTTTCATGAGTTTCCACGACCATGCCCACAATCCAGTGATAGAACGGTGGATGCACAGCCCCTCCAGGCCCTGATTTCTTCCTCCATCACCCCAAATCAACCTACATTCACCATTTCCACTCCTTTTCTTCCCCAAAATCTCCACGCTCATCTCCATTCCGCCCCACATACGTAGAGTCTAGAAAAACCTTCCTACATCTTCCACCCAAAATTTACTCAAAATGAAGAAGATATCAAAACAAGTCATGTTGAGAACCTGGGACATCCTCTCCTACCGACATCAGTTCAAAGACAGCTCATTTTCATCCCAACTGATGCCTGTTGCTCCTCCACCACCATTATCAAATTTGAGCCCTCACAACGAGACAACACACTTGTCAATGGAGATCTAAATCCATTGATAGATCTATCATTGAAAAGGTCTCATTCCATAGATGACATGTGACATTGTTTTCCTTGTGGGTAGATCCACCGCACATACCAGCCCAACACTCCACCACCTCTGCCATGTCGCAAGCCCAAAGGAAACAACCGATACTTGATGATGAGAATGATGAAATGAAAGTACAAAATGAAGAAGCATAGCCTAAACGACATGAGGAAGTGCAAGATGAACAACATTTGGATGCTCCAAATATGAGGGAAAGTCAATTGAAGATGCCACAACATCTAGAGTGCCTGATGTGTAGAGAAATTGCCTTCTGATATGCCTTCCAGGACACAATGGAAGTCTTGGGTGTCTTTTCCTATTTTTAGGAAGTCATGAAACCCATTGGATTATTTGAGGTGATGAAGATTGTCAAGGAGACATCTATTGAGCTTAGAAATCAACTCTTTGCTACATTGGATAAAGTCTCACATGACAGGGAAGAAGCCCTCCATTTCAGATTAAGGAATGAAACATGCCTCCTCACTGACTCCAAAATTAACAAGACTTTTGCTGCCAACATTTAAGTGAAATCCCTCCTTGATCGAGGGAGGATAGAAAAAGACACTAAGGGTCTATCTGGTTGGGTGTAACATCAACCTAAAGCTTGAGTTGGAAAACAAGAAATTCAATCCTGTGAGTTAAATTTGCAATTTTTTTGTTTGGTTTGAAATAAATTTAGCCGGATGAGTTGGTACCTTTATATCTGGTTGGATGTAGTTTGTCTAAGAAAATGAAAATATAAATGCACTTTGGACATGCATGCATGTTATACCTTCACTATAGGCTTAATGGGGGCGGAAACTACTGGTGGGAGCCAAGGAGGCCACTAGAAAACTAACTGCACCTCTATTGGGCATAGTTTCTTTTACCCTATTTTGTGTGTGTCTGAGAATTAGCTACTGTTCCAATTCTCACCGCCGGCTAGAATTCTACAGAACCAAACATATTGAACTGTGACCTACACTGAATTACAACTGCTCGCGTTGGATTTCGCCCCAACCAAACAGGCACAAATATGAATTATGCATCCATGTAGAAGAGGTTCACCAGGTAGAGATCTTGGTATGTATGCTCAGAGAGCCAATCATATGATGATTGGAGTGCGACATTGGATATATGATTTGATAATAATAAAGGTAATTTTGTCTATCATGTTTGTCTCAATCATGAGATGATGACCCATACGTAGTAGATATCTAAAGAAAGATGATACTCGATTACATATGTCTTTAGGTTGAGGACTTGAACAATGAGATCATACGTATGATAAGAGTACATACTTTTGTATTATGTCCCTATTCAGAATTTACTATGGAAGAAAAATAGAAAACAATTATACATAAGACTAGAATGTGCGTTGAATGATGATAGAATCTCATTAGTCATGATATGTGATATCAAGACAAGCACACAAGTAAAAGTTAGAGAATAATGTATTGGACAGACCCACCATGAGACTAATAAATGGATACCATGGAATGGTAGTCAAAATAAACTCTCATAGTGATAGTGGTGATTGTGGTTCTTAGACCTGAAGTCACTACATTCATCACATGTCGTTCATGTACTTTGACATTATCCAACGTGATCTCGAATAAGGGTTTCCATAACAGTGATGATTGGGTGCACCTTGACACATGGGGATTGAATTTGAGTTATGTAGATGGGATTTGTTCCTCCTATATATAGTAGATTGATATGCAAAGACTCTTAATAAGTGAGACTGAGAAATGTATGGCCATACTCATGTGACTATATATGATATGCAAGCTCACATGCATCTCAGATAGTTTGCTCTAATTCAATGAACATGGATTGAACATTGAGAGGATTACAATTCCATGCCTTGAGTTCAATCCAAATATCAGAGATAAGGGAACTATACGATCACGATAACACTTATCATAGATTTCATGTCAAATTTTTTCTCCAACTTTCTAAATTAGTTTAGTAGCAATGATGTGTTGCTAAACGCTACTCTTTGCCTGTGATGTTGTAAGTTAGTTATGAATATTCACTTCCAATGTAATTCTAGACCTATTGGGTCACAAGAATAGGATACACTTGGATTAAAGGAGTATATTCATGAATGATGTTTAATTTGATTACAAAAGGTTTTTAGGTATTCAATAAAACAACTGAGGTTCAAAATTGACTTACTGGACTCTAAATCAATACAATTCAAGGGTGGAATCTATCAGTTGGAGTGTCAAGTCAATGGGAATCAACATTAGCATATTAATGATTGAACCATGGAGTGAAAAGACTGGTTTGCATAGTGAACTGACCCATTCATATATCCCAACCGATCAATGCTTGGGATGAACCACCCAATTCAGTTGCCAATTTGGTTGGATCAAGGATGGGTGTTGACATCATGTTGTGCATTAATCGTACATTGATTACCAATTTGATTCAGAATAGGAAACTACATGGACCGACCAATTCACTTAGTGAACCAATAGGCTCGGGCATCAACCAACCGATTGGGTGTGAGAACTGACCATTTCACCATGAAAAGGTTCAAGAAAATTCTTGAATTTGACCCTTTTGACTCCCACACAAACTGGGAACCTTGACCCTATCCTCTCTTATAAATGGAGGGGTTTAGGGGGTTTCTCAGAACACAAGAGTTGCTCTGACAAATGTTGTCCTCTCTAGTTGTGTTAACCAATAGAGATCCCAAGAAAGTTCTACCCAGTAAAGGGAGGGGTAGTAAAGGGGATATAATTGTGGGAGAGTGTATCAACTCTAGCAGGTTGATGTTTGAAAGGGACAACTCCTTCCCATTGACTCTTGCAGCACAATGTGGAGTTCTCGGTGGTCCTCGGGGACTACTTTAGAGGCGTGAGGTCATTTACACCATCAACTAAGGTATGTGGTGTTGCACTAGTAGGATGTTGAGATGATTGTTCGAGTGTTGTTGCAGCTGAAGGAGAAAGTTGGTTCCTGAAGAAGAAGCATGATGCTACCGAAGGGTAATGTTGTTGGACTTGCTCCAGGACCAGGTCTGACCTTGAAAAGCTTCATTCTTAGATACATTGTTGTTGATGTGATCTTGTTGTGTAGTGGAATCAGGCTTTAAAGTTTTGTTTCCACTACCTTATCTGTCGCCCCAATTTCTCTACAAGAGAAACTTTTTTGTGGGTAAATAAAAAACAAGCTCGATCCATGACCCCTACTTGTGATATGTTCAAAAGGTCTTAGTGAATTCATTTTTCTTGATATGAGAACCTGGGGAGATGCACTAGAAAATATCTACTTGCATTGTGATGGATGTTATAAGTCAAGCATGTAAATCTGGGGGCATTTCATATTGATCATATGAAGAAAATTACATCCAAGAGTAAGAATATTTTTAAGGTGGGAGGATTGTCACTTCCATTTCCCTAGCGTTGGATCATAACGTGTCTAGATATATATCTAGTAAGATGGAGGGAAACTCATGGACTCACAATACTTGATTCTGTCATATATGATTTTAGTTGTTGATCAGAAGATCATTTACCAGGTCAAAGATACATGGAAACAACAACCCAAAAAAAATCTTGATGGATGGAGAGAGTCATAGGAAATAGAGCAAAAGAGAGTGGTGAAGGAGAGATATGCATGTAGGGTGCATAGATGAGAGATGCAGACGACAACATAGTAGACCACAATCAATGCCTATGGTATGTCTATGATAAAAGAACAATTGGAGGGTATTTAGATATTACAAGAAATCATTGAGAGGGGACATGACAAAATGTGGTTGGATTAGCAATAGATACACCATCAGATAAAGCAAATGTATATCTTTTAGAACACACTGGTATAGAGGAACCCCCAGTGGGGGGAAGACTAGTGGGGAGCACTATCAGGGTATCATGAGACATACTTGCCTCCACAGGAGGACTATTAGGGTAGCTACTACCAGTACCCTGACCACAGGGAGGAGAACCACCCAAGACACCACAACAACAATGATCAACTACCCTATTTGTAAATACCTCATTTTAATGATTAAATATTTACAAAATTGTATCAAGAGTATAAACAAATCTTTATTACAATCATGCCTTACAACTCCTGCACTTCTCTTCTAGTTCTTCTTTGTATCACCTATCCATGAGTTCCCGGAGGGAATGAAGCCACACATGGATCCCAAGAAGGGAAAATATAGGTCAATTTGGCTGGAACTAAGTTCAATTATTGAGCCAATTTAAAAAATGTAAGGATGTATATTATCAAATATAGGAATTTTTTCTTGGTGGACTATGGTATTAATAAGAGGATAGTCTACCTACCATGATAGTTTTAGAAGGGTACAATTATTCAAATAGTTAACAAGAAAAATAAAGAAATTCTCAAAACCAATATTAAGAATTCAAAATGAAATGCTTTTTCTCAGAACTAGTATCAAGATATTAAATTAACTAAAATGAAAATATTTATATATTTGCACAAGCAATGTAATATTTTGTCTTCTCTAGTGGCTAAGTGCTTAGTGTTCTCCCCTTTATAAAAGCAAAACACTTTCACCTATGGGGGGTAACTAGTACAGTGGGACCTCTAATGTCCATTATCCATTTTTCTAGGTTGGGGGATATGATGTACCATATCTAGTGATTCAAATCTCTATCCAATATTTTGAGTTTTTGTGCCAACATCAATATCAACCAATTTGCAAAAATTCAATAATGTGTATCATTCAATTTAGTCGTGGTGACCTTCAACAAGAGGGAACGGATAATACTAAAATTGGCTCTCCACTTCTACAAAATTATATGAATGAGATTCAAGAGGGAAATAAAACAACTCAATAAAAAAATGAGAATCTCATACCTCAATATTTTAAAGACCTAATAGATTGCAAAATCACCAACATCGGCTCCAAAAGTGAGAAATCTACAAAGTATGATACAATTTGTTTATCATTTGGCATAGAATTAAGTATTGTTTAATTTGAATTATTCATGATTAGGTTTTCCCATATTACTTATTAGTCTAGAGCTTCCTATCATCTACCTTTTTGGGATTCTAGTTGAATTATATCTATAATTAATTTTACTTATTCATTTATCTTATTTTATATGTGTGTATTTGTTTATCTTATTCTCTCTTTAATGTTGAGCCTTGTTAAAACGGATCCATATTCTATTTCTAATAATTATACTTATCAACATGAGTTTAAGTATGTCTACTTATTCAAATGTCCCAGGAATAAGATGTATTTTGTAATTTAGATCTTCTAATTTGATGTATTTCACTTTAGTCCACTAAATTCAAAAGTATGTATTACTCTAGAATGTTTTACATGTGATTCTAAGTGAAATTGTATACAAGTTCATGCTTCACATTATAAAGTCATCCCAAATATTATTAATTAAGTAAAATATTCCTTTCTAGATTTCTATCGTTATTAGGGTGTGCCTATTTTGATTTAAGTGATGTGTAGACTTCTATTGATTAGTCCAATGTGTCTTATTTTTTTGTCCCAATCCTTAAATCAAAATAAGTAATTCCACACTCTTATATTTCATGTTCTAAGATATGAAATATAGTAGACTACTAAAATTATTTATTTGTTTAATAAAGTCTACACATTAAGAGGTACATACAATCAAATAATATGTATATGCTACTAAATTGAGTAAGTGTTCTAAATGATTGTTTTGAGTAGGATTTAAGAAACCAAATCAACCTAGTTATCATTCAGGGGTTTATGCATTACACTAGTGTTAACCTATATTGATTACTTATTTCTACTATATTGTTTTTGTATATTACTATGTACACACACGCGCACACAAGCACAAACAAATAAATAATTCAGGGTATATATATATATATATATATATATATATATATATATATATATATATATATATATATATATATATATATATATATATATATATATATATATATATATATATGAGGTTCATTGGTTGCCCACACGGGTAAGTAAGGTTTCTCTTCCGAATGCACCCCAAAATGTAAATATTTGGACAGAATAGTAACTCATTGAATAAAAAAGTAACAATGTTGTAAAAAAAGTAACTATTCAGATAAAAAAATAAAAATAAGTAGAATACACTGTAAAAATTCTGGAATAAATATGTAACTAAAATTTTTATTATGTATTATGACTATTTTACCTTTTTAGTCATATAGTTACTTTTTTGACAACATAGTTACTTTTTTGTTCAAATAGTTACTTTTCGAGCTGTAGTGTAGAGAAATCTTAGATACCCATACGAGTATTAATGATAAACCCACATATATTATATATTATATATTACATATATGACATTAATTCAATGCCCGCATGGGTAGCTACCCACTCCTATTTTGGTTACTTTTTGGGGGTTTCTTACTTTTGACATGTAGAGAGTTACTTTACCTTTCAAATTGTTACTTTTCATGCATAGATAGTTAAATTTGTAATAGCTATAACAAATATACAATTTACATATTTATTCCACAATTTTTGTTGTGCATTTTACACATTTAGTTTTTTAGTTGAATAGTTACTTTTTGGTCAATATAGTTACTTTTTATCATGTGAGTTACGTTTTTGATTGAATAGTTACTTTTTTGGATGTACGGGTAGTGAATTCCAGGATACACATGCGGGTATTACAGATAAACCCATATGTATGTATATATATCTATATATATATTATATGTATATATAACCTACTTATATGAGATAGGACTATGTCATACACTTCTCACAATAAGATATTCACCTAATCCCTTAATTAATAAATTATCTTCTCAAAAGACATTAAGAGATTCCTTAGATTTTGAAGCTTGACCAAAATCCTTACTTAGTTTCCTTATTTTAATAGATCTATGGTGGATCTTCATGGAATTGTAGATCTACAACCTCATTGTCATAATTATTGAATCACAATCTTTTCATTGATCCTTGATGATCAGTTTCCAAGGGAAAACCCAGGTCCAGGAGGTAGATGAATCCTCATGAAGTAGAATGCTAGACTTCATCGGAGATGCAACCTTGCTCAAGGTGGCTATCGCAGACACAATGAGGGAGGGGCTTTTTTGGTTTCATACTAGAATAAAATGGGACACTAGAAATGAATATTTTCTATCTGTGAAGAACCAATGGTGTCTGATGCCTTCTTGCAAATGTGGTGGGGGTATGGCTTGGCGGTAGGGGACCCGAGATGGTCAAAGAGGTGGTGTTTGTAGACTATTTCCACTGTGGATGCTTGTGACAATGGTAACTTGTAAGCCTGTTGATGGTGAGGTGATGTTGGTGACCTTGGATGTGTACCCACTAATGAAATCCACAGTTCTATGGATATTATGGGATTAAGAGAGAAAGATCCCCCCTTCTCATGCCCATGGAAGAGGTTGAATGCCTGGGAGGGTGGTAAATCGAGACCGTAACTGGGATTCTGGTCTCTTTGTTAGGGGACACCGTGCTTGACCACTTAAGCCACTCCTTGTCTACCAATTCTGTGGATATTATGTTTGTGGGGTAGGAAGTGATAGTGAAGAAGGTGGCACATCCCGACAAACCTAGGCAATTACTGATGGCTTAGAGATTTATCTAGGTAGTCTTAGGAAATTTGGAGGGGGATTGGTTGCCCTTATGCTCCAGGGGGCAAGGACTCACTAACCACGAGCACTAACGATGTCTACCTTTTTCTGGGTCCTGGCCTTGTCATTGAGAACAAGTGTAGAGATTATCCACAAAAGGAGGTGAAGACATCATGATAAATACTGGGTTGCAAGAAGGACTGGTTGGGGGTAGAGATGTAACACCCCTCCCTAGGGTTTCATACGTAACCAGCGGAAGCACAACCTAATCCCCAACATTATCCATAATGTGGGGTACTTGGCATTTCAGGGAGGGTTGTCGCATATGTGATCTCATATCAAGAAATAAATAACATTTGGCATTATTGAAACATAGATTCATACATAAGTTCTTCTTGGAAAGAAAACTACATCATGATTCTAAGGATATGCTAAACATAAACTAGATAACATGTAGAAAGACAGGATATCCATAGAAGGACGTCCCACCAGGCAAAAACTTCTTAGATTCTTAGAACTCCTTAAGCTAATTCCTTCCCTTTAGCTCCAACTTCTACGGACATCTCGTCCCCAGCCATGCAAAGGAAAAACATTCATGGTAAGTAAGAGACATTGGCATATTATAAAAAATAGCATATAAAGATGATTTGACATAAACATGGACATGTATTAACATTAATCATTTCTTGGCATCTTTTACATAAAGAATTTGACAAGAAGTACATGCTCCTCTCTTAATGCCCCATAAGGAGCCCATAATGCTCGGAAAGCCCATAATGCTCGACAAGCCCATAACAAGGTGCATATAAATCTAAATCAAATTCCCTTAACCATAATCTTTCTTAGACTTAATTATCTTCTTAATAACATAGACTTAATCTTAATGGGATTTCTCCCTCTTGAACATATTTATGATTTCTCCCCATGAACCATAATGGGAATTTCTTCCCTCTTAAGCATGAATGGGAATTTCTTCCCTATTAATATTAGTTTCATGTACCTTAATCATAAATCATAACATTAATGTGATTTCTACATTTTGACTGAAATTATAGCAATCAACATCCAATAACCATATACTTGAAGAAAACATGCATTAATCATGACTTTAACATTAAGTGCTTAACATAAATCATAAACATTCAATAAACCAATTATTATCTATGCCAAGGGCATGGCCCGCTTACCTTGAGCTAAAGCACCTAAGTCAAACCTCATTTGACTAATTGAATTCCCTTAAACACCTGAAATAGCATAATTATTCTTGATCATACAAATTAAACCCTAATTTGTGACATATAATTATTGATATGTGAAAATAGAAAAATCAGTCAATAAAAATCATAAAATCAGATTCCTCATCAAAAATCCTTTCCAAAACATATTTTTTCATAATTTTCCGATAAACAGGAGATTTACTACGAATTTACAACGAACATACCAATGACAAAACAAGAAAAAACCACACATATATATACACCCAAATCCAGTGGGTTGGGTCTGAGCTAGACCAATAGGATTCGGCCAAATAGTGAGAAAGCTCGCCACTAAGGACCCATGGTCAAAGAAGGGAGGGCAGATGAAAACCCTAAAATACCCTTGCAGTTGAAATACATCAAACAAAAAATGTGGGGCCACAAGGGTCATTGAACACCCTGGATTTGAGTTCCTCTCAAGGAGTTGAGGCTTCCAGTGAGTTTTCCAACTCCTCACGAAAGCATAGAACCTTTTCATGGACTCAAACATGAACTGGAGCTCGAGAAGCTCCTTGGTCATGACGGCATAGAAAAAGCCACGAACTGGCGTCGAGAAAATGTTGTGATGAGGGCATGAAACAAAGAGATAAAACTCGGTGAGGTTAATGTGGAAATCGCAGGAACCGAAGCATGACAAACACGATGAGGAAGGTGTCTCAAATCTCTAAGAGAAGCCAGAACCATCGCGAAACAGGGGAAGAGGTCGCGTACTGGAGACCACTGGTGTTGAGGTAGTAATACACGGATGTGAGTCAGAAAACATTCATGGTTGAGGGTAGAAGCTCGTGGTTCGGTCCCTTAGGTCGGAGAACCATCAAAGAGGTGATATGATGGGCCACCGGCAAGGATCATCGCTGGTCTATAGGGCGTGGTGATTGGGCCACTCGTAGGGTAAACAAACAATGGGAGAAGTTGTATGAGGGTCCAGGTATGCTCACCGCATCCTTAATTAGAGAGGGGATGATCTGGAGGTTGGGCAGGCTATTGACGTGGCTTATATTATCACACTAACTAACTCACTTAGGGTTGAAATCCCTAAGTTTTTAACCAAAACAATGTGCAATAATACCACCCGCAAGCGGATGGGTCTTATCGCAGTATAGTTGAGGATCGAATCCCAATGGAAAACATTTTTAAGAATCTTTCTCTAGTCGAATCTAGTTAAATCAAGACTAATATTTAGAACAAGGTTGGTTGATTTGAGTTTAATTAAACTAAATGCTAGGAAAGTACAAGAGAAGGATTAAATGTTGATTAAAGATTAATGATAGAAATCGTTGGGATGGTCTCGGGTTTCACCACCACTACTCATGAAATCACATCCAAACATCAAACATCCAGGCAAGATATAACCATTCAAATAGAGCTGCTGCAGAACCCCCCATACGGGTGTCAGGTTCGCCTAAGCATCACCTTAGGTATCAAATGTCTCGTCACCATCCAGATCACATACTTACAGCTCTGAAGATACAAAAATCCAAATGAAGTTGTGGGCCCTCTATATAGGCGTTAGGCACACAGAAGCGTCACCATGGGCTAGATGGCTCATCACCACACAGATAATACACTTACAACCTCAAGGAATCCCATTCTATTTCTAGTTTGGGAGTCAACCGCGTTAATAGACATTCAAAACCTACGCATATAAGTTCTCGCAACATAGGAAACGAACAAGATATATGCAAGCAGGTGATCAATCCACAAGCACTCATTGACGATTAATAACAAAATGAAAGATTATATACATGCCATGGAATGTTTAACATGAGATATGAAAGCATGGGTAGCGGGGCTAGTCCCCTCACCCCAGCAAAAGTAAACTACTCACTCATGGTGAGAGGAACAAGAAAAATAAGAGAAAGTGAAGATTCTTCCATGAGCATGGTGAAGAAGATGATCGCAGCTCGATGGAGAAACGGTCTTCTACACGATGTCAGGGCACATCTGGATGAGGAGGGAAGAACACCATGGCAGACAGGGTGGATCTTCTCTCTCCACCTCCTTCTTCTTCTCGTAGTCCTCGCTCACAGTAGAAGGAGTAGCTCGTGGACGAAATGGTGGCGCAGACGCAGCAGATCTATATCTGAACGAGGTGGCTTGCAGATCTGAGTCTTCACTCCAGATCTGGGTTAACATGCCGCAAAACCACCACGGGGGCAGGTTCTTGGCTATGTAGATTGTCTCCTTAGGCCCAGGACAGACCTGTAGCCTAACGGCGTCTGGCGATTGTCCTTTGACTAACTGGAGTCGAGTTCCATTTATAGGCAGGCTCGGCACCGACTTAAAATCGTGACCTTATCATTTCTATAGCGGGTCGCGGCATTTGTCGTGGTCGTGGAAAATGTTGTGGTCACGGTAAATGTCGAGGTCGTGGCCTTTGTCGTGGTCGCGTCCTTTGTCGTGGTCACAGCCTTTGTCGTGGTCACAGCAAATGTCGTGGTCGCGGCCTTTGTTGTGGTCGCGACCTTTGTCGTGGTCGCGACCTTTGTCGTGGTCGCGAATTTTTTCGTGGTCGTGGCAAATGTTGTCGTCGCGGAAGTTGTCGTGGTCGCGGCCTTTGTCGTGGTCGCGACCTTTGTCGTGGTCGCAACAAATGTCATGGTCGCAGCCTTTGTCGTGGTCGCGGAAAATGTTGTGGTCGCGGCATTTGTCGTGGTCACGGCCTTTGTCGTGGTCGCGACCTTTGTTGTGGTCTGTGTGAGGAAGAGCCACGACCTGGCATAGGTGAAGGGGCGAGGGCGGAACGTGGAGGTAGCTGGGTCGCGGGTAGCTGTGCGGGGTCGCTGCTTGGTGCTGCACCTCGACCAGGTCTACAGGTAATCGGAGGCAGGAGGAGCTGTTCACGATCAGGATGAGGAGGGAAGGTGCATATGGAGAGGAGACAAGATCGTGGGAGCAACGGAGGTCACGGGTGGAGGAGGGATGAGTCGCCGTCTGTGGACGTGGAAGGTTGCCGCTGCTGTAGGAAGAGGAGAGCGGCAGAGGGTAGGGTAAAGGCAGACATAGAAGGAGGGATCAAGTCACGACTAATAGACCTGCGGTCGCGGTGTTTGGATGTCGCGGTCGCGGCGTCGTTGCTGCTCGCGATCTTTGCTACTACTTCAGTAATCCGCGGGCATGAGGGGTGAAGGGACCATGAGGGCAGCAGGTCACGGTAGGAGGCTAGGTTGCTGGTTAGAACATAAGCAAAGCCCAAAAGAAAATGATATGGGCTTGGGAGATAAGGCCCAAAGCTCAAAACGACCTGCACTAGGGTGCAAAAAATCAATAAAAATAGGAGTGAAATCGATTATGCCAGTATGAGTCGCATATAAGAAGATAAGGCCAAAAAAGGCTCATTAAAGCAATTAAACCAAGTCATCTCGCATATAAGAAGATAGAGCTAGTAAAGGCGAATAATCAGGGCAAAACTGGGCCAAACGAGGCAATAAGACTAAGATGAAAATGCATTCATCAAAATACCCTGAACTTAAACGTTGCTCATCCTCGAGTAACACAAAATCTAAAACACTCATCGTATGAATACTTTCAACTCGTGTGATTGCCTCTTCTTCACATCAAAATTATTACTTTTCTTCTCGGTATGACTAAGTGTCTCAACATCCTGAGATCACAGAACACATTTTACCATATCTTCATTTCTGAGTTCGCTCTCCAATATCACTTCCTCTCTACTTTTTCCAAAATCAAGCACGTCAGAGAGTTTCATAAGAGTCCAGAGATACCCGCAGAATGACAAGTGTGCACCTGATCTGACACTGGTGTTTTTAGGATGTTGGTGAGCGAAGGCATTCATTGTGCCAGTAGGCGGAAAAGGGAGTGAAGCGCGGTATCGAAGGAAGAAATAAATCTCTCCTATATTCCACTTGAGATTTTTATTATATGATTTGCAATTTCATTGATTGCATTTTTTGTGTGTGAATCTCTCCTCTATTTGACTCGAGATTGCATTTCTTTTTGTGTGCGCTTAGGCATCTTTTCTTGGCGATACACCCCTATTTCGTAGCGAGGGGTATGGAAGAAGCATAAAGAGAGAGAGAGTGTGCCACCCCGAACTTAGGGTTTGGCACTATATTGGCTATTTTTGTTTGGTTTTGATGAACGGAGGGGTACGGAGATGATAGAAGAAGTGTAGAAAAGAGTTCAAATCGGAATGCAACTTGATTTACAATTCAGTGCACCGGGTCGTTCTCATTATCATACTCTGATCAAATAATGACTTGATGAGGATCCGGTGGAGATTCCATGCTACTATTCCACTAGTCAGATAGGAAGCACAACATGTTTGATCCCTCTCAGTTCGACGGATACTTGCCATATCTACTGATCATGATGATAGGATTCATAAGCTTCACACGGTGATTTCTAATCATAGGCTAGTTTCAGAAATTGTTCTCCTTGAGGCTTTGCTTCGAATAAGGAGGGTATAATGATTCAAAACTGCATGGAAAAATAGGATAGCCAACTAGGTAAAGGCTTTGATTGAAACAAAAGCGTCCAAACTTCATCAAGTTTCTATACAAGCTGCTAAGAAAACTTTTGAAAATTTTTGAAAATATTTGAAAAAAATTGCTCAAAATTGCGACAAAATTTCGACGATGAAATCTTAAGTCAGAAACGGATAGGAGAGGGTGGAAAGTAAAGTACGTACCACCCACCCTCCACCCCGAACTTAGAAATTTTCTCGTCCTGAGCAAACTCTGAATCTGATATGGAGGGGAAAACTTGTGTCTGTTGGTCCACCAGATGTGGTTGCATTCCTTTTGGCGACGTGCCCTCCATCTGAAATCTAAAAAATGGAATCTATCAGAACTTAAGACTGCATGTTGCGATGAATTTTCTATCAGGTGCAAAATTTTCTAAAGACAAAATTAAAAGTAAAAGCTAAGTTAAATATCGGGTTGCCTCCTGACAAACGCCTTTGGTTTATGTCGATGGCTCGATGTGATTTCTTCAGTTTTCAGGTAGATATGTTAGTTTGGACAGATTCATCAATTCCTCAGTGCTGGTATCGGCTGTGGTGAAATATCTCTTCAAGCATTGTCCATTTTCCACAAAATCACCTGACTTCTCATTCCATAAGGTAAATGCACCATGTGGGTAGATGCTCTTGACAATGTATGGTCCAGACCATCGAGAGCGGAGTTTCCCTGGGAATAACCTCAGTCTCGAGTTGAAAAGCAGAACTTGGTCTCCCACTTGAATGTCCTTCCTCTTTAGATGACCATCATGCCAAAGTTGTGTGTGTTCCTTGTAGATTCATGTATTCTCATAAGGTGCCATTCAGAGTTCATATAACTCTTAAAGTTGTAGAATCCTAGCTTCACCTACTTTCTTCATGTCAAAATTTAGTTATTTTATTGCCCACCATGCTTTATGTTCTAGTTCCACGGGAAGGTGACATGATTTTCCATAAATGAGTCTGAAGGGTGTTGTTCCAAGAGGAGTTTTGAACGCAGTTCGGTAGGCCCATAAAGCGTCATTGATTTTCACTAACCAATCCTTCCGGTTGCGTCCTACTGTCTTTTCCAGGATATCTTTGAGTTGACGGTTCAAAACCTCTACCTGCCCACTTGTTTGTGGGTGGTAGGGGGAAGCTACTTTGTGTGTTACACCATATCTTCTCAACAACGCTTCAAAGCTTCTATCCAGAAAATGAGAACCTCCATCAGAGATCACAGTGCGTGGAACTCCAAAAGGGGGGGAAATGATATCTTTGAACATTTTAATGACGGGTTTTGAATCGCTAGTAATCGTTGGTATTGCCTCTACCCATTTGGAGACATAATCAACCATGACTAGGATGTAGGAAATCCATGTGAGGGTGGGAATGGACCCATGTAGTCCACTCCCCAAACATCAAAAATCTCAACTTCTTGCCATAGCTTAAGTGGCATCTCATCTCTTTTCACAATGTTTCCCGTTCTCTAACACTTGTCACATGAAAACACAAAGTTATAAGCATCTCTGGATATGGTTATCCAGAAGAAACCACATTGCAAAACCTTCAAAGAAGTTTTCTTAGAACTTATATGGCCTCCGACTGGGCCTGAGTGGCATTGTTCTAAAATAAGTTGGGCTTCTTCCTCAGCGATACAATGTCTGTAGAGACCATCAGCACAGAGCTTGAAGAGGTACGGTTTGTCCCAGTGATATTGCCTCACATCATGCATGAATTGCTTTAGAGCATTTCCAGTACACTCAGGGTTGATGATATCGGCGACAAGGTAGTTCACATAGTCCGAGTACCAAGGGGTAGCTTCTGAGAATTTCATAAGCTGGTCATCTGGAAGAGAGTCTTTGATTGGGACCTTCTCAGTTTCCAGAGTGTGGATACGACTTAAGTGGTATGCTATAACATTTTTTGTGCCTCTCTTATCTCTAATCTCAAGATCAAATTCTTGCAATAGGAGAATCCATCTTATTAGCCTTGGTTTTGCATCTTTCTTTTTTAGAAGATAATGGATAGCAACATGATCGGTGTAGACAATCACCTTTGAACCAATGAGGTAGGATCTAAACTAATCAAAGGCATATACGACTGCTAGGAGTTCCTTCTCGGTAGTTGTGTATTTCCTCTGAGCTTCGTCAAGGGTCTTCGATGCATAATAGATGACATGATGTTTCTTCTCTATACATTGGCCCAAAACGGCACCCACAGCGTAATCACTGGCATCACACATAATTTCGAATGGGTTGTCCCATTCCGGGGCACAAATGATGGGTGTTGTTGTAAGGGCATGCTTTAGGTTGTTGAAACTCTTGATACACTCTTCATCAAAATGGAAATCAGCATCCTTCAACAACAAGTTTGTCATGGGCTTGGTTATCTTGGAGAAATCCTTAATAAACCTTCTGTAGAAACCCACATGACCAAGGAATGCATGGACTTCTCTTACATTGGTAGGGATAGATAGTTTGGAGATCACTTCCATCTTGGCCTTGTCCACTTCAATTCCTCGATTACTGACTCTAGCGGCCAAGAACGATGACTTCTTTTACTATAAAATGACATTTCTCCCAGTTAAGCACCAGATGTGTTTCTTCGCATCATTTGAGGACAAGGGAGAGGTGCCTTAGGCATGAATCATACGAATCCCCATATACAGAGAAATCATCCATAAAAATTTCCATAATGGTTTCGGTTAAACCAGGAAATATGTCCGCCATGCAGCGTTGGAAGGTTGCAGGCGCATTACAGAGTCCAAATGGCATCCTTCTAAAGGCATATGTTCCAAAGGGGCAGGTAAACGTAGTTTACTCTTGGTCATCTGGATGTATAGGGATTTCATAAAATCTAGAGTAACCATCGAGACAGCAAAAATATTCCTGATGAGCCAATCTGTCTAAGACTTGATCTAGGAAAGGCATCGGAAAATGATCCTTGTGTGTGGCTTTGTTCAATTTTCTGTAATCGATGCACATCCTCCACCCGATTACTGTTCGAGTGGGGATGAGTTCATTTTCTTCATTTCGTATCACAGTAGTTCCACCTTTCTTTGCAACAACATGTACATGACTCACCCAAGGTGAGTCAGATATTGGATAGATGATTCCGGTAGTGAGCAACTTGATGACTTCGTGGCGGACCACTTCCTTCATATTAGGGTTCAACTTTCGTTGATGCTCAACAGTCGGCCTGTTGTCAACCACCATAAGGATTTTGTGCAAACAAAGCGCTGGACTGACCCATGTGAGATCGCTCATCTTGTAGTCGATAGCTTTATTTCTTTCCTTTAGTTCTTTCAAGAGTCTATCTTCTTGTTCAGTCGTTAGATCAGATTTTATAATAACTGGACAAACCTTAAGATCATCCAAAAACACGTACTTAAGTCCCTCGGGTAGGGGCTTCGTTTCAGGGGCTTCTGGCTTCTCACATAGCTCTTCAGAGACATTTACAGCTTTGAGTTCCTCAAACTTAGCTTCAGGATCTTCTTCTACAGAGTCGAGGTGAAGGATACAATCCTTAACTTGGTCGTTGATGAAAATTTCAGCAGATGGGTTTGTTAGAGCCACTTCTAAAGGATTGTCTTGTTCATATTCCTCTTGTGTGAGGAGAGACATTTGCTCAATGCAATCAATCAAATAGACTTCTTCCTGCATGCTCGGTCTTCGCATGCTTTCAAAAACTTTGAACTCAAGGGTTTCTTTCCCTAATCTGAGCAGTAAGGTCCCTGCTTCAACATCAATCAATGCTCTTGCAGTGGCGAGGAATGGACATCCAAAGATAAGAGGGTATCTGGCGTCTTCTTTTATGTCCATGATGACAAAGTGACAAGGGACATAAGAGTTTTTTTCAACCTTGACAGGGACATCTTCGATGATTCCCAAAGGAAGAGTCATAGAGTTATCTGCAAGTTGAATGGTCATTCCAGTTGGGAGTAATTGTGCAAACCCTAGCCTCTTGCAAAGGCTAAGTGGCATGATAGAAATGCTAGCACCGAGATCGGCTAATCCCTTCTTACATGAAGAGTCACCGATATGGCATGAAATCCCAAAGGATCCTGGGTCTTTCTACTTCTTGGGCATCTTGCTCTGGATGATATCGGAAGTGGTTGTTGCTAGCTTAACAGTCTCATATTCTTCATTTATGTACTTCCTTGTGAGGAGGGACTTTAAATACTTAGTCCAGGCTGGTATCTCGGCTAACGCATCTAGAAAGGGTATATCTACATGAAGCTTCTTCATGGCTTCTTTAAACTTGTTGAATTGAGTATCGAGCTTTGTATGCTTCAAACGAGCTGGGAAGGGAGGACGAGGCTTGTATACAGGCACATCCAACTCAGGTGTGTCTTCTACCTCTACATTTGATGGTTCCTCCAATCTTGCTTTGTCTGTCTTATCGGCAGTTGGTTGTTCCTTCGGTTGAGACTCAGGTATTGTAGAGTCTTGGACATTCGCAGAGTCATCATCGTCTATTGCAGCCATTGGTATCTTAATAAGGGGGTCAAAATAGTCTTTTCCAAACCTGGTGGTGACAGCTTTCAATTGCTCCGTGTGCTTAGGATTGTTCTCTGGTTGTCCGACAAAGGTTCCAGTAGGTGGCTTCATGCTAGCTACAAGTTGAGCTAGTTGAGATTCAATAGCCTTTTGATGGGCTTGCTGGTTAGCTATCATAGTCTGTTGTGACTGCAACATCATCTCAATAGTTGACAATTAGTCATCAGGATGGATGGGACCAGCTTGTTGCCCTTGTTGTTGTTGTTGATAGGGGACTTGGTTGGGGTTCTGAAACTGATAATTGTTCTGATAATTGTTGTAGTTTCTATTCTGGTAGTTTCCTCTAAAGTTCCCTTGATTCCCGAAATCTGGTTGTTGCTTATAATGGAATCCTAGCGGGCCTCGTTGTTGAGTATTTGAACCAAGTTGTCACGAGTTCTCTGCTCCAGAAGGATTTCCATATTGAAAACCTGGATGGTTCCTATTCTGATTCGGATTATAATACCCTTGACCAGGGATAGTGTTGATACATTCAGATTTTCCATTTGACCATTATCTCCTTGGGCACATGTATTGCTCAAAACAACATCATAGAGAATGTTACAGGCTAAAGTAGAGTGATCAGTTCCTTTGCATGCTTCACAGAAGAGTGAAGATGACTTAACTTGCTCTTGTTGTCGAGGGGGCGAATGTTTTCTTTCATAGGCTGCGAGAGACGATTCTAGATGGTCTTGCTTTGCAACAAGGAGTTTGAGAGATTTAGTGATAGACTTGTACTCGGGTGTTGCTTCAGCCATAGCTACCTTCAACACTCCTTTGCCAATAGGTCTACCCTAGTTGGCTTGGTTTTCGGCTCCAAGGGTGACAACCTTCCATGCGCTATCATAACTCTGACGCATGAAGTTTCCTCCAGACGAGGAATCCAAAAACCTCTTGATATCATCGTTCACACCTCTATAAAAGATTTCAATGAGTTGATTCTTTGGAATGCCATGATGTGGGCACTTGCGTAGAAGCTCTTTGTATCTTTCCCATGCTTCAGCTAGGGATTCTCCAGGGGCCTGGGTGAATTGCGTTATTCGGCCCCTAATTTCATAGGTGAGAGAAGGTGGATAAAACTTTTCCAGAAAAAAATTTTGAAGTTGTTCCCAAGTGGTGATGGGTTCGCATTGCAAAGAGTTATACCAACTCATAGCTCTATCAGCAAGAGAGTACTTGAAGAGGCAGAGTCTGATGGCATCATCTGTGACTCCATTTTGCTTTGTCATGGCGCATAAATCTATGAATCTCACAAGATGTTCTTGACTATCTTCTCCTTGCTTACCATAGAAAGGACTATTTTGAAGCAACATAACCCAATGTGCTCTTATCTCAAAATTCGGAGCGTTGATGGGAGGAGGTTGCAGTGGGTGATGAACGTCAGCAGCTTTAGGGATTGAGAACTCCCTCAGGTCTTTTTGTTGCTCAGCTTGTGGAGCTGCTTCTTGAGCTGCTTGGATTTCTTCTTGAACTGCAGCTCGGGCTTCTTGCATAATTCTATCTCTTTGTGCATTAAGGGCTTGAGCTACCCTTCGAGCAATTCCCTCCTCTTAAGCCATTCTTGCCTGGTTTTCCCTGTACTGACGGCGAAAGGTTCTGTCTATCTTAGGGTCAAAGCTAGTAGCGAGTCCGGGACTGTCTGAGCGGCGCATACACTAGACTTTGTGTGTACCTAGGATAAAAAGATCTTTTTCTGGTAAGATGGACGGAGTAGAACCAAATTCAAGTATATATGATCGATAATATCAAAAGTAAAAGAAAAACCTAAATCAGCCACAAAAGAACTAGATTTAACTAGATGATTCTGTTGTCCCCGACAACGGCGCCAGAATTTGACGTGGCTTATATTATCGCACTAACAAACTCACTTAGGGTTGAAATCCCTAAGTTTTTAACCAAAACAACGTGCAATAATACCAATCACAAGCGAACGGGTCTTATCACAGTATAGTTGAGGATCGAATCCCAAGGGACAATGTTTTTAAGAAACTTTCTCTAGTCGAATCTAGTTGAATCAAGACTAATATTTAGAACAAGGTTGGTTGATTTGAGTTTAATTAAACTAAATGCTAGGAAAGTAAAAGAGCAGGATTAAAGGTTGATTAAAGATTAATGATGGAAATCACTGGGATGGTCCCGGGTTTCACCACCACTACTCATGCAATCACATCCAAACATCAAACATCCAGGTAAGATATAACCATTCAAATAGAGCTGCTGCAGAACCCCCCATATGGGCGTCAGGTTCGCGTAAGCATCACCTTAGGTATCAGATGTCTCATCACCATCCAGATCACATACTTACGGCTCTGAAGATACAGAAATCCAAATGAAGTTGTGGGCCCCCTATACAGGCGTCAAGCACACAGAAGCGTCACCATGGGCTAGATGGCTCGTCACCACACAGATCATACACTTACGACCTCAAGGAATCCCATTCTATTTCTAGTTTGGGAGTCAACTGTGTTAATCGACATTCAAAACCTACGCATAGAAGTTCTCGCAACATAGGAAACGAACAAGATATATGCAAGCAGGTGATAAATCCACAAGCACTCATCGACGATTCACAATGAAATGAAAGATTATATACATGCCATGGAATGTTTAACAGTGAGATATGAAAGCATGGGCAGCGGGGCTAGTCCCCACACCCCAGCGAAAGTAAACTACTCGCTCATGGTGAGAGGAACAAGAAAAACAAGAGAAAGAGAAGATTCCGCCATGAGCATGGTGAAGAAGATGATCGCAGCTCGATGGAGAAATGGTCTTCTACACGATGTCAGGGCAGATCTGGACGAAGAGGGAAGAACACCACGACAGACGGGGTGGATCTTCTCTCTCCACCTCCTTCTTCTTCTCGTAGTCCTCACTCACAGCAGAAGGAGCAGCTCGTGGACGAAATGGTGGCGCAGACGCAGCAGATCTAGATCTAAATGAGGTGGCTTGCAGATCTGAGTCTTCACTCCAGATCTGGGTGAATAGGCCGCAAAACCACCTCGGGGATAGGTTCTTGGCTATGGAGATCGTCTCCTTAGGCCCAAGACAGACCTGTAGCCTAACGGTGTTTGGCGATTGTCCTTTGACTAACTGGAGTCAAGTTCTATTTATAGGCAGGTTGGGCACTGACTTAAAATCATGACCTTGTCATTTCTGCAGCCGGTCGTGGCATTTGTCGTGGTCGCGACAAATGTTGTGGTTGTGGCAAATGTCGAGGTCGCGGCCTTTTTTGTGGTCGCGGCAAATGTCGCAGTCACGACCTTTGTCATGGTCACTGCAAATGTTGTGGTCGCGACCTTTGTTGTGGTCGTGGTCGCGACTTTTTTCATGGTTGCAGAAAATGTCACGGTCGCAGCATTTGTCGTGGTCGCGGCCTTTGTCGTGGTCGCGGCAATTGTCATGGTCGCGGCCTTCATCGTGGTCGTGGCAAATGTGGTGGTCGCATCCTTTGTCATGGTCGCGGCAATTGTCGTGGTCGCGGCATTTGTCGTGGTCATGGCAAATGTCGTGGTCGCGGAATTTGTCGTAGTCGCGGACTTTGTCATGGTCGCAACCTTTGTCGTGGTCTGTGTGAGGAAGAGCCACGACCTGGCATAGGTGAAGGAGCGAGGGCAGAACGTGGAGGTAGCTGGGTCGTGGGCAGCTGTGCGGGGTCACTGCTTGGTGCTGCACCTTGACCAGGTCTGCAGGTGATCGGAGGCAGGAGGAGCTATTCGTGATCGGGATGAGGAGGGAAGGTGCAGGTGGAGAGGAGATAAGATCGTGGGAGCAACAGAGGTCACGGGTGGAGGAGGGATGAGTTGCGATCTCTGGACATGGAAGGTTGCCGCTGCTATAGGAAGAGGAGAGGCACAGGGGGTAGGGTGAAGGCGGACACAGAAGGATGGATCAGGTCGCGACTAACAGACCCGCGGTCGCGGTGTTTGGATGCCGCGGTCACGGCGTCGTTGCTGCTTGCAATCTTTGTTGCTGCTTCGGTAATCCGCGGGCATGAGGGGTGAAGGGACCATGAGGGAAGCAGGTTGCGGTAGGAGGCTAGGCTACTGGTTAGAACATAAGAAAAGCCCAAAAGAAAATGATATGGGCTAGGGAGATAAGGCCCAAAGCTCAAAATGACCTGCACAAGGGTGCAAAAAATCAATAAAAAAGGAGTGAAATCGATTAAGCCAGTATGAGTCGCATATAAGAAGATAAGGCCAAAAAAGGCTCATTAAAGCAATTAAACCAAATCATCTCGCATATAAGAAGATAGAGCTAGTAAAGGCGAATAATCAGGGCAAAACTGGGCCAAACGAGGCGATAAGACTAAGATGAAAATGCATTCATCAGCTGTGGAGGTCGCCAGAGAAATAGGAGGAGTAGGTCGGGACTCCAGATGTCGTCGGAGGACAAATTGAGCGAGGAGGAAGGATCCTTGGGGTCCACTGATGCCTTCGGGCTCTTAAGATGGAGGCGGGGAAGGTGAAAGAGGTGTCTTCTCATTCATGGCAGAGAGCGGCGGTGAGCCCTAAATGGGAATTTCATCAAAATGCCATTAGGGGAGGTGAGTAAAGGGTCGCTGGGTTCGTCTTGACTTCACCGTCTAGTTGGTGAAAGAATCAAGGGAAACAATGCCTTGTGGAGTGAGAACGTTGTCGGGGAAACAATAGCCTGTGAAATGATTCTGACCTACGGGAAAACCAGAGGCAGATGACAACCCCGACACCATTGGATCCTGATCCAACGGTCGTAGACACACATGAAAAATAAAATGGATGAATTAACTGTGTAAAAGTGTAAATCGAATAAATGTGACAAATAATACATTGATTGGTATACAATAAACCATATTAAACATATAATTAACATTTGAAGGGTCATTTGAAGTCCAAATGACCTCAAACTTCACCCATAGGTTAAAGATGTGCATTAAAACACAATGGCTCAGTTAATTTTGTCTTTTAGCCCACCATCACTCCTAATTAGGCAAAACTGCGTTCAATACACTTAAGTGAATATATTAAAGCATGTAGAGTTATTCATTAATAACTAAATGAAGGTAATTCGTGTAATCATACCAAATATCAACAATAAACATCTTGAGGAATATTAAGCAAGCATTTATGCATAAAAACCACTAATGATAATAAGAGAGATGAAAGTTGACATAAAAACATTCATTTCTATTTTCTAAACAAGAGGGCATAAATATACATGGAAATACTTTCTAAAACTAAACCATGGATAAGAAAGTAAATGAACAAAATTTTCTTCATATGAAATTAATTTGTAAATCTTAACATGTGCAATTTGCATCTAGGTCCTCAACAATTATACTATTAGAAAAAGAGCATGCAAAGAATAAAATACTTTGAACATTTGCATACAAAGAGTGGGATGTTACAATACTACCCACCTTAAATAAATTTCTTCCTCAAAATTTCCTAGAGTTTCTACCCACCTTAAGGATTACACATAAACTTGCAAATTTTCCATTCAAAGTTTCATTATAAAAGAGGCATACATAAACAAAGCATTATGATTCAACATAAATTACTTAACTACCCTTACCTTGATCATTTTCCTCTTCTCCATCCAACGTTTGCATGGTGAAGAGCCTTGGTTTAACCTTGGGGGGAGGCTTAGGGTTCTTAGCTTGGTTATGGTTGGGATCCTTCTTTGCACGCTTGGGGAAATTTGACTTGACATGCCCTTCCTTACCACAATAGTAGCAAACAGAATTTCCAAACCTACAAGGACCACCATCATTTCTCTTACATGTAGGGCATGGGGTTCTCCCATTCTCAGAAGAAGGTTCAGGGGCTTTTCTCTTGTGGTTGGAGGTTGGGGGGGTTGATGGTGATGATTGTTTTGGGGTACTTCCTTCTTATGATTCCTCCCAAGGTGATCCTCCCATTGTAAGGCTGCATCTAGGGCTGATTGCATGGTCCTATGACCTCTACCAGACAAGATATAACTTAGGTCGGGTTTAAGCATTCTAATAAACTTATTGGCTCTCTTTTACTCAGTGTACTCAAGACCATACTTTTGGAGCTTATGAAACTTCATGACATACTCAGTGACAGTCATGTCACCCACTTTCTTAAGGTTAAGAAACTCATCCTCCTTCCTTTCTAACATGTCTTCGGATACATAATGGTCATTAAAGACTTCTACAAATTCACCCCAAGTGAAAAGAGGGTCATCTTCTTCCCTAGAGGCTAAGAGGTTTTCCCACCAAGTAAGGGCTGCACCCTTGAGCATATGGTTGGCAAATATAACCCTACTACGTGGGGGATACTCTAAGTCTCTAAAGCAATGTTCCATGTTGCTAAGCCACTCCTCAGTCTTGGTTACCATATCAACCTCATCTTCACCATGGAAAGCATCGGGTCTAATATTCAAGAAATCTATGAGGGAGATCTCATGTACTCTAGGTGAAGCTCTAGGTTGGAGGGCATTGGTCAAGGCTACTACTAGGGCATCTAGGGTGACTTGTGGAGGGACTTGGTTCATGTCTTCAGTCTTATCACCACTAGATAATCCTTGTGAGGGCCTTGACTCACCAACCTTCTCCTTCTTCGTAGGGGCCATCTGAAAGGGTAAACATAACATGATATTATAACATAATATGAATCTCTATTTTTTCCTTAGTGGCCATCAATTCCTTGCTCTGATACCATTAATTTAACACCCCTCCCTAGGGTTTCATACGTAACCAGCAGAAGCACAACCTAATCCCCAACATTATCCATAGTGTAGGGTACTTGGCATTTTAGGGAGGGTTGTCACATACGTGATCTCATATCAAGAAATAAATAAAACTTGGCATTATTGAAACATAGATTCATACATAATTTCTTCTTGGAAAGAAAACTACGTCATGATTCTAAGGATATGCTAAACATAAACTAGATAACATGTACAAAGATAGGATCTCCATAGACGGATGTCCCACCAGGCAACAACTTCTTAGATTCTTAGAACTCCTTAAGCTGATTCCTTCCCTTTAACTCCAATTCTGCAGACATCTCGTCCCCCGCCATGCAAAGGAAAAACATTCATGGTAAGTAAGCGGCATTAGCATATTATAAAAAAATAACATATAAAGATGATTTGACATAAACATGAACATGTATTAACATTAATCATTTCTTGGCATCTTATACATAAAGAATTTGACAAGAAGTATATGCTCCTCACTTAATGCCCCATAAGGAGCCCATAATGCTCGGAAAGCCAATAATTGCTCAAAAATCCCATAATGCTTGAAAATCCCATAATAAGGTGCATATAAATCTAAATCAAATTCCCTTAACCAAGACCTTTCTTAGACTTAATTACCTTCTTAATAGGTTAGATTTAATCTTAATGGGATTTCTCCCTCTTGAACACAGTTAGGACTTCTCCCCATGAACCATAATGGGAATTTCTTCCCTCTTAATCTTGGTTTCATGTACCTTAATCATAATTCATAACACTAATGTGATTTCTACATTTAGAATTAAATTATAGTAATCAAAATCCAATAACCATATACTTGAAGAAAACATGTATTAATCATGAATTTAACATTAAGTGCTTAACATAAATCATAAACATTCAATAAATCAATTATTATCTATGCCAAGGGCATGACCCGCTTACCTTGAGCTAAAGAACCTAAGTCAAATCTCGTTTTTCTGATTGAATTCCCTTAAACACCTGAAATAACATAAGTATCCTTCATCATACAAATTAAACCCTAATTTGTGTCATATAATTATTGAGATGTGAAAATGAAAAAATCAGTCAATAGAAATCATAAAATCAGATTCCTCGTCAAAAATTCTTTCCAAAACAGATTTTTGCATAATTTTCCAATAAATAGGAGATTTACTAAGAATTTACAATGAACATACCAATGACAAAACAAGAAAAAGCCATGTATATATATACCCAAATCCAGTGGGCTGGGTCTGAGCTAGACCAATAGGATTCAGCCAAATAGCAAGAAAGCTCACCACTGAGGACCCGTGGTCAAAGAAGGGAGGGAAGATGAAAACCCTAAAATACCCTCATGGTTGAAATACACCAAATAAAAAAATGTGGGGACTCAAGGGTCATTGAACACCCTAGATTCTTCCCCTGTGAGCCATGGCTCGACCTCCGCTCTAGGAGCAAGAAGCTGAGAAACACTTGCATTTAAGGTTAAATATTTGAGTTCCTCTTAAGGATTCGAGGCTTCCAGTGAGTTTTCCAACTCCTCATGAAAGCACATAACCTTTTCATGGGCTCATACATGAACTGGAGCTCGAGAAGCTCCTTGGCCATGGCGGCACAGAAAAAGCCATGAACTGGCTGAGAAAACACTGCGATGAGGGCATGAAAGCGAGAGATAAAACTCGGTGACAGTAATGTGGAAATCGTGGGAACCGAAGCATGGAAAATGCGATGAGGAAGGTGTCTCAAATCTTGACGGGAAGCCAGAACCATCATGAAATAGGGGAAGAGGTCGGGTACTAGAAACCACTGGTGTTGAGGCGAAAATACACGGATGCGTGTCAGAAAATATTTGTGGTGGACGGTACAAGCTCTTGGCTCATTCCCTTAGGTTGGAGAAGCATCAAAGAGGTGAGATGATGGGTCGCCGACGAGGGTCATCACTGGTCGATAGGGCGTGGTGACTGGGCCACTCGCAGGGTAAACGAACAATGGGAGAAGCTATATGAGGGTCTAGGTATGCTCATCGCATCCTCAATTAAAGAGGGGATGCTCTAGAGGTTGGGTAGGTTGTGCAAGTCTCTGGAGAAATAGGAGGAGTAGGTTAGGACTCCAGATGTCGTCAGAGGACAAATTGAGTGAGGAGGAAGGATCCTTGGGGTCCACTGATGCCTTCAGGCTCTTAAGATGGAGGTGGGGAAGGTGAAAGTGGTGTCTTCTCATTCCTGGCAGAGAGCAGCGGCAAGCCCTAAATGGGTGTTTCGTCAAAAGGCCATTATGGGAGGTGAGTAAAGGGTCGTTGGTTTCATCTTGACTTCACAGTCTCATTGGTGAAAGAATCAAGGGAAAAAGTGCCTTGTGGAGTGAGAACGTGGTTGGGGAAATAATAGCCTGTGAAATGGTTCTGACCTGTGAGAAAAACGGAGGTAGATGACAACCTTAGCACCATTAGATCCTGATCCAACGGTCATGGATGCATGTGAAAAATAAAATGGACAAATTACCTGCGTAACAGTGTAAATCGAATAAATGTGACAAATAATACATTGATTGGTATACAATAAACCATATAAAACATATAATTTACATTTGAAGTCCAAATGACTTCAAAATTCACCAATAGGTTAAGGAGGTTCAGTAAAACACAATGGCTTAGTTAATTTCATCATTTAGCCCACCATCACTCCTAATTTGGAAAAAATGCATTCAATACACTTAAGTGAATATATTAAAGCATATAGAGTTATTCATTAATCACTAAATGAAGATAATCCGTGTAATCAGTCCAAATATCAAAAATAAACATATTGAGGAATATTAAGCAAGCTTTTATGCATAGAAACCACTAATGATAATAAGAATGAGGAAAGTTGACATAAAAACATTCATTTCTATTTTCTAAACAAGAGGGCATAAATATACAGGGAAATACTTTCTAAAAGTAAACCATGGATAAGAAAGTAAATGAACATAATTTTCTTCATATGAAACGAATTTGTAAAGCTTAACATGGGAAATTTTCATCTAGGTCCTCAACAATTATACTATTAGAAAAAGAGCATGCAAAGAATAAAATACTTTGAAAATTTGCATGCAAAGAGTGAGTTGTTACAAGAGTTCTTTAGACTTGGTTGAGGAGGTTGCGAGCTCTTCGACTGGGTATGTAGGGTATTATACAGGAAGATCAAAACTAGGGTGCTAGTATGGTTGAACATGGATAATCTTATGGGAATTCCAATTGTACAGTTGGTTGCACAACATTCGATGAATAGCTCGACGGTCATTATGGCATCTATGTCGTCGACATTAGTGGATGCCCTTAATATGGTTACTCTCACCTCCAATTAGGTGGTCGTCGAGTAGGGGAAGATGAGGTTGGAGCTGATAAGTTAGGAATGAACATATTTGGTGTGGATGAGAGAGAGGATTTTCTCGTAGGGGTTGTGTCTGAAAAAAGGTCGTGTGAGGAAGCAGACTTCGCATCGCGCAGGTCTAGGGTTGCCACAAGAATTCATTTGACCAGATAATTTATTGTGTGTTACTCATATTTAAGACCTTTATTACCTCATGTTTTGAGAATTTTTATCTCCTAGTTTACAAATCCATTTACTCTAAATTTTCCACATTGTGTTGAATTTGTATCAAAAACAATTTTGAAACTATTAACTCTTCTGTTGATGATTTCTAGGAGACTAATATATTTACTCTCTTAATTAAACATAATTATCTAATTATCCAAATAGAACTTTTTTTGTGTGATTCCAATGTTGAACATTTGTAATTGAGTTTACACTTTAGTTGTGGGTCCTAAATGAGATTGGATAGATCAAAATGAGGAAAAGATACACTTTGATGCTCAAATTTGAAAATAATCCAATGAAGTGCAAATTTGGACTAGAAATTTAGCAAAAGTGATGTTCAACATGAGAGGATTATTTTTAATAGCTCAAAATTAAATATTAGTAGCAAAATTCAATATGTTTCAACTCTCCACCACTTAAAGTGGATTTGATCCTCAAAATAAGCACATCCTTGGTCTAGTTCGGTACTACTCTCCACCCCCTGAAAGGATTCAACTAGAAATTAAAAGACATGTCAACCACAATGTTGTATCCTTCATGAAATTCTATGTTTTAAGGGTTTTGTGAGAGTCTCGTCTAGGGTTTATCTTATACTTCTTTGATTGTGGCTTAAATCAATAAATAATTTACAAAATTCCATAAAATCAACTTTTTACACATATAGTATTATAAAGAAGATAATTTTCGGCGGGAAACATTTTGACACAAAATTGAAAATAGCCAAAATCAATGTGATGACTAAGTCAAAATGACCTTTTTCGACATTCACCAATCCAACTATTTGATCTAATAGTGAAAAGAAGATTTAAATGGAACCTAAATAGTCACTAGATTAACTTCACTTATAATAGAGAAGAAGGACATTGTTTTCTAGCAAGGGGATTCATAGATTCAAACATACGCTTCTAGTCTCCTCATTGAACTAATAGTTGGTTCAATAGTTGTAATCTATCTTTTTGACATCCTAATTTGGGTTGATGATTAGGTCTATGATTTATGATTTTCCCCAAGTAGTGGAAATTGCCTTGTCCAGGTCAGTATATAAAGTGAGAAAACCCCACCAATACCAAAGTGGATCAGGAGTAATTATGCCAAAACCTTCACTAAACATTCTTACTTAGACACATTAGCTCAATTCACTTTCCTATAGATGTATTATTTCTATTTCTATATTAGGTAGATAAGGATAGCATAACTCGGGTTGGTTGTAGACTTTTGGTTGAAGCTATAAGTGTACTAGTTATTTAACCCTAACTTCCAAGAGACATGCATGAGTGTTGATAGTTTATAGATCTGCCACCATGTTGTAAAGACCAGATCTTTATGATGAAATATTTATGAAATTGTAACAAGAGTACAAACAAATCTTTATTACAATCATGCTTTACATCCGAGTTGTGAAAGATTTAAACATAAGATTATAGGAATATGAATAGGATTTGATTCCTAACTAGTCTTCAATATGTGATATCACTTGCACGTCTCTTATAGTTCTTCTTTGTATAAACATTTGCACATCACTTGCACATCTCTTATAGTTCCCAGAGGGAACGAAACCACACATGTACCCCAAGAAGGGAAAATATATGTCAAAATTGTTGTTACTAAATTTGATTATTGAGTTATTTTAAAAAAATAAGTATTTATATAGTCAAATATAGGTAAGTTTTCCTGGTAGACTATGGTATTAACAAGAGGATAGTCTATATATTGTTCTAGTTTCAAAAGTGTACAATAATTCAATTGGTAACTAGAACAACAAAGATTCTCAAAACCAATATCAAGAATTCAAGGCACAATGAAACCTTCTCGTGAGGCCACTGGCAAGGTAACGTACCGGCGATTAAGTGTGAGATCAATGTCAAAGAGGATCATATCTTGTTCCTGAGTGCCGAAGTCTCTAAAAATTTGGCGAGATGGAAATTTTGTCTTTCTGGTTATGTATTTGACTTCTCACCAGATCTGGATCTCGTTCATGTTCACTTGGCTAATGTGTGGAACCTTGAAGATAGTTTTGATATTATTCCTAGGCCAAATGATATGTTTATCTTCAGATTCTCTAACTATCATGATGTGAAGTTTGTGTTGGAGGAGGAATTTTGGTATGTTAAGCATTTTCAAATGGTATTTATGGGATGAAATCGTGGTTGTTCTATGTCAAAGATTGGTTTCAAGAGTGTTCATATATGGATCAAGTTGTTTGATCTACCGATAGAACTATGGGATGTTAGAACCTTTGAATGCTTTGCTTATTTCTGGGATGTCCTATCCGTTTTATAAAGATACTAGTAGTTGTAGTTATCTTGATTTTGTTAGGATCCAAGTTCTAGTTTACCCGACTTCAAAGTTTCCTACTGTTGTTGAGCATCAAGGAGACAATGGGGCAATATATCATGTGTCTATTGAATATGAAAGGCTGCCAGATATTTTTGATAAATGCAAATTGTTAGGACATGATGTAAGGTGTTGTCTTGTAACTTCAACTTCTTCTGAAAAGATCCTGAACCAGCAAGAAGTATCAGAGGGGAGTATTGGTGATTTAGTTACTAAGGTTTTCTTTGGGCCGTCTGAAGTATTTAATGTTGTTACAGTTGTGGATTTCTCAGGAGCTTACAGTTCTAGATCTGTTCCCTCAACCCCTGTCCAAGTATTTTATGATTTGTCTTTATCTTTTGTTAATGGTCCTATGTTACGAACAAGTCAAATATGGCTTTGAGTTCTCCACCAGTGGTAGTTCCTAAGACTTCTACATGCATACCTATGAGAATCATTAACTCAATGTTTCTCCTCTAAGCACCTTGGATACTATCAATGAAAGTGTTGAGCACTGACAACTCAATGACCCTAGTGAATAGATGATTCCACCTCTTAAGAATTCCTCTTGGAATGTTAGGGGCATTAACAATAAAATAAAAAGTGTCCAGGAGGAGTTCAATAGGGTGGGGAGTAACATTTATATCTTACAGGAAACTAAAATAAGGAAGAGGAACCTAAGTGAGTTTGTCTCTAAAAACTTCCCTCATATGGAGTTTATATGTAATATTAATTCTCATATCTTGGTTCGTATTTTGATTTTATGGAACCCAACTGTTTGTTTGATTGTTAAGCTCTCTGAAAATGATCAACACATTTGTGAAAAGTTCTAGGGGATGAGTTCTCTTTTCTTATTTTTTTTTGTTTATGGGCACAATGGTGGCTATGATAGATTAAGTTTGTGGGTTTATTTGAATGATACATGTCAAAGTTACAACCTCCCCTGGATTTCTCAGGGTGATTTTAATGTTATGTGAAGGGACAGTGAGAGAGTTAGTAAAAATCCACCTTCTAGAAAATCCATGAATGAGTTTAATTGTTGGGTTCTAAATGGTGGCCTTTATGAGTTGGATCTAAATGGTCCTTTCTTTTCCTGGGACAACCATCAAGAAGATGATTGGTTCTTTACTTCAAAGATTGATAGGGTTTTTAATAATAACTTATTATTGAACTTGGTGGATGATTTTTCTGGCGAGCTGGTATCCTATACTGTGAATGATCATAGATCTATAATATTTTCCATTGGTCAACCAAGAATGGTAAAATCTCCTTTATGTTCCATTAATTCTTGGTATTCTAAGGATGGTTTTCTTGAAGTTGTTAAATGAACTTGGGATGCTAAAGTTGAAGGTACATCTATGTTCAAGGTATATAGAAAATTCTAGTTTTTGAGAAGTGCTTTAGAGGAATGGAACCACGTTAGTGTGGGAAACCTTTTTGACAATATAAAGACGACCAAACTAAATGCTCTACAAGCTCAAACTAAGGCTGATCTTGATCCTTTGAATCTTCAACTCCAACATGATATAAAGTTTCTATGGAAGGTTCTTCGTGAATCTAAAAAAGTAGAGGAAAGCTTCCTAAGGAAGATGTATAGGCTATAGTGTCTTGCGAAAGGTGATATGAATTATATATATTTTTACTCTTCCTCAAAACCAGGCGACAAAGAAACCATATTAGGTGTATTAATATTAATGGTCAGGGGAACTATGACCTGGATGTTAACAAAGATTTTGTTCTGAATTATTATTCTGGCTTGTTCAATAGTGGACATACATGCAAGGGTCTGAATGGCATTAGATGGTTTAGTCCCACCCTTAATGACGAACAAAAGATCAACATTATCAAGACTAATAGGTAGGATGAGATTGATGATACCATTGCATCTCTAAACATTGATAAAGCTCCAAGGCCTGATGGCTTCAACTCCTTTTATATTACAGAAGCTTAGTTTATTGTGGAAGGTGATATTTATAAGGTTGTGGAAGAATTTTTCTCTAATGGAAAACTGCTTAAGGAATAGAACAACACCTTTATTACTTTGATTTATAAAGGGCATGACTCTTCTTATATTAAAAATTGGTTCCCTTTATCTCTTTGCAATGTTGTGTTCAAAATCATTTCTAAAATAATGTCTAATAGGCTTCAAAGTGTTCTTCCATTAATCATTGGTAGTAATAAATCAACATTTATTAAAGGTAGGAACATCAAGGACTCTATTCTCCTCTCCAATGAAATTTTACATGATTTCAACTGGTCTTCTATAGGTGTAAAAATGTGCATGAGGATTGATATCTCAAAAGCATATGATAATGTGAATTGAGAATTTCTATTTGCGGTTATGTACAAGATGGGGTTTCCTTCTATGTGGAATAATTCAGTTTCTTGCTTCTTATGCTCTACATCGTTTCAAGTTCTATTCAATGGAGAGCCTACAGACATATTTTTTTTCCTTTGAATGGAATTCGACAAGGAGACCCTTTGGCTCCTTCTCTATTTGTTATGGTTATGCAAGCCTTCTCTGTTCTTATGATCCAAGCTATAGAAAACAAACTTCTTGTTCCTATTAAAGCTTCTAATTCTTTCTGCCTTTCACGCTTGATGTTAGCAGACGACCTCATGATCTTTTTGAAAGCAAGTCTTGAGAATGCTAAAGATATCCTTAAAGTTTTAGACAATTTTGGAAACCTTTCAGGATAGGAATCAATAATTCCAAGAGTGAAGTGATTTTTAGTAAGTGTGCTTACAAAGCTGACATAATAGATATTCTCAAGTTCAAAGAAAGTAGATCTTGGAGTTTCTCTAGTTTTTGGGAAAATTCCAAGGTCAGCTTGTTCTGTGTTGATTGATAAAGTCAAAACAAAATTGGAAGGTTGGAAATCAAAAACTCGATCTATAGAAGGAAGGTTAGAGCTTATTCTGTCTACCTAAAGTGTTCAATATTTGCATTGGTGATATGCCTTTCCTATTCCCAAGGATACCATGGATTTGATTGAAAAAAAATCGTGATTTTCAATGGGGGGAAATGAAGAAAAGTCTTCTCTGCATCTTGTTAAATGGAATAGTGTTACTTTTCCCAAAAAAAAAGAAGGGGCACTTGAATGAGAAATATTAGTGAAGTTACCAAGGCATGTATTCTCCTTAATGCATGGGACGTAGACAATAAAAAGGATCCCTTGTGGGTAAAGTGGGTCGATGAAAGGTATTTAACTAAGTCTTCCTTTTGGTCGATTAAAGTTTCCTCATCCATGTCTTTGATGTTCTCAAAAATCTTGGATTGTAGATCAAAGATTTTGGTTCATACCAAATTCAGCAATGGAAATGGGAAAGATGTTTTCTTTTGGCTTGACCCCTGGTTTCTTAAAAAAATCTTTTCTTTGGGATTTGGTTGGTAAAGATGCATATATAAAACTTGGCTTTCCTATCAATTGCAAGATAAGTGATGTCCTAAAGGATGGGAAATGGAGTGTTCCTGATAATAGAAATAATAGGATTTGTTGAGAGTCCTCAATAACTTTTCCACTCTAGGTGAAGGGCATCATTGCTTGCATTTCATTTATAAAAAGGTTCTCAACTTAAAGCATGTGTGGAACTCTATTCGAGTTACAAAACCTGACTCTGATTTGTTTGTCTGGCTTTGGAAGGATACCATGCCTAGAAGATCTTAGTTGAACATGTGTAAAATCATCCATGAAAAACTCCCAACCTTTGAATATATGAGAAGAATAGGTCTCCCTGGGCCTTCAAGGTGTTTTCTTTATAAGTTGGACTGTGATACAACTTCCCATTTCCTCTTCAATTGCTCGTTTATGAAAGGCTTATGGAGAGAGATGGAGAAATCAGTTAACGTTCAGTTTTGGTTCCTAGAATGGCTTGATTTTTGAAATTCAAGAAGAAAAAGCATAAATTCCTTCTCCTTTGTGCTATGTATCACTCATGGTTGGAAAGAAACTCCAGAGTCCATAAGGACATAGAAATCCCTATTGTTGATTTTGTAAGAAGATTCTATTAAATTTCTATGGATTTTGGAAGTGAAGTCCTATTTGGCATGTTTCTGTTTCTTTCTATGCTAGAGGAATCTTTTGGGTTATGCCTAGAGTGGGAAGGTTTTGCATGAAGTCTCTGTTTAAAGAGTCATTTCTTAAGTCCGGAGCCCTACTTTTCTTTTGTTCATTTTAGAGAAAGCTTGGTCGATCTTAGTTCTATTTATGATGACCAAGGCTTTTAGAGAGCAATTTTGTTCTTCTACTTTTGTATAGCATACAAGCTTACATAGTTTCCCCTTATATCTATTGTTGCTCATCTCTGTGCCTTCTTCACATAAGATTTGCATTGGTCGATCTTTCTACTGATGTGAGGACCTACTCGCCAAGACTCCCAGGAATGCAAAAATGTGTTTCTACACCGGTATAGCATATATTCTCCTCCCAATGTTTGCTACTATTCACTGCTATGCCCTGCATGCTTATACTCTTTTTTCTCTTTCTTCTTTTGTTCTGTATAGAAACTATTTTCAAAAATACAAAAAAAAGGGAAAGGAGTTTTGAGGACCTAAAAAATATCAAGAAATCAAAATGAAATGATTTTTCTCAGAACTAGTATCAAGATATCAAATATTAAAAATGAAATAATTTTCTATTGGCACAATCAATCTAATATTTTTTCTTCACCAATGGCCAGGTGCCTAGTGTTCTCCCCTCAATGAGAGAACATCAATCTCACATGTGGGGGTAACCAATACTAGGGAACCTCTAATTGTCCATTATCCACTACGCAGGGTTGGTGGATATGACATGTTGAATCTAGTGAGCCTAATCTCTTATCCAATATTTTGAATTTTTGTGCCAACATCAAAATTAACCAATATTTCATATATTTAGTAATGTTCAACATATAATTTGGTCGTGGTGACCTTCAACAAGAGGGAGAGGCTATAATAAAATTGTTTCACCACTTTTGCAAAATTATCTAAAAGTGATTCAAGAGGAAAATACAACAACTTAGTAATAAAATTGAGAATCCAGTACCTCAATTTGTCAAAGACTGTATAGATTGCGCAATCACTAAGAATGGTACAATTTGGTTATAATTTTTCTTGGAATTTAGTGTTGTTAAATTTTATTTATTTGAGATTATGTTTTTAAAATATCACTTATTAGTACATGGCTTCCCATCATCTACCATTTGGGGATTCTACTTGAATTACACCTATAATTATTTATCTTATTCTATAGATAACCACAACATATGTTTCTAATGATTATTCTATCTTATTCATTGTTTAATATTGAGCTTTATTGAAACTAATACATATTCTATTTCTAAGAATTATACTTATAAATATGAGTTTCAATATGTCTACTTATTCAAATATCCAAGGTATAAGATGTATTTTATAATTTAGATCTTCTAATTAGATGTATTTCAATTTTGTCAACTAAAGTCAAAAGTATGTATTACTCTAGAAAGTTTTATATGTGATTTTAAGTGAAATTGTATACAAGTTCATGCTTCACATTATAAAGTCATCCACGATATCATTCCTCATTGGTTAGATATTCCTTTTTCATATTTCTATCTTGAGTTAGGGTGTGCCTATTTAGATTTAAGTAACACATTGACTGCTATTGACTAGTCCAATGTGTCTTTTTTTGGCCCACTCGTTCATAAAAATAATTCATTCCACACCAAATATTTCATGTTTTAAGATATGAAATATAGCACACTACTAAAATTATTGATATGTTTAATAAATTCTTTACATTGACATGTACATATTACTATATATTATGTATATGTTTCTAAATTGACGAAGTGTTCTAGATGATTTATTTTGAGCAGGCTTCAAGGTACCAAATCAACCTAGTTATCATTTAGGGTTTTATGAATTACATTAGTATTCATCTATACTGATTACTAATTTCTACTTTCTAGTTTTTATTACTTTTATATCTAGGTGTGTGTATACATCACAAGTACATGTACGTATATACATATGAGCCTACTTATCTGAGATAGGACTATGTTGTACATTTCTCATATTAAGATTTTCACCTAATCCCTTAATTAATATATCGTCTTCTTAAATGACATTGAAGAGATTCCCTAGATTTAGAAGCATGATAAACATTATGACTTACCTTCCTTAGTTTGATAGATCTATTGTGGATCTTCATAAAAATGTAGATCTACAATCTTGTTCTCAGTACTACTGAATGGTCTTGTCATTGATCCTTGATGACCATTTTCTCAGGGAAACCCTAGGTCCAGGAGATTGCATGGACTCATCAAGTATAGTCCTAGACTTCATCGAAGACACATCCATGCTCAAGGTGGATACGACATGACATGATGAGGGAGAGGGCTCCTTATTTGTTTCATACTAGAATAAAGTGAGGCATCAAGAATAAGTAGGTTCTGTCCGTGAAGAACCAATGTTGTCTGATGCATTCTTGCAGTGGTGGTGGGGGTCTATCTTGGTGGTAGGGGACTCATGATGGTTGAAGGGGTGGTGTTTGTACAGTGTTTCTATCATGGATGCTTGTGACCACAATAGTTTGCATCCTACTACTGACAAGGTGAGGTTGGCAGCATTAGGTATATACTCGGTGATGAAGTGCATAGTTTTGTTGCAATTATGTTTGTGGGGTAGGAAGCGAAAGTAAATAAAGTGGCACATCCTAGAAAAGACCAAAGTCCATCGATGGCCTAGAGATGGAACTGGGTAGTCTTAGGAAATCCAGAGGGGACTTGGTTTCCCTTCATACTCCAAGGTGTTGAAGACTCTCTAGTTGTGAGCATCGGAGGTGTTTGTATTTTTTTTATCGAATTGGTCTTGTCATCAGGAACCAATGTGAACATCATCCATGGAAGGAGGCGAATCCATCATGATAGGTGTTGTGTTGTAAGGAGGACTGGTTGGGGGGAGATTTTTGTAGCCATGGCTGAAGAGCTTATGAGATCGTTGACTGGGTATGTATTATATCAGAAGATCTAGACTAGGGTTTTAGTGTGGTCAAACATGGAGAATCTTAAAGGATCTCCACTTGTAAGGATTGTGGTGAAATGTTCCTTGAATTCCCTGATGATTGTTATGGTGTCTAGGCTGTCGACATTAGTGGTGGTCCTCAAAATGGTTGCTTGCACCTCGAATTGCATGGTCATCGGGTAGGGGAAGACAAGGTCAGAGACAAAGAAGAAAGAATGAGTATATTTGTTGTAGAGTAGAGTAAGGATTTGCTCATTGGGTTGGGCCTAAAAATGACCATGCGGGGAAGAAAACTCTATTTCATGCAGTTCTATGGCCACCGATCAAAGTTCATTTAACCAGGAAATTTAGTGTGTATTACTTGTATTTAAGACCTTTATTACCTCAAGTTTTGAGAATTTGTAACTGCTAATTTACCAATCCATTTACTCAGAATTTGTCACCATGTGTTTAATTTGTATCATAGTGAATTCTATAATTATTAACTCTTCCATTGATGATTTTAAGGTGACTAATATATTTACTATTTAAACTCATTAAAATATAATTATCTATTTATCCAAACAGTACTTTTTGTATGATTCTAATGTCAAAATTTTATAATTGGGTTCAAATCTTTAGTTGTGGGTCTTAAATGGGATGTAGAAAAAAATGATGAAAAACTGCATTTTGGTGCTCAAATGTCAAGATAATTCAAAGAAGTTTATATTTGGAGTTGAAATTTAGCAAACGAGATGCTCAATGTGCGAGGATTATTTATAATAGCTCAAAATTAAACTTTAGTACCAAAATCCATTTTGTTACACTATCACTCCTATATGTTAGTGTCATGTTGAGGACAACATGATTTAAAAGTTTGGCATGGTAGGGCAGTACACCATGCATTTCACTTTGCCATTTAACTTGCTTTATTTTGTTTGCTATCTATTTAAAATTCTTTTTTTGTTGCACATATGCATATCATGTAGTTTACTTTCATGCATCTTTAAGTAATTTAACTTTTTTGATCGTTTTGCCATGCATTGCATTCCATGTATATTTTTTCTAGTTTTTGCATATTTGAAGCTAGAACTTGCTTGTTTCTAGTTTTCTATTTCATAATATAGGCTTAGATGTGATTGAAGGCGATTTGGCATTATTTAGGCCAATTTTGCCCAAATTTAGAAGTTCTTGAGTAAAAGCATGTTTTGACTCAATCTCTACTTATTGAATTGAAAATATTGACCTTTAATAAATTCATGCTATATTATCATGACCTTTTGGTAAATGGTCTCAGTTCTTGACTTTTTAGATGTGAATCATCTTTTCATGCTTATGAATCTTTGGTTGAATTGTGATTAAAGCAAAAGTTGCAAACTATTTGGGTTTGTCGATTCTCATGATAAAAATGTGGTTTTCATATTTCTCATTCATGTAGTGTATCATTGCTTGATGAAATATTTCAAGTCATTTTCATGCAGGAGATATCATGTCGAAACCCTCACCAGTGATCCCTCTTTGACTGACTTTTCTTTCACCACTTCTTGCCTCTCCACCTCATGAAAAGATGTCAAAGAGCACATATTCACCCTTTGAGATGTATTTTCCTTCTTCATTCTTTGATATCATGGTACATCTTGTTGTCCATTTGACAAGGGAAGTGGAAATGTTGCGACCAGTTTTCTTGCATTGGATGTATCCTTTTGAACAATACATGAGTATTTTTAAAGGTGATGTTTGAAATCATATCAGCCTAAAGGTATTGAGGGTTACGTGGCTAGGGAGGTTAAGGACTTTTACAATGACTTTCAAATTTGTAACCAAGCTCTTGGAAACAACAATAATATTGAGGACTATTCTGACAAAGGGACTTTAGGAGCACGAGTGAATGTAATCAACCGTGAGCTATGCGAACAAGAACACTTGTATATTTTACACACTAATGTAGTGAATTTGAGTCGCATTTATAGGCATGTTTCATACTTGTTTTGTGTGGTTATGTGTCATTTTATGACTATAATAGCATGATTCATATTCCTTTAGCCTATAATCACTATATGCATCAAATTTAGTTTATTTTATCTTATTTTGTATAAATTATTAGAAATTTTGGATTTGATTTGTGTTACTCTCTCTGTTAGAGGTACTTTGTATATATGGACCCGTCGATACCATCGACGACTCTATCGATACCATCGACATGGAGTTAGTACCCAGGCTGGAGAGAGAACATCCAAGTCGATACCATCGACCAAAGCCGTTGATGGTCTCGAGATCGTCTCAGTCGGAATTCAGTCAAGCCCGTCGATACTATCGATGACACCGTTGATAGTATTGAGAGTTCACCAGGTTCTAGTGATGGATTTCATTGTTTTTAGCATCGTAAGTGCACCTTAAGGTGTCGATACCATCGCCACCCCGTCGATGGTATCGACACCGTCGGATCAGAGTTGTGCCCAGAACTGCCACGATCGAATGACTGTGATATTTTGGCAACCATAAATCATCCCTATACCTAAGAAAAGATGGCCAAGACCTAAGGATCATGTTGCACTCAGCCGCACAAGTCCCAAAAAGAGAAGAGTGAAGAATGAAGCCCAGAGCTACGCCCCAGGAGATTGCAGAGCCACAGACGGACGATTTCACCGCCGGAAGGCTACAGATTGTGCATCTCGCACCAAGGATCACCTGGATCGTCTCCGTTTTAGGGGTTACATCATATTTTCTCTCATTTCCCCTTGTCTTCCTCTTTCTTCTCTATGTGTACTATTGAGATGAATATGCAGGGCTAATCCCCTCTATCCTTAGGACTAGGAGTAGCTCGGGGAATCGCTGTATGATGATGTTATATTGATTATCATAATTTGTCTCACTTTCCCTTGATATGTTATTGTGTTTCCATTGCAATTTACTATGCTTGATCACCATAGTCAATTTCTAATATCGTTAATTACTTCTGACGAAGAATTAGTGGTTGAAAAGGCATGATTAACACATTAATCAATAAATTCCTTAGACAAGGTAATGTACGATTAATGGTGGATACTCAGAGAAATAATTAAAGCACCTAGATCTAGGGTATAAGTTACTACTGGTGTGGAACTGACCTGGCACTAGGTAGTGAATTGTATCACGGAAGCGAGCAATTCTGACTACGGGCCATAATTTGGGAAAGAGAACGAATTATGTAGATTTGCGTGCAATGAGACCTCGCGGTGAAACTGCTAATCCTAAGGATTCCCATTTAATTTGATTAAACTAAACATTTTATCACCGTTCGCTTTTGCTTTCTTTTAGTATTATTTTCTTTTTCAAAATCAAACTCATTTTTCCAATCGGTCTAGTTGATCGCGACGAGTTAGTAGTAGTCTACAGAAATTTACATTTCCCTGAGTTTGACTGGGGCCTCACAAGGCCTATATTACATTGATAAGTGAACTTGTGTTATATGCACGACTCTAGCATGTCATGTTTTTAGCACCGTTGTTGGGGAAACGATAAATTTTGGCACTACGAGTGCTGCAAGTGGCCACTCTAGGCCACTTTTTCTTTTTATTTGCAATTTTAATTATTGAGTTTAATTGTCTATCTTACATATTCTTTATTTCTCTAGCATTTTACTTACTCGATTTTCCACATTTCAGGTACTAGTGCATGGTGAAGACGCGTAGTACGTACTACTCACAGTCGACACCTGAGGTTCCACCTTTGGGATCTGAAGATGAGCGGATAAATACACCACCCAAAGACGTTGAAGAAGAACTTGAGATTTCACAATGGCTGAGGAGCATACGATTTGGGAAAAGATTAAAGCTTCTTCATCCTCTACGCAGAAGGGGCCAATCAAGAAACATGCTATCAACATACCTAGTTACAAGATTGACCCAAGGTTGATCGAGTTGGTCAAGTCACAGGCTTTCCATGGGCTACAGAATGAAAACCCAGTTGCCCACATCAACACCTTTGTGGAACATTGTGATATGGTGAAAGTGGATAGATTTCCACAGGAGAAAATTTATCTGAAATTGTTTCCATCTTCTCTAGCAGGAAATGCAAGGGAGTAGCTCTACAACCTATATGATGAGTATGTAGAATCATGGGACATGATGATTAAAGTTTTCTTTGAATGGTATTTCCTTCCTGAGAAGACAAATGATCTTGTGAGGATGATTCATAATTTCAAATAGTAGGCAGGTGAAACATACTCAGAGACATGGGAACATTTCAACATCATGTTGCGAAAATGCCCACATCATGGTCTGGATTTAGACACTCAGGAAAAAATCTTTTGTTTTGCCCTTAATGAACACGACAGGAGTAATTTGGACTCAGTAGGGACATGTTTCTTTCTGAACAATAAAGGCTCAATGTGTAGAGAAAGTTTAAAGAACATGGCTAAGAAGCAATCTTGGGGTGAAAGAGATGCACCAGAGCAGGTCTAAATCATAGGGGAATCTAAGGCAATGAAAGAATTAAATGAGAAGATGGACCTGATAGCAAAGAGACTGCTAGAAAAAGATGATGAAGGATCTGATTATGAGGCACGGTCTAAGTTCATGCGTCAACAATAGGGCTACAGGAATACTGATTATTCATGGAGAAAGGACAAGAAATTCTCTTGGAAGGATCCAAATAACTTTTTGTAGGATCTAGATCAGAGGCCACAACCCAGTGCAGAAGATAAGAGTAATGATTTGTTCAACCAGGTGATAAAGAAAAATCCAGAGTTGATGAGCACTTTTGGAAAACAAATTAAATCTCAAGGAGAATTCATGAACCAATTTGGCTAAACTTTGCAAAGTCATGGGGCACAAATAAGGATGCTTGAGACGTCTATTGCACATATGGCAGCCAAAATTGCAAGTTTGTATAGGCCAGCACAACAGGGTTTTCCAGGGAATATTGATGTTCCAAGAGGAAACCACCAAGATAAAGAAATTTTGTTGAGGAGTGGAAAGAAAATTTTAAACTCCAAGGTCGATGAACCAAGCACACCACAGCCAGAAGCCACAAGTGAGGCCACAGAGGATGTCGTAGTCACAGAGACAGTGGAGGATGAAGCAGAGAAGGCCACAGAGGAGCCCATTGCAGAGAAAGAGACTGAGAAGAGAACACCTTATGTGCCACCACATCAGAGGGCACAGACCATCCCAGTTCCTTATCCAAATAGTCTGAAAGAAAAGAAGGTGGATGCATAGTTCAAGAAGTTTCTGGATAGCTTTAGGAAACTTTCGGTTAACATTCCTTTTCTAGAGGCCATTGAGCAAATACCCTCCTATGGTAATTTCTTGAAGGATATAATTAACAAGAGGAGGAAGATTCCTGACACAGAGGTGTAGGGTTTTGGAGGAGGCAGAGAAGCAGCGGAAACAAAACAAATTTCTCCCCAAATCTGGAACAAAAGGAATCGCGTCAACATCTATATAATAGGAAAGATGGTTTGTGAATCATACCTTGTCCCGAGGATTGCTCGGAGATAGTACCACGCGCCTTGCGTGGTCTTCACCTCCGGTCTTGGACGGTGTCTGTGCAGCTCCTGGTCGCACCGGGACTGAAGACTCCTCCTCCTACCGGACTGTCGGATGACAGTTGTCCTCCTGAGCGGCAGTGACCTCCTGCCTCTGAAGTAGTCCACACGGACCACCCGGAACTCCACTCTCCTTGTCCCACAACGAAGTGGAAGGAGTCGCACCCTCCTGTTGACGTACTAGTCGCTAGCACACTCTCCTGCTGTCAATTGCAACTGCAGTTGTCCTTCCCTTGCTGCACCTCCCTTTGCAGGAAGCACTTGCTCGGGCTCTCTCTCGGTTACCAAAACCAGAGAGAACGACAACTTTGCAGAGCAATCAACTTGCACTGAGTTGTACTCTGAGAAGCCCCCAATACCCCTATATATATAGGCGGGTCATGGGACAGGGTTCTCTATGCCTGGAAATACGGGACTAAAGCAGGAGTAGAAGGGTTCGGGATTTTTCACAAAAAGCAACCATCTCGCAACCTGAACCGATCGGTTCACAAGTGAACCGGTCGGTTGGAGACCTGAACCGATCGGTTCACCACTGAACTGATCGTTTGGGACCCTTGAACTGATCGGTTCACTCATGAACCGGTCGGTTGGGGTTCCAGGTTGGTTCCCAATTGACTTTCCTTGTTTCTTTCCCAATTGGTATCGAATACCAATATTATTCCCAATCGAATTGGGCAACTGAAATGAAAGGAAAATTCTCACCAATCCTACTTTCCCAAGTTGCTCGATTGCACCAGTTGAACCGATCGGTTCAACACTTGAACCGATCGTTTCACTCTGTGCATGAGCCGATCGGTTCAACAATTGATCCGACCGGTTCAGCAACCTCAGCCGACCGGTTCATCACATGAACCGATCGGTTGGGAATGCAGATTGTGCAGAATCAGTCAAATGCGATTTCAATCAATCCGATACTCCAATCAATGCGTCCAACACCTTGAACATTATGATATTGAGCTATCGATTAATTGAGTGTTTAATTGAACTACTAAACTCCTTTAGTAATCAATCTAAACATTGCTTGTGGACAAAACTCCTCTTCCAGGTTGAATCCTATGTGTGTGACCATGCAGGTCCATTTCACGTTGGCAGTGAAAGTCCATAACACTTATGACTTCACAAGAAAAGAGCGGTGCCTAGTCACACATCATTGCTACCCAAGTGAAAGTAGAAAGTTGGAGAACAACTTTCATCCTACAATCCGTGAATGGTGTTACAGTGAATGTATAATTCCTTTGTCACTGATATCCAGAATGAACTCGAGGCATGGAACAATCATCCTGTCAATGTTCATTCATTTCCTTGATCTCAGAGTAGACCGAGTGAGATGTGTATGACATCAATATCACATATTGATTCACACGTGCATGCGCATGCCTTTCTCAATCCTACTCATCAAGTGGCCAAGGATATCAAACTTCCTTAGGAGGGACAAGTCCCATATCTATCACTCACCCCTCAAAAGCCCCATGTGTCAAAGCCACCCAATCATCACCTTTATAACAACCCATATTTCAGGATTGCGTTTGATGATGTCAAAGTGTACCCAACGACATGTGTTGAGTGTAGTGATTTTAGGTCTAAGAATCACACTCACCACCATCACTGTGAGAGCTGACTGTGACTACCATGTCATGGTTTCATGTGTCACTCTCACGGTGGGTCTGTCCGATACCTTATTCTCTAACAAGTACCTATGTGCTTGGTTTGATATCACTATATCATGACTAATGAGATTCTGTCATCAACCAACACACAATCTAGTCTTCAGTGTTATTGATGTCTACGGCTATTTCCACAATAACAACCGACTAGGGACCAAACAAGAAAGAATACCCTTAACATCCGTATGATCTCATCGTTTAGGTCCTCAACCCAAAAGCATACGTAATTGAGTAAATCAATCTTTAGACATCTATCATGTTACACCATCATCTCAGAAATAGTTTAAACATATAGATTGGAAATTGCCTTTATTATTATTCAAATCAATTACAAAGTATCCCATTACAATCATCATATGACTTGCTCTATGGGCATACATACCAACAAGAGGTGGTAGTGCTTAAGGAGCAGATCAGTGCCTTTATTCTGGGAAAATTGTCACCAATGCGACAAGATTCAGGTTGTTGCAATATTTCATTCTACATTGGAAAGGTGAAATTAGGCAAAGCACTATGTGACTCGGGAGCGAGCATCAATTTGATGCATCTCTTCACTTTCAAGAAATTTATTCTTAAAGAATCCCGAAGGAGTAACATGACAATCCAGCTTGCAGATAATTCCATTGTAAGGCCTTATGGGATTTGTGAGGATGTTCTGGTCAAAGTGGACAGATTTGTATTTTTGGCAGATTTTGTGGTGACAGAAATGCAAGATGAGCAAGGAAATGAGTTTTTTCTAGGTAGACCCTTCTAGGATACAATTGACATGATTCTGGAAATGGGTAGAGGTCAGTTGACCATGGGCATAGCAGATGACAGATTTGAAATAAAGATTCCAGCTAACTCACAACCATCATAGGAGCAAGGACATTTAGAAAATTTAGACACTTTGATCACAATGTTTCCATTTGTTTAGGGAAACTATTTCTTAATATGGCTCACATCATGACAAAGGTAGATAAGGGAACACTTGGTGTGGACATCATGGAACAAACAAAGGTGGTTTCTCTTATTAAAGTTATGGGTTATCCCAATGATGAAGAAGAGGAAATATCACCGTCTACTGAGGATGATGCTATAGAAGTCTCCATGCTTGACTCATACCCACAATTACCTCTTGAAGCTTGCTTGTTCAACATCATGGATGATTGGATGAGAAGCACGTCATTGCAAGAATGTGTGAAGATGCTTCGAGTGCTTCCTTGCTACTATGCCAAGCACTATGAAGAACTAGGACCACTGCCACCACCACTTCAATCTTCTTTGGTCACCCTGCTAGATTTAGAGATAAATTCGCTGCCCCCTCACTTGAAATATGTATTTTTAGAGGTTGATGCAAATCTATCAATGATCATTTCGGCATATGTGAGTGCCGCTGAGGAAGAGCAGTTGATGATTGTGTTGAAGAATCATAGTGGTGTATTCAGGTGGTCAGTTTTTGACATCAAGGGGATCGCCCCTACTCTCTGCCAACATAAGATCTGGCTCATTGAAGGAGCCAAACCTGTGATTCAGTCACAATGTCGTCTCAACTCCATCATGATGGAGGTCGTAAAGAAGGAGGTGATCGAGATTCTCTCTGTGGGCATCATCTATGCTATTTCATACTCTACATGGGTGATCCCGACATAGGTAGTCCCTAAAAAGGAGGGAATCATGGTAACTCAAAATCTATCAAACGAGCATGTCACCACCCGATTGGTAACTGGGTGGCATGTTTTCATTTATTACCATCATTTAAATTCTGCCACTTTGAAAGATCATTTTCCCCTGCCATTCATTGATCAGATTTTAGAATGACTGGCTGGTCGTTCTAACTTTTGCTTTTTAGACGGCTATTCCGGCTATAACCAGATTTCCATAGACCCTAAGGTCCAAGAGAAGTATACCTTCACTTTCCCTTATGGGACTTTCACATATCGTCGTATTCCGTTCGGTTTGTGCACCACACCCACCACTTTTCAGCGTTGCAAGATTGCTATCTTTTTCAGATATGGTAGAGCATTGTCTAGAGGTTTTTATGGATGACTTTTCCATCTACGGTGCATCTTTTGATGAGTGCTTATATAATCTAGATAATGTGCTACAAAGATGTGAGGACACACATTTAGTCCTCAATTGGGAAAAATGCCACATGATGGTTAGCGAAGGCATAGTGCTTGGACACAAGGTGTCTAGCAAGGGACTGCAAGTAGATCAAGTGAAGATTGAGGTTATTTCCAAACTACCCCAACCGAACTCGGTGAAAGGGGTGAGGAGATTCCTTGTTCATGCGGGATTTTCTCTCCGGTCTAAAATCTCTAAGCCATTATCAGAATTCCTTGAGAAGGATGCGGTTTTTTATGTCAATGAAAAATGTATGCATGCCTTTGAGGTTCTTAAGAAAATTTGATTTCCACGCCGATTGTTCAAATGCCATATTGGAGTAAGCCCTTCGAGCTTATGTGTGATGCATCTGATTTCATTGTGGGGATCGTTCTTGGGCAGTGCCTTGAGAACAAACCCACATCTATTTTCTATGCTTCTAAGACTTTGAATGATGCCCAACTTAATTACACCATCACATAAAAATAATTGCTTGTCGTGGTTTTTTCATTCGACAAATTTAGACAATATTTAGTGGGGTCTAAAGTTGTGGTATGGACGGACCATGCCTCCATAAAGTACTTAATGGAAAAGAAAGATGCCAATCCTATACTCATTAGATGGATCCTACTCTTGTAAGAATTTGACATTGAGATTAAGAACAAGGCAGGCATTGAGAATGTGGTTGTGGACCACTTGTCTCAGTTAGAGAGGGTAGATGTGAGAGATACTAACATACCCATTACCGAGACCTTCCCAGATGAGAAAATAATTTCTATTCAATCTAAGGACCCCTGGTTTTCACATATCATAAATTATCTTGCATGCAAAGAACTCCCTGATGATTGGACTTACCAAGAGAAAAATAGGTTTTTCCATTCTTTGAGATATTATTTTTGGGATGACCCTATTCTTTTGAGACAGTGCAGGGATGTAATTTTACGCAAGTGTGTACCCGAGAGCGAATATCATAGTGTGCTCAGCCACTGTCATACATTACCCACCGACGGTCATCATGCGAGCAAGAGGACGGTGGCTAAGGTATTAGAGAGCGGCCTTTATTGTTCCACACTTTTCCAAGACGCTATGATTATGTGAGGATGTGTGACTCATGTCAAAGGGAAGGTATCATCTCAAAACGGGAAGAAATGCCCCTGAATGTGTTTCAAGAAGTTGAGGTATTTTATTTGTGGGGCATTGATTTCATGGGACCCTTTGTGTCCTCTAATTCTAATTTATATATCTTGCTTGTTGTTGATTATGTGTCTAAGTGGGTAGAGGCAATACCCACAACGACTAACGATGTTGTGGTAGTGTGTAGGTTCGTGAAAGAGAATATCTTTTGTAGGTTTGGTGTGCCACAGATGATCATAAGTGATGGAGGCACCCACTTCACAAATAAGAAATTCGCTGCACTATTGAGTAAATATGAGGTCAAGCATAATGTAGGTACCCCATACCACCCACAGACACAAGGCCAAGTGGAGGTGTCCAATAGGGAGATCAAGAAGATCTTGGAATGCACGGTGGCCTCTTCTAGGAAAAATTGGAGTGCACGACTACCAGATGCACTATGGGCATATAGGATCGCGTTTAAGACACCTATAGGCACCACGCCTTTTAGGTTGGCTCACAGGAGGGCTTGTCACTTGCCGGTGGAGTTAGAGCACAAGGCACACTAGGTGCTAAGGAAGATAAACATGAACATTGATGATGCAGGGAGAAAGCAGATGCTAGAGCTCAATGAGTTGGACGAGCTAAGGATGAATGCATACAAGAACTCGAGGATCTACAATGAGCGGACAAAGCAAATACATGATCGCCACATTCAATTGCGAGTTTTCAAGAAGGGTGATAGTATGCTATTGTTCAATTCGATATTGAAGTTGCATCCTGGGAAATTGAAATCTCGATGGAGTGGACCTTTTGTGGTTGAGGAGGTGTGACCCCATGGTGCTATCATGGTGAGAGATGGTGTGAGAACATTCTTGGTGAATGGTCAAAGGTTGAAGCACTACTATGGGGCAGACTACGTAAGGAAAGTGCATGAGATCAAACTCATGGCACTAAAAGAGGAATGAGGAGCATGATTGCGTCTAGCCCAAGACATAAAATGAGGTGCTTGTTGGGAGGCAACCCAACCTTGGTAGATTACATGGTTATCTCTTTAAATTGTTCATATTCCTAGGTCGTTTTCATTAATTTAGCACTTAGTCTCTAAAAATGATACCCTGATATGTTTGTTGAGTGTGAAGGCTGGGAAACGGTCGATACCATCGATGCCTGGGTCAATGGTATCGAATTTGGAACAGAAAAAATTTCTACCGATACTTCATCCCGTCGATACTATCAACGGCCTCATCGATAGTATCAACATGGGAATAGTGAAAGAGAGGATCGACACAGAAAAGGTTGATAGTATCGACCATATTGTCGATGGTTGTGAGATGTCTGAAGATTTTTAGATTGGTTTCTCTCTATAATGTTGATACCATCGACACCCTGGTCGATGGTATCGACACACCATCGGAAAGAGAACCGCCAAACCCTCATGAGGATCAGAAGTATTCACTGGTGTCATTACTATCGACACCTAGTCGATGGTATTGATGGACATGTCAACAATCCGTTTGTCTCCATCAACGGTCTACATGGATGATCCGAGGGCACAGTCGATGGTATCGACACCCTGTCGCTACCATCGACACTTTGATGACTCAGACCTCCATCATGCAGCCTTCGACATCCATCGATACCAATGAGCGACAGATTCTGCTACCCATCGATACTATCGATGGATCCGTCGATGGTATCGATGCTCCAACAGTAGCGGCGGCCGACCCTTATAAAAGGGAGTGAAATTCTTCAATTAAATCTCACACTATCAAGCCATCTCTTCCACCTTCGAGCCCTAGCAGCCCCGAGCACCTGGAAGCTTAAGAAATCTGCACCGACGATCTTCCTCGCACATCTCCATCGACATTGCAGATCTATGTCTTCTTCGATCTTCACTGACAAATCTTCGCCGAGCTCTATTTCTAAACCTCTTTCTCTCTCACGTGTTGCCCGAGAAACAATGGTGAGATCAAGAGCTTCATCATCCAGGGCTGCCCCACTTTCCCTACATGCACTGTTAGAAAGATTAGTCCCTCACCCAAGGCTAGTCCACCCATCCCCGAAGGTTAAAAAGGTGTACGAGGAGCTATGGAAGCGATCCATCGATCCGACCCAATATGGAGATTGGTAGTTGATCAAGGATCTTGGTTTTGAGGCTAATATGGCCTATGTGCTGCAGGGACATTTGTGCGAGTCCCCTATGTTGTATCGTGACCACGCCGACGGTCATCCATTCTTCAATGGGTGGCCCACTTACAAGGAGATCATCATCGAGTTCATGGAATCTCTGGACATTTGTGTCATTCCCAATGAATTAATACTAGTGCACATAGAGTGCAAAGAGGGGTGCGTTTCTTTCCACCTCTACAACAAGGATTATACAATGACCCTTTGTGAGTTCAACGCGATTTATGGGTAGACCCATAGCGACCTCCACCAGCCAGCAAACAATGCAGATTACGACGCCATGATTGCAAAGTTAGTTATTGTACCAGTGGGGTACTCGATCAGCTGGCGCAATGCCTCCATAGCTAATTTTGAGTATCCATTTGTCAAGATCTTGCACCAGATTCTCTCCAACACCTTCTTTGCAAGATCGAAGTTGTCTCAATGCAAATTTCAGGAGACATGCATGTTCTTTCTCTATAGTATGCTGGAGAGGACACCCATCAATTTTGGATCCTTCTTCCTCATGCACGTAATGGCGGTTAAGAGGAACACTTCTCGTAGGGCCCCCATTTATTTTGGGGGTCTAATTACGCCGATTGTAATGTACCTGGGCCTGGATGTGTACGGACTACCCAAGCTGGAGTGCAAGAACACGCTTAATTTGAGCCATTTTGTGAATGTGGACCTTCTTGAAGCCCGTCATGGCACCATATACACCACCTACCACATGGCATGAGTCTTTCAAAGGAGGGAACTTTCAGACCCTATGTAACATCCCAGGATTTGAGGCCTCGGATAACATGATCTTAAAAGGAATGATTGGACTACCCATATCACCAAGGTGTACCTCCTTTTCTGGGAGCCCATCACTAAAGAACTCCATAATTAAGTGTGCTCATCTTGGAGAAGTACTAGGATGGGTGACCAGTCGGGAAGTTGATCCTGGCTTGCGCGTCAGTGTGGACAAAGTGCGCAGTTAAGGCTAGTGGTGGTTTGTGGGGCCAGTCGTTATTCCTGAAACTCTACTAGAGCATTGGGCAGTGGGCCCGGGTGTTACAAATGGTATCAGAGCCATAACCCCTCCAGTAGGTGGGGCCCACATGGGCATGTGGCATGCCAGTCTTGAGCCGTGCAGTCTAGGCAAGTTGGAAAGGGCTATCCGTAGAAACGAGATGGAGTCACCCTTGCGCTGGTAGCCATGGACGGGAGCTGGGTGTCCATGGGCCATTGTGGGTCTGCACTGAAATGGGGTCATATTATGAGGCCATATAGTTGAACCTTGACGAGGACGTCAAGAGTCTAAGTGGGGGAGATTGTAACATCCCAGGATTTGAGGCCTCGGATAACATGATCTTAAAAGGAATGATTGGACTACCCATATCACCAAGGTGTACCTCCTTTTCTCGGAGCCCATCACTAAAGAACTCCATAGTTAAGCGTGCTCATCTTGGAGTAGTATTAGGATGGGTGACCAGTCGGGAAGTTGATCATGGCTTGCACGTCAGTGTGGACAAAGTGTGCAGTTAAGGCTAGTGGTGGTTTGTGGAGCCAGTCGTTATTCCTGAAACTCTACTAGAGCCTTGGGCAGTGGGCCCGGGTGTTACAAAAATGAATATCGGTAAATCTTGAAAGTTGATACCATGATCTGACCTGAATTTGAAAACTAAATTTTGATCAATTAATTTTGAAACCGAATACTCATGTGTGATGCCTAATATCATGAAAACTCAAATTAGCTAAAATTTGACTATATGCTTTCTATGTTTGAGGTAATTGATATGAATTATGATATGGTGAAATAAGGATGACTTATACCATATACCTTATTGTTGATAAGGTCCCTATTAGATTAAACCCATGTTGCCCTATTGTTGATTAAACCTCAAACATTGTTAAGCAATATTGTATCCTATTTTTATACATATCTTGACCATGCTATCAAATGACTATGTCTAAGACTCACAAAATCATGACATAAGACTATGATGCAAAAAGTAGTCTTCATATTGACTATTTATGCCTTTTGCAATCTCGATTTTGATATGATGATGATGGTCCTAGATTTTGCACTATTATTCTCTAATTCCTCGAATGCCCAATTCAAATCCTTGATTTCCAAATTATATCACTACCTTGATCATGAAAGGAAAGAATTGCAAATTTTGACATTATTTCCCTATTATCTAGAATTTTGATCTTATGACTTTGATATATACGATTTCATCATTGATACTCTCCCTATTTGAATAAACTCAATTGGTAATGACTGAAGTTAGTAATGTTCCAGATTAGGGTTGTAGTTGACTCATGACTCCCCTAACCTAGGTCACATCCCTCTTATGACTACCTCTAAATTTGCATCTGGTTGATTATTTAGAGTTTGTACGACTATTTCCTTTCACGCTATTTGGATTGGTTGACCTAAGCCTAATAGGTTAAACCCATGGTTGATACTCGATCTTGAATATTGATTTGATAATGACATTGATACATGACAATTTTGACTAAACCTTGTGGATAATTTCCTAGATAGACCTAGGTCTAGATCATTAATCAACCTTGGAAACCATGATAATGAAATCTAGATATATTTCTCAAATATTGCTTGAATATTGTTTCTCAAAATTGAATATAGATGAGTGATCTCCCTTAAGGTCTAAATAGGAATCTAAATCCTAGCTTCAAAATTCTGGACCTATAACTTTTTATGCCTAAAAATCTCGACTCTTGATATTAATTAATGGACTTGTGACTCATGATGATCAACCTCAATAATGATACAAATCCTATGATCACACTATTTGGACCTTGAGATATATGACTAATGACTTATCCCAAATTTTGAAAATTTTGAAAATGATGACCATTTTAACTCTTTTGATTTATGACTTAGGGTTTAGCTCTCATTAGGACTAGGGTGGGACCTCCCATTGATACTGAGCTTGAAAATCATGATATTGAAAGTATGATGTTGTCTCGAAATGTTGAAATATGAAATCTCAAATCATGGATGCATAACCCCACCTAGGCCAATGTAGAGGCTAGGATCCTAAAATATTGGGATTGAAAGTCACCTTGTACATGTAAACTCTATTTGCTTAACCTAAAATATGATCAATAGGATGATTTCCATATTTGTGACTCATTTAATGACTTTGGACAATATCTGTGTGGATTTTGATACTCAATTGTTCGATGATGAAATAATGTTAGTACCAAGTTGATTATGATATGGAACATGGAATCTCAATTGTGATTTTTGGGACTAATTGAAGATTGAGGACATGATTTTGATTACATAGTTGAGGATGTTCTAATAATTGATGAAATGATCTGGATTTGAATAATTCTAATTTTGAGGATATTTTTGAATTTTAGGGAAAAAAATCCTTTTTAAGGAGGGAAAGATGTGACAAAATGGAATTTTGCATAAGTATGATGAAATTACAATTTTGCCCAATTTATGTTCACTCATGATCTCAAATCATTTTTCTTGTCTTCATAATCATTGTTGATACTCAAAATCAAAATATGGTGATCAATGTAGTTTTATACACATTATAACATCTTAAATTTGATTAATTGATCACTTTTCCCAAAGAAGAATCTTGATCCATAAAACTTCATCTCGTGGTTCTCAAACTTTTTCTGAAGGTTCTACACGTTTTTGTGATGCTTTGGTCCAAATTTGAGGTTATTTGGACATTCCTACAATTTTCTATGGATTATTGAAGTTAATGTGTTGAAAACCATTCTTTTACTTTTTATTTTGTCTTTTATTTGACCTTTGCCATGTCAGCGATCCGTTGCAAGGGATCGGGGGCACCTCTCAGCCCTTGGATCTCCTTCCCATGGATCAGGGTCGGATCTAGTGGCCTAGCAGTTGTCTTCAACCTCCCGCTGATTGCGGGGAGGCATGAATGCGGCCATTATGGCGAATCTCCCGCCTACGACCATGAATCAAAATTCTAATCGAGAGGAAATGTTCCCCTTGCGATTTCGCACTCATCAAACCCTATTTTAGATATCTTTTGTGCACTTTTGTACCACCAAAATGATCCCTTTTCCTTGCTCCTCTCCTCTCGGTGGCTATAGTTGTTTCTCCAATCCTCTATCCCTAAACCTACCGCTCGACCCTATATAATGACCCCTCGAGGTCGGTAACTTCAACCCTCATGAAAATCCCTTTTTGTCGCACTCTCAACTGACCTTGTATGCCCTAATTCACCCCCGATTTTCCTCCGGTTTTCCTCCTACCCGTGCGGCATCGCCATGGACGGAAGCTTTGATGTGGCTGCTCTACGGTCCCTTAGCCCCAACCAAGGGGTGCGGTGAAACCGCGGAGCCAAGGCCAACACGACCGGCACCACAGAGGGTCACCCCGACCGCCGGCCCCAGTCTTGGGTAGGCACTCTGATGAAACCTTCCACATGGTCACTGTCATGGAGACAAGCAACACGATACTTCTCAGGTCATGAGGAAGCGGTATGGGGAGATAGGAAGCAACTCACAGTCGCTCGCAAACGCTAGATCGGTGAATAGAGATAGCAGACCGGCTAAATAGGCCTGGAGCAACCAACCATCACGAGACACGTGACTGAGGGGTTTGCCATTTGGGGCACTCACAAGAAAATCACCGGAATCAGGATCGATGGACAAGATCTCGCACATGATATTATGTAACTCCCTAACTTCCTTTCCTTATAGTTCTGATGTAAATTTTCTAAAATTGATATCTTGCACATCCTTTGGCCAAATATGGAATATAATATATGAATTTTGATCCTCTCAACGAGATCTATCCAATGAAACTAGTTTCAGAATCTAAACCTTCTTTGTTTACTCCTTATATACCTAAATATTGATCTCTTACTTATTTAAGTAGTCTAAATGACTCTATTTTAGTGATTAATCCCTTAAAATCCTGATATTTGACTATAATGATCATCTTGAAACCAAACTTGAATAAATATGAGTTTATATCTGATCTTTTAACTCATCTCTCCTAGAATGTGAATCATGAAAATTGAACTAAGGGTTAACCTTTATATTGTGATAATGGATCTGGATATTGTGAAAACCTTGATCATGTGTATGATTCATGACTCTAATTTAATCAAACTGATCTTGAATCTCAATTATGTTAAATATCATGATGATGAATTAGGAACATGATGATGACTTGGATAATGACCATAAATTAGGGTTAACACACATGATCCTAGAAACCTAGGAAAGTCATTCACACTCGAAGATACTTGATATTTGAAATAATGATGGACAAATTGAAATATTGGTTGACCATAAGTGGATGACCTAACCCTAAGGTTGACCTAGGAAAGTGTAACCCTAATCTCGAATATTACAACATGATATCCAAATATCTTGATCTTGACCCTTGATCCAAATATTGTGTTTTACGATCTAACTCGAAGGATCGACCTATTACTCATGATCTATACTCGAAATCTCGATGAAAGGTACGCTATTATATAACTCCTCCTTGATTGTATGCAGATACTTTTATGTATCTCTTGACTGTATACTTGGCTATTTACTTGGATGAGCTATTGTTCCCTATGATTAGTCTTCTGTTTTTCTATACTACATTTTGGAAAACATGAAAAAAAAATAGCATGCCCATTATGACTTCCCGTATATTGATAATGATGATGATATTGATAATGTTGATAATGTGGATATTGAGTACAACAACCCCCTCATTTGGAGGTGGGAATTGTACATTGGCTTCCTATGTTCCTATGGTGAGAAGGAGCCTAGTGACCTTCCCCATCGTGTTGGGGTAATAAAGTCACAAAATATATAAGCATGCTTCTCGAATTCCAGCATAATGGGAACTCGAAATAAAAGTTGAATTTCTTGAAAAACTTGTCAAATAAATGTTGGTTTTGCAAATTGCTTGTTACTCTTTTGAATATAAGTCCTGCCAAGTATACTTAATTTCTTATAAACTGTTTTACTTGATTTTGATAGAGTACCATGCAATTGCATGATTGTGTCTTGATCTTCTTGATTTTAGGAATTACAGATGGAATATTGAATAAGATCGCTTCCGCACTCATACACTCTGATGACAAAGATAAATCGGGTATATCTCCATATTGGGTTAGTTTGTTCTTTAATTATCCAGTTTTGAGTTATTTATTTCTTATTGTATATGCCAGTGTGATTGATCCTATTGGGCCACTCAGGGATGGGCGCTTCAATCCTTTTTCTACTGTCTAGGCAGTGGGATTGGGATTGGGGTAAGAACAGTTCCGTGACAAATGGTATCAGAGACATAACCCCTCCAGTAGGTGGGGCCCGCATGGGCATGTTGCATGCCAGTCTTGAGCCGTGTGGTCCAGGCAAGTTGGAAAGGGATATCCGTAGAGACAAGATGGAACCACCCTTATGCTGGTAGCTGTGGACGGGAGATGGGTGTCCATGGGCCATTGTGGGTCTGCACTGAAATGGGGTCATATTATGAGGCCATATAGTTGAACCTTGACGAGGACGTCAAGAGTCGAAGTAGTGGAGATTGTAACATCCCAGGATTTGAGGTATCAGATAACATGATCTTAAAAGAAATGATTGGACTACCCATATCACCAAGGTGCACCTCCTTTTCCGGGAGCCCATCACTAAAGAACTCCATAGTTAAGCATGCTCAGCTTGGAGTAGTACTAGGATGGGTGACCAGTTAGGAAGTTGATCATGGATTGTGTGTCAGTGTGGACAAAGTGTACAGTTAAGGCTAGTGGTGGTTTGTGGGGCCAGTCGTTATTCGTGAAACTCTACTAGAGCCTTGGGCAGTGGGCCCGGGTGTTACACCCTGCTTTCAATATCAGGCCTAGACAAGGCTACAAGTGGCCTATCATTGATGTTGATGAGGATGAGGAAGAACAAGCTAAAGAAGTGGAAATTCAAGATGGTGATGATGATGAAGAAGAGGAGGAGGAAGCCACCATTCCTCTTCGATGAAGGGTTGATCCATGAAAGCATCCACGACACTATGGAGCTTCCACTTCTTCCCAGCCACCGCCACCACAACCCTCTCAAGGTGGAGAGAATGTCTATTCAATGTAGGGGATGTATACAATGTTGTAGGATATTCAGCAGATGCAACACCAGCATACTGCCTCTTTTGCGGGAATTCAAGAAACAAAAAATTGGATGTTCGAGAATCAACAAGTAATCTATGAGAATGAGTGCCTCCTCTTCGCCAACCAAGAAACCATCCACAATAGGTGGCATAGGATGGATATTCACCAGCAACCGTTTTACGACCACTACTGGAGCTAGAACTATTTTGTAGGATACCCAGAGCCACCACTGATTCCCCCATATGATATGTCATTCCAGTGGCATTATCCTTCTTGGGATCCTAGCGGCCACCAGTACCCGCCACACCCACCAGCGGAGCAATAAATGGATATTGTTGTTCCACCTCGTAAGTTAGGATTTCGACTATGAGCCCATAGTCGAGTTCAAGCTTAGTGGGGGTGCTGGAAAAGTATCTATCTAGTTTTTTTTATTTGATATTTTTTTTTGCAATTTTCTTCTTTCTTTATCTTAGTTTTCTCAATTTCTAGATTTACTATTTTCTAGGATCCACTATCTATCTAGTGTAATCAGTAGCATCTAATTTAATTGCATGTCATCTCCTTTTCACTTGGGGCTTGGTGAGAAAATAATTTTTTATGAAAAAATCCTTAAGAAATTTGAAGTTTGTCTTGTGAGAACTTGAGGACATTGCTTGTGAATAAAAACATATGAACATGATTGTGTATTTGTATGGTTCATGTTTAGAGGATTGATATGGATGTTGAGCCTAAACCAACCAAATGATAACGTGACTTTAATTTGAAGTGAGAAAGACAAACCCCTTGATTAATTGGTACACAAGTCAGTAAGGAGGGACATATAATTATATTTGAAGGTTCTATCAATTAGTCTTGTGATCTGATCCACCACAATTTCATTCACTCTCCACCATAAGAAATGGGAGCACATTACTGTCTTTCACTCTTTGATTGCATCCCATGTAGATAGGTCATGCATTACAGTTATTTTTGCATGTTTTGCATAAAAATGGAAAAAGAAAGATATAGAGTAATTATACATGCACATTATCCTTAGGTGCATGTCATTTAGTTGCATAATTGTCATAATGAAGTGAATTCACATCTTTTGAGCATATAGTTGTACATCATGTGTTGTATGTTCTTCTGAAAATTAAAGGTGTTGAACTTTTTCCATACCCTCCGAATAGAATGCATCAAATGTGCCAGTTAGAAAAAATAGAAGGAAGCCCAAAAAATAAACCATTACCATTTATGAAAATGAGGGCTTGAAAAAAAGAAAAAAAAAGTATGAATAAGAAGGAGAAAGGAATATGTTCTCACCCGCATTTTAGGAAGAACAAGAACATGATGTAGTTACTTAGATATTCCATCTCACTTTGAGACGGAGTGATAGTGCATGCATCATTTCACTAGAAAAAAATGTAGCATTAGGGCATTTTCATTTGCATTTGCATCATGATAGGTCATTCATTTTTGTTTTTGCATGATCGACTATAATGTGCTTCCATTTCTTCCATAGCCACCCATTCCATTCACCTGTTGCTCTAAGTGGTTGGCTACCCATGATATTCTCCTCATTCATGTATATCAGGAGATCTGCTTCCATTTAGATGGTAGTTAGGAAATGAGCAACATAGATAGGAGATCACAAGATGCACCAAGCCTGAACCTGAAGATTTCATTATATTAACTACTTTACTTGATAGTGTATGTGATCTTGGGATGGACATCTCTCATGAATGATTATTGTCACTTTAAGGGTAGTTGTCATTCTATGGTTTATAAGGGCCGGTATGTGAATTACAGGCGGGAATCATATTGAGGTATCAATTTTGTGATTAAGTTCTTTAGTTGACCCTCTCAATCAGATTTTAAGTTTTATTTCTCAAGGATGAGAAAGATTCAAGCTTAGGGGAGTTTGATGCAGTGAATTTGAGTCGCATTTATAGGCTGGTTTCATACTTGTTTTGTGTAGTTATGTGTCATTTTATGACTATAATAGCATGATTCATAATCCTTTAGCCTATAATCACTATATACATCAATTTCAATTTATTTTATCTTATTTTGTATAAATTATCAGAATTTTTGGATTTTATTTGTGTTCCTCTCTCTATTTCGGGTACTTTGTATATCTGGACCCGTCGATACCATCGATGACTCTGTCGATACCATCGACATGGGGTCAGTACCCAGGTCGGAGGGAGAACATCCAAATCAATACCATCGACCAAAGTCGTCGATGGTCTTGAGATCGTCTCAGCCGAAATTAAGTCAAGTCCGTCGATACAATCGACGACACCGTCGATAGTATTGAGAGTTCACCAGGTTCTTGCGATGGATTCCATTGTTTTAGGGGTCGGAAGTGCACCTTAAGGTGTCGATACCATCGACACCCCATCGATGGTATCGATGCCATCAGATCAGAGTTGCACCCAGAATTGTCAGGATCGAACGACTGCGATCTTTTAGCAGCCGTAAGTCATGCCTATACCTAACAAAAGACGACCAAGACCTAAGGATCATGTTGCACTCAGCCACACAAGTCCCGAAAGGAGAAGTGCGAAGAACGGAGCCCAGAGCTATGCCCTGGGAGATTCCAGAGCTACAGACGGATGATTTCACCGCCAGAAGGCTGCAGATCATGCAACCACGATCGAATGGCTGCGATCTTTTAGCAGATATAAGTCATGCCTATACCTATGAAAAGATGACCAAGACCTAAGGATCATGTTTCACTCAGCCACACAAGTCCCGAAAGGAGATGTGTGAAGAACGGAGCCCAGAGCTACGCCCTGGGAGATTCCAGAGCTGCAGACGGATAATTTCATCGCCGGAAGGCTGCAGATCGTGCATCTCACATCGAGGATCACCCAAATCTTCTCTTTTTCAGGGGTTACATCATATTTTCTCTCGTTTCCCCATGTCTTCCTCTTTCTTCTCCATGTGTATTGTTGAGATGAATATGCGGGGCTAATCCCTTCTATTCTTAGGACCGGGAGTTGCCTGAGGAATCGTTGTATGACGATGTTATATTGATTATCATAATTTGTCTCACTTTCCCTTGATATGTTATCGTGTTTCCATTGCAACTTACTATGCTTGATCACCATAGTCAATTTCTAATACTGTTAATTACTTCTAACGGAGAAATAGTGGTTGAAAAGTCACGATTAACACATTAATCAATAAATTCCTTAGACAAGATAATGTAAGATTAATGGTGGATACTCAGAGAAATAATTAAAGCACCTAGATCTAGGGTATAAGTTACTACTGGCATGGAACTAACCTAGAACTAGGTAGTGAATTGTATCGCGGAAGCGAGCAATTCTGACTATGGGCCATAATCAGGGAAAGAGAACAAATTATGTTAATTGTGTAGATTTGCGTGTAGTGAGACCTCGTGGTGAAACCACAAATCCTAAGGATTCCCATTTAATTTGATGAAACTAAACATTTAATCATCGTTCTCTTTTGCTTTCTTTTATTTTTATTTTCTTTTTCAAAATCAAACTCATTTTTCCAATCGGTCTAGCTGATCGCGACCAGTTAGTAGTAGTCTTCTGAAATTTACATTTCCCTGAGTTCGACTCGGGCCTCACAAGGCCTATTTTACATTTATATGTGCACTTGTGTTATACACACGGCTCAAGCGTGTCACACATTATCAATGAAGTGATTATTTATATCATCAAACATGCCAATTTCATCAAGACAAAATATCCTCTACCTAATTCAATGTGGCTGCTAGAGAGCAGAATAATGCATTGTTTAGGTGGTTTGAAGATAAAATCTTACGTCAATTATCTCAAACACCAAATAGTGTTGCTGAAAATATCAAATAACATGCCTTTAAATCAAAATGAATATTATATCTTATGAAGGGTTTGATATAAATGTATTTTCATATTACACAAAACTTCAAGATCATAATAGAGTCACCCAAACCAGTGGGGTCACCCTTCAAGTGTCTTCATTGTATTTTTCTAGTGTGGAGGTTAAGATTCCACGTGAAGCTAAAATGTCATAATACAGTGTCCGTGAATCCTTATGGGAGTTTGACTGCATCAATTTTAGAGTTCTGGTGTTTAGGTGTAATTGTGTTGATAACGCCAAAGGAGTTATTGTGGATGAATTGGGTTTCAGATTAGTGAATAATGAAAAGATCGGGAAGAATGGTGAACCATTCATAATGGAATCATAGGCAAAGCAAGTATTTTATATTTGTAATCCTTCAAATGAAAAATGGCTGATTATCCTTCATGGTAAAAGGTTGTTCATTGCAAATTCTATAGATGAATAAGAGTACTATGATAAGTGTGATGACTCTAGTCCATTCTCAGTTGGATTGCCAACACAAAATGTCGACGCCAACACTGGCTTATAGATGTCTGGAGATCAAACATAAGTAATGTTAATTGATCCAAGATCCAATCAATATTACAGGCATGCTTTTATTTTTTTAAATGTTAAATGTGCAATTACATTCTTTATCACTTATATTTCATCATTTGACTATTTTTATATAACATTTTTTCATATGGCTCTTGGCCATGAGTATGATGATAGTGATGATGATTACCATGTGGATTTGCATCATGAGGATGAGTTGATGTAAGTTTTATTGTTTTATCACATAGATGTGCATTTTTATAATGTTTATCTTGTTTATTGTTGTATTGTTTTATCACATTTATAAGTTACATTTTTTATGACTTATATGTCTTTCTTTTGAATTTTAGCATGAGTATGTGTGCCCTGAGGATCTTGTTGTGCTTGCTGAGCAGCATTGCGAGTGTGCAAAAATAAAAGGCTCAACCATGATGAACAAATTAGTAGATGAAAGGGGTAAAGGGCCAAAGTTGGTCATTGACTTTGATGATGTAGGAAATCTTGTTGGGAAGAATAATAGTTCTTTTGTACAATATATAGGGGTTCTTACTTGTAGAAATTAGATGTAATAGTAGAATCTTGGCATAAAATTTCTCAAGGCTCAAAAGAATTCATATGGAAGGAATTATGGGTGAGAAATTATGATTTAAAATTCTATTTTCAAAGATATTTACAATTCTATTTTTAAGAATATTCATTAAGTATATGAACTTTTGCATGACACATTTGAATTGGATTAAAAACTACATCATAAAAAGGTGCTTCAACATTGTGGGAGGGTATTAAGGAATTATAGGACAAATATAACAAGAGAATACATGATGGACGAGAAGAATAAGATGAAGTCAGCCATTGGGCAATGGAACAATCTTGCCCCTTTCTCTAAAAAAACGGCTAATTTTTTTTATATTTACTTTCATAATCTCATTGTTTTTTTTTTTTGCTTCGCAATAACTCGGGATCTAATCCCATAGAGAAGGTGGAGGTGTTTGTTGCTTCAAGAAAATCTAATGAATTCAAGGTATTAAGCCTCCTCGTTTAGAATACATTCTTATGAATTCATTGTATCATGTATTAACATATGTTTTGGACTAACCAAGTTTTAAGCAATGCTCAAAGAGAAATGCATGAAAACAATGTGCACAACCATAAGATGGATCCAAGTGGCTATACAGGGCTTGACCAATAGTGTTGGAGGAAACTTCTTATCAACAACCTACTCTCGGATCTATTGAGTCCTCGACTACTACTACATCTCTACCTTGCCACGATTTGTTGATAACTACAAGGCAAACTAGATCTGGATGAATACCCTACCCCGTAACCACTGAGATGACAGTAAAATTAGTAAAATTCAACTCTTAGTGTAATTACTATTGATGATTGTTATGCTTTACCTTGACCTTTATTGTTATGTTTTACTTACTGATTACTATTGATGATGATTAGTAGGAGCTCTATGAGAAAAGGAAATAAGGAAAGTTCATCCTTGAGGGCATAAGGAATGAATTGATAGTTGTTCTAGGTAATCTTGAGCATCATGGGTGTGTTAGTACTGTTGGCGCTGGTGTTGGTAAAAGAGCATTCTTTAGGCCACCAGAGCATAAGCGCAAATCTATCTAGAAAGGAGGATTCTCAAAAGAGAAGGTGCAAGAGATGATTGCAAAGGGAATAGAGGCAGCGATGAGACAATATCATGCTTCTCATTCAACTTCTTAGACAATACCTCTGGTACCCCCACTCTTCATATGAGGTGGAACCCCAACAATAGAGGTGGTTGGGAATAATCCTATGGACCCTCCAGCTAGCACATTCATTGTAACTTTTTGGTGATATAGTAGTCATTTAGAATGATTTGTATAATATGTTTGTGTTTAGGTGTATATATGACACTATATACAAATTTTGTAGTGGTTGAGGCCATGTCATCTTCTATTAGAAGGATACGTCATTGCATTGTGTTCAAATTACCCATCCCTTGTAGGTGACATGATTCACAGTGCTCCAATGCTCATCGACGTGGTTCGCATCACGCCAAGGCTTGTATATAATGCTTGGAAGCAAACTGCACTTCCATATGGCCACCTCAACCATGAGAAGATAGGTGATGTAGAAAGTAGCATGATTGTGTGGCCTTAAGAGGGAGTTCTCTATACTGATATATGCTAAATCAACATAATGTTTGTATTTGTATATAATCGAAAATTGATATGAGAATATATATACAAGACACAACACCTAAGAAACCCCCTACAGCTCGTCATCCACTTCCTCGTAAAGATATTACCTGGTTGGCTTGCAAAGGACCTATTCGAATCACTAGGTCAAATTGAAGGGGGTTGGCAGTATGGATATGTGACTTTGAAGAAGGGTCACCTATGATGGTCCTTATTAAGGAGGATCGTGTAGGTCAGCCTCATGATACTAGTATATTTTTGCAAGATAGTTGTAGATGTTGGATCCTAGGATGGGTGATTTTCTCTAGAGGAGGGTGAATAAAGTTGAATGCACTTAAAAACAATTCATTAGACCTTCAAGTTATATCACAAGATAAGGTTACCCAATAGAAAATTTGAGTGCAACTAAAACATACATAGAAAGGGAGAGAGAAAGATTGAACAAGAACCAAGTGATAAGCTATGTAGAGTGGTTCCATACTCCAAACTAGGAGTATGTCAGACCACTACCTAGAGGTCAACCTCTAGGATTTGTAAGTGTGTCTTCATCTATATATTCACTTATAAGAGTTATAACACATGACCCACCAAAGGACTTACCTATCCAATACAAAGAGTCTTAAACCTTGAGGGACTTACCCACTCTTCAATGAGTCTTCAGCCTTCTCCAAGGACATACCCACTCTTGCACAAGTCAACCTTCTAGGAATTACCCACTCTTCTTGGATCTTCAGCCTTGGACTTCACCTTCACTCAGAGAAGATTCCACTAAGTACTTACCTGGTTGATCAAGGAGTCTTCTACATTCACCAAGGGCTTACCCACTCTTGCTCCAAGTCTTCATCCTTGACCTTCACCAAGGGACTCCTTCCCTTGTTCTTCTTCACCTCTCTTAGCCAAGAGAGAGAACCTTCACCTTCATGGTTGAAATAAGAGATGGCAAGGTGGTGGAAGTGAGAGCCTCACAAGATATACATGAAAGACTACCTCTCTTACAAATATCCTACTCACTCTAATGGATGCATCAAGTGATTAAGATTAGAGAGAGAGAAGGTTGTAGGATCACTTAACTATAGAATACGGACCTTCATAGTGTTGTGCTTTGAATGCTCAACCTTGGAATGAAGTCTAAGGGGTCCTATTTATAGTTGGGGATGGCTCTTATCCTTTGGGAAAACTTTACGATGAAAACTAGCCATTTTGTGGCTTGCAACATATATATTGTCTATTGTTGCAACTCCACAACAATTAGAAACACTTTTCTACACTTTTCTGTATAATGCTATCAGTAGAGTTCTATAAATGTAACTCACCCGAATGCACTATGCGACAAATCTAATTTGACAAATCGCTTGAGTTTGACCTAGTAGGAACTCAATTGATAGATTAAATTAGTTTTGTTTCAGTGCAGTGGTCAGTCAAGTTTTGAGTATAGGAAACTTGACCGATTAACAACATTATCAAAATCAATCAAGGATCGATCGAGATTATAACTCAACTGATAAAGTTCGTGTAATGAATTTTAGATAATGTCATTAAAGTGATTAAATATTTGATTTATGTGCTCCTGATTTTTTCTATGATTAATTACAAGTTATACAATCATTACAAGTGATTTACAACGTGATTCTAATAGATTTACATCATATTTCATAAAAGTGCACCTGCATTGATTTTGACTTATCTTTTCTTCAATTTGAGATGTGCAAGTTAGGGCATTTGGAGTGTGCCTATACTTAATGTGAAATCACTCAAGTAGAGACATAAAACACAAATAAGTGGAATGCTTTAGTCATTATAAAAAAAAGGGTTTAGTCAATTAAGAACCTAAGTAATATTTACCTAGAGTCAACATTGGAGATGTTTACTTATTATTTGATGAATACATCTCTGATAAAACTTTGGATATGGTGACATATTATGGATAAATACCTCATTTTACATATGTTTATTTGCTTTGTTATATACTAATGCATACATGATATACATTTTGCAGCTGTTACATAGGATGTGTACAAAGTTCACACTTCCCCATGTGGAATCTCTAGTTTCATCATTGTTTAGTTGGGTACATAAAGACCCTATATTTTTTACTGAACACTTCTCTACCACATTTAAATATTTTTGGTAATGTGAAAAGTGCATTATTATAGCTCCATCCAATGTTGAGTATGTTTTAGTTACTTTTCTTACATGTTTGACTTAAGAATTACATTTCATTATGGATTTTGAGTTCTATTTTGTTTGCCTTCTTTTCACTTAGGAATAATCATTGGGAGTTGTTGTTTATTATCCTCGAGACACCAACATCATATTATCTAGATCCTAAGGGTGACCAAGTGGATAGTGGGGGACACAAAAAGAAAAAGGCATTATTCACATGAGTTAATTTTTTAATTTGTTAACATATAGTAAATACATGAGTGTTTATTAATTCAATTTAATGTGTTACATGAACATACAGGGGCATCAAAGAATTCAAAAAGGTTGGAGGAAAGGTGGGTAAGAAAAATAAAGAATCAAGTTGGAAGAATGTTGAGGTAGTTTTCTCTGATTCCAATCCATATTTATGGCAACTATGCCTACTTTTATTTATTAACATTTTGTATGGTGGTAAATTTTTAGTTCCATGTACAAGACAATGGTCAAGGATGTGCACACTACATGATGTGGTATATGGAGATGATTATCAGACAAGGCGCACTAGACATCCGCTACATACAAAATTTAATCCATAAATAGTCTTGATCATAATAAGTAAATAGTCTCATTTGATAATATAAAAATATCAAATCAAAATCTTTAATTTTATCATTCTCTTTGCAATTGTTTGACACGACAAATCCCTATACGACAGAAGAGGTAGATGAGATATGATAATAAATGGGCACAAGCCTTCTGTATGGAAGTAAACATTGAATTTAATTGGGATAAAATATGAGTTTTATGTACTTTGATGTCATTATTTCTATGTACATGTGGTGCTTATGACTTCTTATTAATTTTAATTTGATGCGAATGAATTATTGGTGCATATGAGAATGATGAATATATACATGTGTGTGAATGACTGTGTAGTTGAATGAATACAATGAGAATTGCATTTATACATGTCATGAGAATGGAATTTGTGCATATGTGAATGATGTATATATACATGTGTGTGAATGAACTTGAAGATGAATGAATACAATGAGAATTATTTTTGTACATACATGAGAATGAAATTGGAGCATTGATCTAGTATGTGGGTGGATTACGAGTATGTTGTTGTAGGTTTGTTGGCTTATTGTTAAGATGAGTACATGATGGATCTTTCAGTTTTAAAGAATTCCAAGTTTTGCATCCTGCTGAATAGTCAGACAATAGATCTGCAAACCTACTATGTAGAAAATAACATATATATATCATCAGTTGTTGCAAAAAAACTGATATTGTAGGCCTTAGTCATCAATTTTAAGACAAAAACCGACATTAACGACTACTCCAAAATGTTCGTGCTGGGTAACACAGGCGTGCTACCAGCTGGCTTGCATTGTTGGATTAGATGCCAAACAGATGATACAATTCGTCTAAATTGTCGGGTTGGACATATTAACCGACAACATAGAAACCTTTATCACTTACAAATGTGACATGGTTTACAAGTGCAACGTTGGTTTCTACACAAAAATTGATGATACGGTTGCTTAGCTATGTCTGTTTCTTTAATCATAAAAACTGAGGATGGATCTAAGCCGTCAGTTTACACGTCCACAAAAAACCAACGTTGTAGGTGCTTATCTATAGTGTTACCCAGTTAGTTGTATGTCTCAAACTGGAATTGGAGGGCTATTTTAACTGATGTTAGAGGTGGTCATATATATATATATAGCATGTACCCTGGCTACACCAAGGGCATAGTAAAATATAAAAAGAAAATGCAAAAAGAAAATAAAAGATGCTCCTATGTAATATCATTAAAATAAAGAAAACATGAATGCTTCTATGTAATAGCACTCTAATATCTCTCCATAACCCCTTTCTTCTAGTTGCATACCCATTGAGCTAGGAAACGTCAAATCTAGCCCATTTCAGGATTTTTCGCAGCCATGTGGTTACTTCGTGTGGTTTGACATATTAAATTGAATGGATGAAGGTAAAACAACAACCCTATTCATTTTTATTGTCACCACGATGAAACAGTTTACATGGAGTTGTATGAATGCCATACAGATTGATTGTGCATTCTATGTCCAATATTTGATTGTTGTATGCTCAGTGCTTTAATCATGATTGGCTTGTGAAAGAGGATAGGAGAGAGGTGAATACATGTACTTACTCATCACTGAGCTCAATTATATGATATACACTTGTTGCAATGCATTTGTCATTTCTTGTTTTTTTGTAAAATTGAAAAGAGATTGAGTTGGAGCATACATGAGGACAAAGTGTGTTTTATATTTGGAGTGGTGATGCATCCATGTTTTAGGGTTCCATCTTGTATCCTTTTGGATTTCAATCAAATATAAATCTGTTATATTACATGTTATATCCCTTAATTTGTGGGTTATCATCAAATGAACTTACGGACATTCTTTGTGTGTTTTTTAGGTACTTGGACCATGCTTGTATGGAAGGGATAGAAGGAGGGTGATCCTAGAGTTCCTCCACCATTAGAGGGGTCCAAGGATGGCTTGAGATCTTCCTCAACCAACCCTTACTAACTGAGACTTAGGTGAAGCAAAGTAAGTCCATGAATATCAAATATTCAAGCTCAAAGGCCTTAGAGGAACCCAACACTGCTTTGGTGCCAAGGAATTCATACTGATCAAGTTAAGAATCACAGAGTCAACAAGAATTCAAGAACTAAAGAATTTCTCAACAACACAGCTGTGTAAGCTACAACATTTGTGCCAAGAAGGTCCCAGCACATTTGTGTAACCTTCCACGGTAGTGGTACCAAAGTGCAGCATGTTAGTGTCCATCAGAACAACCACTACTTTTGCAGCCCAGAATGTCTGTGTGAACTACAATGACCGTGGGACCTCCTATCCACCATGATCGTGCTGCCCAACACAAATTTTCCACCAGTCACTCAAATCCCAAAAACAATATGAGTCATTTCCAATCCTCAACACGACCATTCAACCCCACCACAGTTGTGCTACCTATTACCCACCACGGCCGTGCTGCCCAACACAACCTTAATACAAGAAAACTTAGCATCAATTTCACACTCCATTTCCCGTTTTATTCTTGCTTGACCTGGTGCTTCCCCATCACCTATATATACTTGGGTGACGATTACAGAACAACGCTACCTACCTTTCAGCCCATCTTAGCCCCTCTCATCCATCAACTCAACCCACTAATTCATTCTATCATCTTCCACCCCTAAAACCCTTCTTTTATGGTTTTTGGCCACTTTCCACAACATTTCCATGTCATCCTACCTTAGAGGAGGGAGGTTGTTACAACCCCAATTTTTGGGTACGAATGGTTGGAAATGCAATTTCCCCAATAAATGTGGGATTATGGAAATTGTATAAATTATATGTATTAAATAGATTCCCTTTGAAATATTTTCTTTTTGCATGTGATTTCATGGATCATAATATGTTAATGAGTCCAATATGATTAAAAGAAAAAGAAGAAATTAAATATTGCTTTATTAGGAAGGCAATTTGAGATAATGATGAAAATATAAGAAATATGTGGAAATATGGATAATGGAATTATCGTGGATGAGATTTTGAATCCACAAGTTTCCCAATGGTAAAAGGAATTTAAATAAAGAGAATAAAACAATAGGAGAGAGAAAATTTGCATATATATGCCTTATTAAGAGGTAACTTTCATATGAAGAAAACTCTCTCTTACTTTCAAGTTTGAGTCCCAAACTAGGCATACAAGTTAAGTCATTGTGAACTTTCCCCTAAAATTTGAGATGAAATGGATAAATGGTTTAGGAGATATGATTTTTGTAAAATTTCATAAAGTGAGAAGGATAACTTTAATGTCACGATTTTCCAACTTAATCGAAATTATTTGTTCTTGGCGCTTAGCATGACAATCATTGGATCCTAGTTCCAATGGAGGCTACTCTTCATTTAAGATTAGGAAAGGAGAATAGTAGGGGGAGTTTTCTCGATCATTTTTCTCTCTGCACGGTTGACATGCGAATTTGGAAGTGGTCCCAATGGATTTGGGATAGGATTTGGTGATTTTTTATCCTAAGTTTGAGTACCTTTAGGAATGTACTTGAGGATTCCCTAATCTTAGGCTTCTCGCCAGCCATCTATCATGGCCATAGGCTATGTAAGGGTCTGATTCCCTTCTGTGAGTTTGCATAACTCTTCGCAATTCTCTGCAACACCGAACTATGTTTCCTGTGAGTAATTTGATTAGGAACCCATCTTCCTCCTTGTTTTTCCTTCCCTCTCCATCGGTGCATGAGCTTTCCGTTCTCCCTATCCATGCCACTCCTCAGGAAATTGATGCCCTTGTAGAATCTGGAGTGCCCAGGAGGAGCTTCTGGTGCCTTTGTCAATGCCTGGATGCCTAGAAGCCAGGAGTCAAACATCTTGTTGACTCGCCCGAAAAGCCTGGACTCGCGTGTAGGACGGTCGAACGAAGGAGACAACCCCATGTCAAAGGATGAACCTGCCCCTCATGTGCTTGTAGATTTTGATCAGTGAGGAAGGGAAGAAATGCCCTTTTTGCATTAATCCCAGTCGGCCGCCAACTTGAATAAAACTGGGTAAGTTGTTGTTGTGTCAACTAGTGATTGGTCAGCATATAATTATCTTGCAAAAATCTTAACTCAATATTTATAACTCGAATGGCAACATATTATATATGAATTTTGATCAAGAGAACTCAAGGAATCCATTAAAAAAACAATTGAAGATTAATTTTTCTTACAATTTGAAAAGTACATAAAGTTTCTTTTTTTAAAGTAGTTATGAATAAGAAACCCTAATTTAGATGTTGATGGGTTTTTAATGATATTCTTTGGATAACTTAGGCCAACTCTAACATGTTGTCAATAAAAGGAAGAATTAGATCTAAAAAGATTCTCTTTATGCAAAATGACTTAATTTAGGGTTCCATGTACATGAATATGCATTAATGGGCTTAGAAACCCTAATCTAAGTGTTAATGGGTTTTAATGAATTATATTTTGAGAATCTTTGTATAAAGTGGATAATTAGGGTTTTTGTACCTAGAACTGTTATTTTAGGGTTTTGTGGAGATTAAAGAGGAAAGTTGTAAATAAATCTAAATGAATCCTAATGAAACCCTAATCTGAAATAGAAACCCTAGAAAGTGATTCCATGTCAATAAAGTAGATTCTTGATGAGTATGTAGTAAATGAGTTGTACATGCTTTTCAAGATTTTGTTCTTTCATGTGATTGGCTTGATTGCTTGCTTGGATTGGATTTCTTGATTGATTGGACTTGTTTATTTCTTGTGAAATCTCTTGATCAGGAATGTGGTTATTTATGAGTACATACTTAGGTTTCCCGGCATTATCCTCATGATTTATCGATTGCAATGGAAATAAACTGTTTGGATGCTTTTATTTCTGCAATCTTTAAAGTGAATATGAGTATCACAATTTAAGTACATATGTGACTGTCTTGAACCTAAATACCATCTTTGGATGTATGATGCAAGACTAAGACCCAGAGGGAAGGTCTAAAGTGGTCAAGCCTGGGAGGGAAGACCACTAGCTAGAGAGGTGACAACTAGTACCAAGCTCAGGATGGAGAAGGTAGCCTTAAGTCCCTTACAAGGACTAAACCCTAAGTGAGGGTATCCCAAAGTATGAGTAAAAGTGGTTGAGAAGTTATATTGAAAAATATAATCTTTAATTGTTAACAATTATTTGATATGATTATGTTGTCACAATATATGTGCAATGTTTTGGTTGTCATCGCATACCAACATATTCATTTATACTGACCGAAATTTTATTTGTCGACATTTTGGGATTATCTAAAATTGGACAAATAGTAAAGTGCAACTTGTGAATATTAAAGTTAATTCATAACTGTGGATTTTGATATTTATAATTCTACTCAGGGTAGAAGTTCCAATTTCCTATATTTGAAGGGTATGTGAAAAGTAATTTTTATTCTAGTTTTAAGTTTAGTTCCTAGTAGAATTTATTAATTATTTTTTATTATTTGCAAAACCAATGATCCTTTTTTTGGTAACGCCTCTGACTTCTTGGTTTTCCTTAATTGGGGGTTACTGGGAAGTGGGGTCGTTACATTTGGTATCATACCATGGTTTTCCATTTAATCTCTAATAATTACTAAAATTTACAAACTCTTTAGAACCCAAGGGAGTTATTAGAGGATTTTCCAATGATGAAGGTGTCTAGAAAAGGATCACAATACGGGGGATGGTAAGATGTTCATCTAGATTGCTAGTTAGTCTATGAGGACTCCCACATTTTGTGTGACTTCCTGGCCAAAATCAGAGGATCTGACTCGAAATAAGATACCTCTAGGTCTTCTCTCATTTGTCTTCATCCCTTCTCTACCCCATTTATTGGATAACTTTAAGATATTAGGGTATCTTTCTCTCCACCACCCTCCTGAGTTTAGGGGTTAAGAAAAATAAGGATTAAGGAATCCTCCACCAAATAATAAAAAGCACGTAAGAAAGATGTCATGGAAAAAAAAATTATAGTTTAAGTGTAAACTAAAGATTAGTTACATGCTTAGGTCGCATGGCGTGTGTTGCCATGCACTCAGGAGAGCTTTGAGGTTAGACCTTCTTGTAGGTGGATGAGGAGAGAGTTAGCCTTAGAGGAAGAAGCCTCTAGGAAGAGGAAGAGGCCTGATACATCCTTTGAGGATAATGCTAACCCAAACCCTAAGTGGTAGTTAGAGTAAGAGATGACAAGATGAGTTGAGTACCTTAGTGTTAGATACCTTCAAGTACATGGGTTAGACATACATGATGTATGTAAAGGTTTTGAGTACACATGAGGAGCATGAACTATGTGTGGTTGTTTGACCCTAGTGCCTTTTGGGTGACCCAACCTTCTGTGGGTCGTACCTATTAGGGTGAGGGATAGATCCCTCATTGAGAAGGTTTGTGGTGACCACATAGGAACCCTAAAAGATATATATATGAGTAGGAAAGAGGCATGTACCTTTTTTTTTAGAGAAACTATTCTGATTCATTACTTGTTGGCCATACGACATCTACAATTGGGGAGAAAGATACAACCAGAACACACAAATATCAAATCTAGTAAACCAAAATCACTACAACTCATATTGGAATGAGAGTGGAACATTTGTGCCTTGATTATTCTTCCCTGAGGCAAACATAAGCAGCATTCCTTGAAGAACTCCATCAACTTGAGCATTGAGTAGTGGTAGAGGGGATGGACTAGGACGGTGTTCTCATTGTATATCAACACAAACAATGCCATAAAACCAAGTAATAAGATCAAACCAGAGAAAAAAGGAGTTCTAGACATGGGTAGAGAACTCAACACTCTCCCAAAGAGAGGTCGTAGCATAAGCACAGACAGATAAATGCCGACAAGCGGCGAGAAACAAAGGCAGATAAACTACCACCACCAACTAAAACCTATGAACATCGAACAGAAAGAAATTGAGACCGATAAAGAACGAAAAGGAAGAAGAGGGGGGGAAGCTTGGGTTGTGAGAGACTAGCAGGTAGAAAGGCTATGAATGAACGGTCGACACCATAAGCAAAGGAGGAAGTCGAGAGGCACCTCAGTGTCCCCTATACCACAGCTACTTCCCCTTTCGAGCAGCGCCATTGAGAAATCGGGACCAAAAGCCGACACCGCTGGAGCAAAAGGAGAGAGAGTCGAGTCACCCACAGCTTACCACCTGACCACGGATCCGCACAACCCAAGCAAAGAGAAAGCCTAGGGGGAGTGGCTGGTGCACAAAGGCTGCTAGAACCCCTCCCCCAAGCTAGCTGCCATGCTCGAGAGCCGCAAACCCTAGTCGCTCAATTCATCGCTAGACCTTTCCGTTGTTGATCACTTTAGTTAACGAAATAGTTAATTATTATACACAGTCAAAGGAAAGATCGTCCATGGAAAAGAGGCATGTATATTCATAAGAACAGAGTGGCAATAAGATTGGCTGTGGGTATTAGACCTAAGCCAGATGAGTTATGAGTGATGTGTATGAGATGAGCATACAGATGTTTGGATAATCTTGATCGGACATAGGTTTTGGATAATACGTTTCACCTAGGTAGGTGTAGACATGTATCCTTAAGAGCTTGACCCATCTTACAAGAGAGAACCTCAAGTTGTAGGACCAGTTGTGGGGTTAGCTCTAGAGAGAGAGAGAGAGCAAGACCCGTTGAGGAAGGTTGGACACCTTGAATCTGAGACATGAAGAATCATGAGAAGTTAGGTATAATATGGCCTGGAATGGATGACCCTGAGTAGATGTATGTGGTTTCCTCATGCACAATCCTTAGAAGCTTGTCATATCTTGTTTTGCTTTAGAGGAAGAAAACCCTAGAAAAAGAGAGAGAGGCTTCTTGAACTAAGGTACAGATGTTATAAGTGTCTACCTTTTAGGTGTGGGAAGGAGAGTTTCTTAGACCCTGATGAGGTATGGTGTGAGAATAAGTTGTGATGCCTCACACCTATTTGGTTGTCCTTGTGTAGAACTTGAAGGGTTGACTACATGGAAGAGTGTTAAGAAGTAGATGCCCTATCTGGTATAGGTTCGGTCATTGGTGGAACAGCTGAGCATGATGTTAGACAACTTATGCATATGAAGTGAACCTAGGGTTCCTAGACCAAAGAGGGGAAGTAGTACCTGGTGCACCTAATGCTCGCAAAGATATTTGAGTTCCTAAGAATTTGAGTATGGCACCCCCTCATGTTTAGAGGAAAAGGAAACCCCCTTGGACTAAGGTATATGTTTGATGAAGCTCTCACACATGTTGGTGATATATGTATGAGATTGTCCAACTTTGAGGAATGAGGAACAAGTATGACATATCACGTGGCTTAGTAGGTTGTCTTCTTGCTAGCTACATGTATAAGTAGCATGATGGGGTTAAGCATGCACAAGATGATGTAGACCTTGGAAGTAAGGACGTTTGTGACCTTTGTTACTATCAAGAGATAGTTTTTCTCCCATCCTGGGAAGGGACCCTTCTGTAGGGTGAGTACCAACTTTTAGTTAGGTTTGAGGTAACCTAATGAGGTCTCTCATAGGATCTTGATGAGCTAAGTGTAAGAGCACATCGGTTGAGCATGAATCTTGGACCCATGTGTGACATTCTCTGAGGGGTATGAGGATATGTTGCCATGGAGGTAACATGTATGGGGCCAGACTGAAATAGGTAGGTGGCCATGATTCTCATGAAGGGATGTAAGTTTGACCATGAGTGTCCAAAGAGATGATGGAGATTCGGGTAAGGATTCAAGTTTGAGATGTACCATGATAGATTCCTAAGTCAATACTAGGGTCAGGAAGGGACAAGACCGATGGGAGTAGGAGTCATATGTTCCCTGAATGCATAAGACCATAGGGTCGGGAGGTAACAACTACCTTTTCTGGAGGCCCATGGGTTATGAGTTTGGCCACCTTCATGATTCATGGGGCCTAAGGGGCAAATGTGAGAGGCACTCCCTAGATTCATAAGGGTCAGATCACCCCAAAAGTACCAGCACCCTAGAGACCCTGAGGTAATGACTAAGGATTGTACATATGAGTGATGTGAAGACCCATGAGTGGTTGGGAAGAGCCTTTCTATGGATGTAAGTATAAATTTGATATATTCATGGTGTGGAGACATGCGATGTACATTTCAACTTAGATTGGAAAGTGTGATGGTGATGTGGGATGCACCATCTCTACTCTTGGAACGGGATAAACTTTGTATTTGGACTGCAGCCAAATGCTTATTTCCTCTCATTATGGGTGTGAGAGATAGGGCAAAATGCATTCCATACACTAAGGATAAATATGATGTGAGTTGAAACATTGCTATGATGTATGAGGATAGAGAAGGTACTACAAATTTTGGATAGTACGTTGAACAAATGGTTTGGAAACATGAAGAGAACAAAGGTAATATGAGGATGTACCTCCCTGGAAGTAGTATGGAATTTATGGGTTATAAGTTGGAATTTGATAACTAATATGATGAGCTTGAAGTTTTCTTGATTCAGTTAGACCTAAACCTGATACAAGAATGATGAGTGGAGTATATGAGGGTTTATGTTTTCACCATCACCTATCATGTAAGGAAGCTTAAGTGGTAGCGAGATGTTCTTAGTTGAATATAGCTTAGGTGTACAACTGTTTTGTTTAGCCAGTAGAGAGGTTGGAAGAGGTTTCCAAGTGAACCCTAAGTTTGTTAGAAGAAGAGACATGTATGGATAACATCTAGATATAACCAAACCCATTGGTCAAGTTGGTAGTTGCTTAGTTAGCCAGCCAAGAGGTTGATGAGATAAAAGGATGGTTGTAAGAACATCAGATACATTTCTCAAGAAAAAGAAGGTGGTGAAAACCACTACTAGATAGTTTTAGGATTCTGAGGAGTCAATCTTGAGAAATCATGACATGTAGGAGCTCATTATTTGTAAAGTACACCATATACCATGGTACTACCAAGATAATTAAAGTTTGTAGTGGTACTTTGAAGACCAGAGATGAAGAAGTATATATATTTGCATGTGTCCTGTCACCATACATGCTAGAGGGTGAAGGCCAAACACCATTAACCTAGTGAGTTGCTACAAATAATGATGAGTTCTTGAGAGGGAATGGGAGCAGATCACCATGGATATTTTGGTGGGTCTCCCCTAGAACAAGAAAGATCAAGATGCAATGTGGGTTATGGTAGATTGCCTTACCAAGTTGACACATATTGTAACATCCCTGACCTGGGTTATAACCTAACCCTAGATGTTTTTCCTAAACATGTAATTATATACTTGTGATTACTCCCTTGCATGTAATTAAGTTCCTCAGGAACATATACTTTCAATTTTGGTCCTTTTTAAACAAAGTTGTAGTATTGTTTTGTAATGCAGGGACCTATGTGCAAATTACCCAGTTAAGGGGTTTAACTTGCAATGTTCACAGCTTAAGATGTTCTTTTGAGGATGACACATCATATGAGTGAATATGATGAAGTATGATGGATTTCCCAAGCTTGGGCATCAAGATGCAGCTTGTGGAATGATCCTTGTGCTTAAAAATCACCTAGTATGAGTATGGAGATCCTTCATATATGTACCGTAGTTGAAAGTTGGTTTTCTTTACCCTTAGATCTTGAGTTTTGATGAGCTTTGCATAAAGAATTTGATAGCTTGGGCGTGCCTTAGAATCAAGGAGGGACTTAGATGAGAATTTCATGTTCTAGAGGTCCTTATGGTGGAAAACAGCCTAAAAGTATATAAGCCTTCATCCTTGCAAACCAAGTGAACGTATCACTTATCCTTTTCATTTATCATCTTTCTCAAATGGCCAAGGCAGAGCTCTGGACTTCAGGGAGACAACCAAGTAGTTCTAAGGTGAGAAAGAACCATCTTCAAGCTCGGATTCTTGGATGAATTCATCATATAAGGTTGGTTTTGTGGATAACTCACTTAGGTTCTTTGTTCTAGCCGACCATCCCCATCTTTTCCTTGGAGAATCACCTATGGTTGAGTTGTGGAGCTCAAGACGCCATTAGAGACTTGAATCTTGGAAGCTTGGATCTCTAGGAACAACGTTTGAGGTGGGTTTTATAACTCTAAACTTCTTGCTTTATTATGCATATGTATGTTCTTGCAATTTAAGATTAGTTCTTCTTCTACCTCCCTTCTTCCTTGCACTTTTGCAAGCAAAACGGTGGGGTAACCGACCTGAACAGAGGTTGAAAATGATGGATGTGAATTCCTAGGCAACTTTATCAACCGACCTTGGACCCTTTTTTGTCCAAACGGTTGCAAACCGTTTAAGGTCAAAAGGTCTCAAACCGTTTGATCTCAAACGATCTTACAAGACTGTTTGGATCAAAATGGTCTCAAGACCATTTGATAGGGTTGACCAAGGGACGATCGTTTGAGGGTTTGTTGGTAATATATTGAAATTCTTTCCTACAAAGAATCGTAATCTAATTCCAAACCAATTGAGAGTTGAAGGCACTTCAACACCTTAACCCTAATCGGGTTGAAATTGCTTTTTATAAGTATAGATCTTGTTGAGTTTTGGGTTGAAGGACCCAAACAGTCTCAAGATCATTTGTGGATTCATCCAAACGGTCTCAAGACCGTTTGGACACAACCCAAGACTGTTTGAAGGTCTAGTATTGAGCCAATTTGATGGATTGAGGGTCCAATTACAATAGATTGATGAATTGATAAAAGTGCTGATTTTAGACCCATTTAGAGTTCAACCCTTATCCAACCGACTTGGTTTTTGGTCAAACTTTGGGAAAACGGTCTTAAGACCGGTTGGAGGTCATCCAAATGACCTCAAGGCCGTTTGGGCCAAGTTTCAGCCCAATTGGAGGTCAATTGATGGGTTCAACCTCAACTTCATTCACATTGATGAACATTGATGACTATCCGGTTGAAACCCTAATTGAGATGGACTTAATCCCTAGTTGATTTCCAATTGAGGGTCAATTTGGTGTCCAATTGATTAAGGCTCATCCTAATTAACTCAATTTGTAAGTAGTTAACATGGATTTGGATAATTGAGGGCTTCAACATATATATCCATAAACAATTGTAAATTTTGAACCACTTTTGATGTCCAAACGGTTTGAGCCCATTTGAACCAAACGATCTCAAGACCATTTGGGGTCAAACAGTCTCAAGACCGTTTGGGGTCAAACGGTCTCAAGACCGTTTGGGGTCAAACGGTCTCAAGACCCTTTGGGCTCAAATGATCTCAAGGTCGTTTGGACCAATCGATCTCAAGTCGTTTTGATCAAACGGTTTCAAACCGCATAAGCTTCAAATGGTTTGGAAGTCAACCTTCCCAAACGGTCAATGCACCCAAACGGTCTCAAGACCATTTGAGGTCAGACGGTCTCAAGACCGTTTGGTGGTTGAGGGTTGAAATCGTTTGAAGGCTTTCAAGGTTGTTTATACTTAATCAATTGAAGGTGTAATTGGTTCAATGATGGTGTAACCTAAACCCTAATGGTAACCTAGGACATTAAGGGACTAAGTGACTAATGAATTGACCCATGATGATGATCAATGGTGAAATTTACCAAAATACCCTTGAAGGGTTAAATCAAGTGATACCTTGTTCTAATCAAACCCTAATCACATGTTAATGGTGATTTGGCTGATGAATAGTCAATGAGGACTTGACCCAACCTAACCTAGAGTGGTGTAATCACCATCTAATAGTAAGAGGAGAGAGAAAGTACCATTCATGGTGGAAACTCAAGTAAAGTACCTTCAAAACATATGAATGAGCATGATTAGGGTATGATCCACCTATGAGAGATCATGGAAACCCTAATTATGATAATTGACGAATCTTAATCTAATCTGAGGGCATCTATGATGATGTTTCTCATACATGATGATGTTATGAGTTCAATTCACCATGAGGTGAATAGTAAACCCTAATTGTTGAAGAATCAGGGAACCTAACTCTTGTATGAGTAGGAAGGTACAACTCTTGTTATGAATTGTTTACTGTTATCAGTTGAATTAACCATACATGTTTTTATGAGATGATGATCATATCCAGGTATGGATTATGATGCTATATTCATAGAAAGCATGCTTTAGCTTTATGAATAGTGAAATACCCTGTTGCTCAGTAAGTGGCATCTTATGAGATTGTTAGGCTGTGAGAGCCATGTGTATCATCAAGGTCATGCTTATCAAATGACTTGTCATGAGATGATTGAAAAAAAATGATAATTGATGTGAGTTAGACTTGTTACATTTAGTATTCTATTTTCATAGCTGCTATGCTAATGATTAATGTTTGAGAACATGTATGATGTTAAAAGAATACTGAAATGTACCTAATTAATCAAGTATAATCATTCCATATAGAGCCCTGATCATAGATCCATCATTGTCAGAAAGCAAAATGATGGTGAAACAGGTTTTCCTAAGGGAACTCCTGGATCACATACTTTTGAGTATGTGGGGGAATATGGATGTGTAAATCCTTACATCCTAGTGTAGGAATTGATGTAGATGTATCTTAATCCATCAACCCTTCACTATATGTTTATGCTGTAACATTCAAGGAAATCCTCATACCGCATCGATGAGAGATAAACAAGAAATCTTTCGATAATGAAGAGAGTACAAAATGCCACTGTAACTCTAAAAATAGCGGAGTACCAGATTACCCTGGTGAGCTATATTAGCAGAGACACAAGATGTCCTGCAAGTTATCCTCACTCTGACTGAGGAAGATGAGGTCATAAGAATTCGGCTCTTTTGATGACCTAGGTATGATACCCATGCGACTTAACAGTGATCGGTTGGAGTATGAGTGGTATACCTCATCTCCACAGGGCATAATAATGTTTGTAAAACATAATCAACAACGTAGTATATCTGTTAGGATTAACTATGAGATACTTGATTGATGTTACACTATATAGTACACATGTTCTTCATATTTCTTAAATGATGAACTTCTGCTTATTACCAAACTGTTGTTGAATACATTAAGAGCTTTTATTGTTTATCTTATTCCTTGAATTGCTATATAAAGCTTCTAGTGGAGAGTTATAACTCTCACTGGGACAATTATTTAAAATTGTCTCACCCCGTAGACTTCAACTTTTTAGGTGGTCGTCAAAGACGGAGGAACCAGCCTACAGGTGACCAATCCCAACAGCAGCAGCACCAGGAGTAGCAGTGAATCTCAGGTGAAGATACTGGCTGCTGAGTCATGTTGTTAGATAGTCCTATGCCATCTATGTACTCTCAGGTCCTTGGAGTTAGTGGTCTGAGATTTTTGGTTTTGACTCTTGAGATTTTGTATTTTGATGTGTATAGTTACTCAAGAAGTAATTATCAGAGATGTAAACAGTTTATTCCTTTTTCTATGAAAGAAGTTTTATGGATTCAAGCTCTTATCTCGAAAAGTTTTAATTTCCCGTGATTTTTGTCTTCCGTTGTTAATTGATTGCTTCCGCTGAGTTTATATCGTAGTTTTGGAGATCGGAGCCCACAATTAAGTGGTATCAGAGCCCTAGGTTTGCTGAGTCTACAGAGACGTAGGACTTAGGATGTCGAGTCTATCCTTAGTGTTTCTCCCTTATTTAGTATAATCTTCTGCTCCTCAGGAGAAGAAGATATATAAGGATGTCTGAGCCACATGAGGAGTACGAGGCGGAGAGTAGTGTTGCTACACCTCGAGAAGGTGCAAGAAACCCAGAAATAGAGCAAACTGTACCTGAGCCACCTATGGAGCCACCTCAGTTTGACCCAGCTGACATGGGAAACCCAGCTGTTCAGACTATGTTCGGGTAGTTTATGACTGCCATGACACATATCACCGACAGGATGCCCATGCTTGCACCCAGGGCACCTGTCCAGCCTGAAGGAAAAGGTATCGGTAAGACGTTCGAACGACTTTGTTGTGTCGGAGCTACCGAATACTTTGGGACAGTTGACCCCGCAGATGCCAATCTGTGGTTAACTGAGTTGGAGAAAGCCTTCAGAATCTTGAACATCCCTGAATCTGAGAAGGTCAGACACGCTGTCTATCTTCTCAAAGGAAGTGTTGGTCTCTGGTGGACCATGGAAGAGAAGAAGGGACCTGGAATAGAGATATCATGGGAAGACTTTCGTCGGGAATTTGTCCTCAGATATTTTCCAAAGACCTTCCTGGATGAGAAGATCTCTCAGTTTGAGAGATTGAGGCAGGGCATGATGAACATTAGCGAGTATGAAGCTAAGTTCATGAAGTTGTTACGGTTTTGTCCGCATATGGCTGCCACAGAACAAGAAAGGATCAGAAGGTTTGAGAAGGGTTTGAATGCCGACATGACTACTCCCGTGTCTGCCCTAGAAAACCGGGAGAGGTTCGCTACCTTCGTTGAGTCAGTCTGAAGGATAGAGAGATTCGTAGTCGAGAAAAGGCAAACCCAAAAGAGATATCCGCAGTTCCAGGGTTCTTCATCTAGAGACTTTAAGAAGCCTAGATTCTCTGCACCTACACCTCCACCACCAAGATCTAGTGCTCAGACACAGTGGACACCGAGTAGAGGTAGAGGACGAAGCCTACCACTACAAGAGACTCATAGTTCAGCATCAATTTCAGTCACAGGACCACCAAGGCCACAACAACTAGAAAGAAGCTGCTACAACTGTGGGAAGGTGGGACATTTAATGAAGGACTGCAGGTCTAGGCTTGTCAGTGTGACATAGCCTCAGAGACAGAATCAACAGGGATCATAGAGAAGGCAGTCTCAAGGAGCAGCTAGAGGACGTGGACAAGCATCTCAAGTTGGATCATCAACACCAACCCAACCGCAGGCGACAACGAGGTTCTTTGCTATGAACCCACCAGATGCAGTGGTCGATCCATGGGTTGTGGCAGGTCAGATGGAACTTTTATATTCTGATATGTCTAAATCATGTGTTGTATCTGTTCTGATTGACCCGAGTGCTACACACTCCTTTGTCACTCGAAGAGTGATCTGTAACTGCAACATGACTGTCAGTCATAGGGCAGATAGCTTGTTGTTGGAGACTCCGTTGAGTGGGTCTGCTATTTTGCAGGAGGTATGCTCTCCCTACATCCTCTTTTTTTCTGACCATCGCATTCAAGTGGATCTTATACCACTTGATATGCAAGGATTTAATATAATCCTTGGAATGGATGCCTTAGAAAGGTATAGAGTTGTTTTGGATTGTGAATCCAAGTTGGTTGTGTTTGCTGATGAAAACAACATATGGATCTTTCAAGGAGAAAAAAAGATTCTACCCACCTATCTTGTATCAACTATGGTTGCTGATAAGCTGATGAGGCAAGGATGTTATGCATTCTTGGCCTATGTGATAGATACTACCATGGAGAGCCCCAACTCCGCTGAAGTTCATGTAGTCAGGGAATTCGAAGATGTGTTTCCTAAAGAACTTCCTGGTATACCACCACCTCGGGAAATTGATTTTGAAATCAATTTAGTCCCAGATACACAACCCATAGCCCAGATACCGTATAGGATGGCACCTGCCGAAATGGCAGAACTCAAGAAACAACTTTAAGAGTTACTTGAGAAAGGTTTCATCCGTCTGAGTACTTCACCTTGGGGTGCTCCGGTTTTGTTTGTTAAAAAGAAAGATGGGTCAATGCGGTTGTGCATTGATTATATACAACTCAATAAAGTAACAATAAAGAATAAGTACCCTCTGTCGAGGATTGATGATCTTTTTGACCAATTGCGTGGTGCAACTGTCTTCTCAAAGATAGACTTGAGGTATGGATATCATCAACTCCGAATTAAGGACCGTGACATATCCAAGTCTGCCTTTAGGACAAGATATGGTCACTATGAGTTCACAGTTATGTCATTTGGACTAACTAATGCACCGGCTGCATTTATGGAACTCATGAATAGAATCTTCCGACCTTTCCTCGATCAGTGTGTTGTCATCTTCATAGATGACATTTTGATCTATATTAAGAACGCTCAGCAGCATGAACAGCATCTTCGCCAAGCTTTGACCTTGCTAAGAGAACACAAGCTATACGCTAAGTTTAGCAAGTGTGAGTTCTGGTTACCGGAAATATCTTTTCTTGGTCATGTGATATCTTCCTCGGGAATTCGTGTTGACCCTAAAAAGGTAGAATCTGTCCTACAGTGGGAACAACCAAAGACACCGACGGAGATTCATAGTTTCTTAGGGTTGGCTGGTTATTACCGAAGGTTCAATAAGAACTTCAGTTCTATAGCCTTACCCTTGACCAAGTTAACCCGGAAAGATGTTCCGTTTGCCTGGAGTGATAAGTGTCAATAGTCTTTTCAGTTGTTGAAGGAAAGGTTGACAAGTGCAACTATGCTTGTACTACCTGAGCAAAGTAAGGGATTTGTAGTTTTCTGTGATGCCTCCAAGAATGGACTCGGATGTGTGCTGATGCAGGATAAGTAAGTGATTTCTTTTGCTTCCCGACAACTTAAGAAACACGTGGAGAATTATCCGACACATGATTTGGAGTTAGCTGTTGTGGTTCATGCCTTGAAGATCTGGAGACATTATCTCTACGGAGAGACATTCCATATTTTCACAGACCACAAAAACCTTAAGTATATCTTCTCTCAACATGAGCTTAACATGAGGCAACATCGTTGGACGGAGTTAATCAAGGACTACGATTGTACAATTGATGACCATCCAGGAAAGGCCAATGTGGTTGCATATGCCTTGAGTAGGAAATAAGGAACATCAACCATGGATAGGACACAACTAAACTCCTTAGTATGCTCTAGGAGATATATGCTTATCTCTTTAAGACAAGACAATGTGCAATTAAAAATGTCATTGTTAACCGGTTTGTTAGTTGAGATGCATATTAAACCTACCCTAAGAGAGCAGATCAAGGAGGCATAGCAAGATGATGTTGTAGTTCAGCAGATTAGATCTGAGTATGGTGATGAAAAGCGAGATGGTTTCCATGATTCAGATGATCAAGTGGCATGCTATCATGGGAGGATGATAGTACCAGATGTGGATAACCTGAGAAAGTTAGTCCTGGAGGAAGGTCATTCTTCAATGTATGCTATGCATCCAGGGAGCACCAAAATGTATCGAAACTTGAAAGATATGTATTGGTGGCCTGGAATGAAAAAGGATGTAGCTGAGTTTGTTCTGAGGTGTCCTGTGTGTCAGCAAGTTAAGGCAGAACACCAGAATCCTGCAGGATCAACACAACCTTTACCCATACCACAATGGAAGTGGGACCATGTGACCATGGACTTTGTTGTTGGCTTACCCAGGACAAGAAAAGGACATGATTCCATTTGGGTAATTGTTGATAGGTTGACAAAGATAGCACATTTCTTACCTGTCAAAACAACCTATACTGCTGAAAGGTTATCACAGTTGTATGTTCAAGAGATAGTGAGATTGCACGGAGTTCCTGTCACTATAGTTTTTGACAGAGGTCCCCAGTTTACAAGTCATTTTTGGGAGCAGTTACACAGAGCCTTAGGCACCAAGTTAAGGTTTAGTACAACCTTTCATCCACAGACTGATGGACAGTCTGAAAAGACTATACAGACCTTGGAAGACTTGTTGAGGGCATGTGTTCTCCAGTTTACCGGAAGTTGGGATCTACACCTAAGCTTAATAGAGTTTGCCTATAACAATAGCTATCAACATAGTATTGATATGGCACCTTATGAAGCCTTGTATGGTAGACGTTGTAGATCACCCTTATGTTGGTATGAGACTGGTGAGCATTAGTTATTAGGTCCTGATCTTGTGCATCAAACCACAGAGAAGATCAAAGTTATACAACAACAGCTTAAGACTGCACAGGATAGGCAGAAGTCTTATGCTGACAGACGTCGTAGACCCTTAGAGTTCTAGGTTGGAGACAGAGTGTACCTCAAAGTCTCACCTTGGAAAGGAGTCCTTCATTTTGGAAGGAAGGGGAAGTTAGCTCCTAGATTTATGGGGCCTTATCCAATCATTGAACGAGTTGGAAAGGTAGCCTATAGATTAGAGGTACCTCCAGAATTGCAGAAGTTACACCCTGTGTTTCACATTTCTATGCTGAGGAAATGTCACCCAGATACCGAGTCAGTTCTACAGCCTATGGAAGTAGAATTGAATGAAGATGTAACTTATGAGGAAGGACCAGTGTCAATCCTTGATAACAGAATTAAAAAGCTAAAGAAGAAAGATATAAGTCTTGTGAAAGTCCTCTGGAACCATCGTGGTGTCGAAGAAGCCACTTACGAACTAGAGGATGAGATGAGAAGGAAATACCCTACTCTTTTCTCCTAAAAATATGTTTTTTCGATTTCGGGGACAAAATCCTTGTAAGGGGTGGATAATTTGTAACATCCCTGACCTGGGTTATAACCTAACCCTAGATGTTTTTCCTAAACATGTAATTATATACTTGTGATTACTCCCTGGCATGTAATTAAGTTCCTCAGGAACATATACTTTCAATTTTGGTCCTTTTTAAACAAAGTTGTAGTATTGTTTTGTAATGCAGGGACCTATGTGCAAATTACCCAGTTAAGGGGTTTAACTTGCAATGTTCATAGCTTAAGATGTTCTTTTGAGGATTAGACATCATATGAGTGAATATGATGAAGTATGATGGATTTCCCAAGCTTGGGCATCAAGATGCAACTTGTGGAATGATCCTTGTGCTTAAAAATCACCTAGTATGAGTATGGAGATCCTTCATATATGTACCCTAGTTGAAAGTTGGTTTTCTTTACCCTTATATCTTGAGTTTTGATGAGCTTTGCATAAAGTATTGATATCTTGGGCGTGCCTTAGAATCAAGGAGGGACTTAGATGAGAATTTCATGTTCTAGAGGTCCTTATGGTGGAAAACAGCCTAAAAGTATATAAGCCTTCATCCTTGCAAACCAAGTGAACGTATCACTTATCCTTTTCATTTCTCATCTTTCTCAAATGGCCAAGGCAGAGCTATGGACTTTAGGGAGACGACCAAGTAGTTCTAAGGTGAGAAAGAACCATCTTCAAGCTCGGATTCTTGGATGCATTCATCATATAAGGTTGGTTTTGTGGATAACTCACTTAGGTTCTTTGTTCTAGCCGACCATCCCCATCTTTTCCTTGGAGAATCACCTCTGGCCGAGTTGTGGAGCTCAAGACGCCATTAGAGGCTTGAAGCTTGGAAGCTTGGAGCTCTAGGAACAACGTTTAAGGTGGGTTTTATAACTCTAAACTTCTTTCTTTATTATGCATATGTATGTTCTTGCAATTTAAGATTAGTTCTTCTTCTACCTCCCTTCTTCCTTGCACTTTTGCAAGCAAAACGATGGGGTAACCGACCTGAATAGAGGTTGAAGATGATGGGCATGAATTCCTAGGCAACTTTATCAACCGACCTTGGACCCTTTTTGGTCCAAACGGTTGCAAACTGTTTAAGGTCAAACAGTCTCAAACCGTTTGATCTCAAACGATCTTGCAAGACCATATGGATCAAAATGGTATCAAGACCGTTTGATAGGGTTGACCAAGGGACAAACGTTTGAGGGTATGTTGGTAATATATTGAAATTCTTTCCTACAAAGAATCATAATCTAATTTCAAACCAATTGAGAGTTGAAGGCACTTCAACACCTTAACCCTAATCAGGTTGAAATTGTTGTTTATAAGTATAGATCTTGTTGAGTTTTGGGTTGAAGGACCCAAACGGTCTCAAGACCATTTGGGGATTCATCCAAACGGTCTCAAGACCGTTTGGACACAACCCAAGACCGTTTGAAGGTCTAGTTTTGAGCCAATTTGATGGATTGAGGGTCCAATTAAAATAGATTGATGAATTGATAAAAGTGTTGATTTTAGACCCATTTAGAGTTCAACCCTTATCCAACCGACTTGGTTTTTGGTCAAACTTTGGGAAAACGGTCTTAAGGCCATTTGGAGGTCATCCAAACGACCTCAAGACCGTTTGGGCCAAGTTTGGGCCCAATTGGACGTCAATTGATGGGTTCAACCTCAACTTCATTCACATTGATGAACATTGATGACTATCCGGTTGAAACCCTAATTGAGATGGACTTAATCCCTAGTTGATTTCCAATTTAGGGTCAATTTGGTGTCCAATTGATTAAGGCTAATCCTAATTGACTCAATTTGTAAGTAGTTAACATAGATTTGGATAATTGAGGGCTTCAACATATATATCCATAAACAATTGTAACTTTTGAACCACTTTTGATGTCCAAACGGTTTGAGCCAATTTGGACCAAACGGTCTCAAGACCGATTGGATCCAAATGGTATCAAGACTGTTTGAGGCCAAACGGTCTCAAGACCGTTTGGGCTCAAACGATCTCTAGGTCGTTTGGACCAATCGATCTCAAGTCGTTTTGATCAAACGGTTTCAAACCGCATAAGCTTCAAACGGTTTGGAAGTCAACCTTCCCAAACGGTCAACACACCCAAACGATCTCAAGACCGTTTTGAGGTCAAACGGTCTCAAGACCATTTGAGGTCAAACGGTCTCAAGACCGTTTGAGACCAAACGGTCTCAAGACCGCTTGGTGGTTGAGGGTTGAAATCGTTTGAAGGCTTTCAAGGTTGTTTATACTTAATCAATTGATGGTGTAATTGGTTCAATGATGGTGTAATCTAAACCCTAATGGTAACCTAGGACATTAAGGGACTAAGTGACTAATGAATTGACCCATGATGATGATCAATGGTGAAATTTACCAAAATACCCTTGAAGGGTTAAATCAAGTGATACCTTGTTCTAATCAAACCCTAATCACATTTTAATGGTGATTTGGCTGATGAATAGTCAATGAGGACTTGAACCAACCTAACCTAGAGTGGTGTAATCACAATCTACTAGTAAGAGGAGAGAGAAAGTCCCATTTATGGTGTAAACTCAAGTAAAGTACCTTCAAAACATATGAATGAGCATGATTAGGGTATGATCCACCTATGAGAGATCATGGAAACCCTAATTATGATAATTGATGAATCTTAATCTAATCTGAGGGCATCAATGATGATGTTTCTCATACATGATGATGTTATGAGTTCAATTCACCATGAGGTGAATAGTAAACCCTAATTGTTGAAGAATCAGTGAACCTAACTCTTGTATGAGTAGGAAGGTACAACTCTTGTTATGAATTGTTTACTGTTATCAGTTGAATTAACCATACAGGTTTTTATGAGATGATGATCATATCCAGGTATGGATTATGATGCTATATTCATAGAAAGCATGCTTTAGCTTTATGAATAGTGAAATACCCTGTTGCTCAGTAAGTGGCATCTTATGAGATTGTTAGGCTATGAGAGCCATGTGTATCATCAAGGTCATGCTTTTCAAATGACTTGTCATGAGATGATTGAAAAAAAATGATAATTGATGTGAGTTAGACTTGTTACATTTAGTATTCTATTTTCATAGCTTCTATGCTAATGATTAATGTTTGAGAACATGTATGATGTTAAAAGAATACTGAAATGTACCTTATTAATCAAGTATAATCATTCCATGTAGAGCCCTGATCATAGATCAATCATTGTCAGAAAGCAAAATGATGGTGAAATAGGTTTTCCTAAGGGAACTCCTGGATCGCATACTTTTGAGTATGTGGGGGAATATGGATGTGTAAATCCTTACATCCTAGTGTAGGAATTGATGTATATGTATCTTAATCCATCAACCCTTCACTATATGTTTATGTTGTAACATTCAAGGAAATCCTCATACCGCATCGATGAGAGATAAACAAGAAATCTTTTGATGATGAAGAGAGTACAGAATGCCATTGTAACTCTAAAAATAGCAGAGTACCAGATTACCCTGGTGAGCTATATTAGCAGAGACACAAGATGTCCTGCAAGTTATCCTCACTCTGACTGAGGAAAATGAGGTCATAAGAATTCGGCTCTTTTGATGACCTAGGTATGATACCGATGTGACTTAACAGTGATCGGTTGGAGTATGAGTGGTATACCTCATCTCCGTAGGGCATAATAATGTTTGTAAAACATAATCAACAACGTAGTATATCTGTTAGGATTAACTACGAGATACTTGATTGATGTTACACTGTATAGTACACATGTTCTTCATATTTCTTAAATGATGAACTTCTGATTATTACCAAACTATTGTTGAATACATTAAGAGCTTTTATTGTTTATGTTATTCCTTGAATTGCTATATAAAACTTCTAGTGGAGAGTTATAACTCTCGCTGGGACAATTATTTAAAATTGTCTCACCCCGTAGACTTCAACTTTTTAGGTGGTCGTCAAAGACGGAGGAACCAGCCTACAGGTGACCAATCCCAACAGCAGCAGCACCGGGAGCAGCAGTGAATCTCAGGTGGAGATACTGACTGCTGAGTCATGTTGTTAGATAGTCCTATATCGTTTCTGTACTCTCAGGTCCTTGGAGTTAGTGGTCTGAGATTTTTGGTTTTAACTCTTGAGATTTTGTATCATGATGTGTATAATTACTCAAGAAGTAATTATCAAAGATGTAAACAGTTTATTCCTTTTTCTATGAAAGAAGTTTTATGGATTCAAGCTCTTATCTCGAAAAGTTTAAATTTCCCGTGATTTTTGTCTTCCGCTGTTAATCGATTGCTTCCGCTGAGTTTATATCGTAGCTTTGGAGATCGGAGCCCACACATATCCTTTTCCTAAGAGAGAGTGTTGTCAGTGTGACATATTTGGTTGAACTATATATATGAGAGAGAGATAGTTCAACAACACTATGATCTGAGTTCAAGGGTCTTTGAGTATGACCTCAATATTCACTTCCATGTTGTGGAAGTAGGTATTAGAAGAACTCGATGCTAGATTGAAGTTTTGTAACATTCCAGGATTTGAGGCCTTATATAACATGATCTTAAAAGGAATGATTGGAATACCCATATCACTAAGGTGCACCTCCTTTTCCGGGAGCCCATCACTAAAGAACTCCATAGATAAGAGTTCTCAAATTGGAGTAGTATTGGGATGTGTACCATGTCGGGAAGTTGATCCTGGCATGCGCGTGAGTGAGGAAAAAGCACACAGTTAAGGTTAGTGGTGGTCTGTGGGGACAGTCATCATTCCTGAAACTCTACTAGAGCCTTGGGTAGTGGGCTTGGGTGTTACAAATGGTATTAGAGCCATAACCCCTCCACTAGGTGGGGCCCACATGGACATGGCATGCCAGTCTTGAGTCGTGCGGTCTAGGCATGTAGGAAAGGGTTGTCCATGGTTGATGTAGCCACCCTTGCGCTGGTATTCGATGATCAAGAGTTGGGTGTTCATCGGCCATTGTGGGTCTGCACTGAAATGGGGAATAGATTATGAGGCCTTATAGTTGAGCCTTGACGAGGACGTCAAGAGCCTAATTGGGGGATATTGTAACATCCCAGGATTTGAGGCCTCAGATAACATGATCTTAAAAGGAATGATTGGACTACCCATATCACCAAGGTGCACCTCTTTTTTTGGGAGCCCATCGCTAAAGAACTCCATAGTTAAGCGTACTCAACTTGGAGTGGTACTGGGATGGGTGACATGTCAAAAAGTTGATCCTAGCATGCGCGTGAGTGAGGAAAAAGCACACAGTTAAGGCTAGTCTGTGGGGACAGTCGGCATTCCTGAAACTCTACTAGAGCCTTGGGAAGTGGGTCCGGGTGTTATAAGTTTAGTACAAATTATCACCCCTGATTGAAGGACAGTCAAGAGAGTATGAGCCAGACTTTAGAGGGTCTGATGAGAGCATGTGTGCTCATTTTGGGTGATACATGGGAGTTGTTCCTACCCCTAGAAGAGTTTGCTCATGATGATAGCCACCATAGCTAGTATCTGGATGTAAGAGGCTCTGTAAGGGAGGTCGTGTCAGTCACCACTACACTAGGATGATGTCGATGAGAGGACCTTGTGAAGGTCAGAGAAGCCACTATTTATGCAGATGATGTCACTTTGATCGAGCAATGACTGAGGAAGCCCGGGAGAGACAAGAGTCGTGAGCTGATGTGAAGCAGACTGACATGCAGTTTACTGTGGAAGAACATGTGATATTAAAACCCGACCCCTATGATCTATAGTTGAGAAAGTTGAGTCCCTGATACATGGGTCCATTTGAGATGTATTGGTAGAGTTTCTTATGTTTAGCCTTACCCCTCAAGATAATATGATGTATGATGTGTCCATGTGTCTCGTCTAGAACAGTATGTGATGTACGCGAGCAATGTGCTGAGCATGAACCCATTGAGCTTTAAGGGAGGCTGACATATCCTGAGTCACCTATGAGGGTACGAGATACCAAGGTGAGAGAGAACTCAGATTTAAGAATATAAGATGATAAAGGCTCTTTGGAAGTACCATGGAGAGGATGAAGCCACATGGGAGCCAATAATGGACATGAAAAAGTCTTATCCTGATTGTTTGTATGTTTGGTGGAATTTTGAAGGAAAAATTCCTATAAGAGGAGAAGGATGTTACAACCCCAATTTTTGGGTTCATATGGTTGGAAATGCAATTTCCCCAATAAATGTGGGATTATGGAAAATATATAAATTATATGTATTGAATAGATTCCCTTTTCAATATTTTCTTTGTGCATGTGATTTCATGGATAATAATATATTAATGAGTCTAATATGATTAAAAGAAAAAGCACAAATTAAATATTACTTTATTAAGAAGGAAATTTGAGATACTGATGAAAATATAAGAAATATGTGGAAATATGGATAATGGAATTATCATGGATGAGATTTTGAAACCACAAGTTTAACCATTGGTAAAAGGAATTTAAATAAAGATAATAAACAAATAGGAGAGAGAATATATGCATAAAATATGCCTTATTAAGAAATAACTTGCATATGAAGAAAAGTCTCTCATACTTTCGAGTTGGGGGTCCTAAATTGGCACACAAGTAGTTTAAGTCATTATGAACTATCCGCTAAAATTTGGTATCAAATAGATAAATGGTTTAGGAGATATGATTTTTGTAAAATTTCTTAAAGTGAGAAGGATAACTTTTAATGTCATAATTTTCCAACGTAATCGAAATTATTTGTTCTTGGCGCTTAGCATGACAGTCATTGGATCCTAGATCCAACAGAGGCTACACTTCATTTAAAATTAGGAAATGAGAATAGTAGGGGGAGTTTTCCCGATTGTTTTGCTCTCTGCACCGTCGACTTGCGAATTTGGAAGTGGACCCAATGGATTTGAGATAGGATTTGGTGACGTTTGATCCTAAGTTTGAGTACCTTTAGGGGTGTACTCGGGGATTCCTTAATCCCAGGCTTCTTGCCAGCCACCTATCATGGCCACAGGATGTATAAGGTTATGATTCCCTTCTGTGAGTTTGCAAAACTCTTTGTGATGCTCTACAACACCGAACTAAGTTTTCCCTGTGAGTAATTTGATTAGGAACCCATCTTCCTCCTTGTTTTCCCTTCCCTGCCTATCAATGCACAAGCTTGTCATTCTCCCTATCCATGTCGCTCCCTAGGAAATTGATGCCCTTGTAGAATCCAGAGTGACCAGGCAGAGCTTCTGGTGCCTTTGCCGCTTCCCGAAGGCCTGGAAGCCAGGAGTCAACCATCTTGTTGACTCGCCCAAAAAGCTTGGACTCACAAGTAGGATGGTTGAAGGAAAGAAACAACCCATGTCAAAGGATGAACCTACCCCTGGTGTGCTTGTAGATCGAGATCAGCGAGGAAGGGTAGACATGTCCTTTCAACATTAATCCCATCCGGATGCCAACTTGAATAAAATCGGATAAGTTGTTGATGTATCAACTAGTGATTGGTCAGCATATAATTATCTTACAAAAATCTTAACTCAATATTGGTAACTTGGATGGCAACATATTATGTATGAGTTTTGATTAGGAGAACTCAAGGAATCGATTAAAAATACAATTGAAGCATAATTTTTATTACAATTTAAAAATTACATAAAGTTGCTATTTTTAAGGTAGTTATGAATAAGAAACCCTAATTTTGATGTTGATGGGTTTTTAATGATATTCTTTGGATAATTTAATCCAACCCTAACCTATTGTTAATAAAAGGAAGAATTAGATCTAGAAATATGATCTTTATGCATAATTGGCTTAATTTAGGGTTCCATGTACATGAATATGCATTAATGGGCTTAGAAACCCTAATCTATGTGTTAATGGGTTTTAATGAATTATATTTCAAGAATCTTTGTATAAAGTGGATAATTAGGGTTCTTGTACCTAGAACTGTTGTTTTAGGGTTTTGTGGAGATAAAAGAGGAAAGTTGTAAATAGATCTAAAGGAACCCTAATGAAACCCTAATTTGAATTAGAAACCCTAGAACGTGATTCCAAATCAATAAAGTAGATTCTTGATGAGTATGTAGTAAATGAGTTGTACATGTAACGATGGTCGCAAAACTGACAAACAAATCATTACTAATTAAGCGGAATAAACATAAACAATGTATTAAAAAAAATCACTCATATTTAAAACCATTTTTGCAAGGAGATCCTTACCAGAAAACTTATACTAGAAGATCCAAAACTCGTACATATCATGATTTACATTGTACAACATTGTTTCATCTTATCTCGAGGACATCATATAATACTTTCTCTATCAAAACACATACTGGAGCAACATAAAACCTCAAGGTATTCAAGAAAAAATCTCATATTATTCATGAAACCAGTACTAACCAACTCCAAGGACCTGAGAGTACAGAGATGAAACATAAGACTCCTATCTACAAGACACGACAGACAGTACACTCAACCTGAGCTGTCACTGTTGTCCCTATTACTGTTATTCTTTCTCTGCAGTACAATCTCAATCCCCTCGTACACGTCCACTTAAAAAAATGTGGATCCCACGGGGTGAGACAATTGTCCCAGCGAGAGATATAACTCTCTGCCAACAATGTTATTATCATAGGTAAATAATATTAAACTAAGCAGAGGATAAGCAGTTTAGAACATTCTCATCTTTTAAAGCATTGCAACTATATATGATAGAGCAGTAATTCATCTATTCACTTTACAAGGAATATGAAGAACATGTATGCCATTTACCCATCATACTATATCAATATCTCAAGCTTATCATGTTATACTCATTATCATGTTATGACATCCATGAACCATTCTCATTTCTATCTATTGGCCGCAGCCAATCTGCTAACCAGATATTGAATTGTACCAGTCATGTGAATATACATCATCATAATCTATCCAGGTATTAGCTTTGCCAATCCTGTACAACTATTCTAGGTATTAGACTATGCCAATCCTTTCATAACATCCAGGTGTTGGGTTATTACCAACCCTGTCATAACAGCCCGACATTGAATTATTACCAATCTTGTGATTGATAGCCAGGTATTGGATTCTACCAATCCTGTGATTAACAGCCAGGTAATGGACTCTACCAATCTTGTGATTAATAGCCAGGTATTGGGTTATTACCAATCCTGTGAATAACAACTAGGTATTGGGTTATTACCAATCATGTGATTAACATCCAGGTATTGGACTCTACCAATCTTGTGATTAATAGCCAGGTATTGGGTTATTACCAATCCTGTAAGTGTTGCATCAAGGCATCGGGTTTTCCCCATCTTGTAGTTTTATTCCAGGTATTGATCTATGCCAATCATGTGAGTGTTGTATCCAGGCATCGACTTTTCCCAATCATGTAGTTTTATTCTAGGTATTGGTCTATGCCAATCTTGTGAGTGTTGCATCCGGGCATCGGGTTTTCCCAATCTTGTAGTTTTCTTCCAGGTATTGGTTTATGCCAATCTTGTGAGTGTTGTATCTACGCATCGGGTTTTCCCAATCCTGTAGTTTTATTCTAGGTATTGGTCTATGCCAATCATGTGAGTGTTGTGTCCAGGCATCGGGTTTTCCCAATCTTGTAGTTTTATTCAAGGTATTGGTCTATGCCAATCCTGTGAGTGTTGTATCCAGGCATCGAGTTTTCCCAATCCTATAGTTTTATTACAGGTATTGGTCTATGCCAATCATGTGAGTGTTGTATCCAGGCATTGAGTTTTCCCAATCATGTAGTTTTATTCCAGGTATTGGTCTATGCTAGGGCTGTAAATGGGTACGGGTAGACCCGCGGACCCGCAAATCCGAACCCTTAAAAACCCGTCACGGGTCTAATTTTTTATACCCGCATACCCTTGGACCCGTATACCCTTGGACCCGCATATAAGCGGGTCCAATAATGGGTATTCTTGGACCCAATCCCGCTAGACCTGTGTACCCGCTATACATAAGTAACTACTAAAATAATATTTTATATATATCATACTTTACTAGTCTAATTAATATAATTATTGAGATTATATATGACTATAAGGTTGAGACTAGTCATATAACTAAGAATTAACTATTCTAGTTACAATAACGAACATCATATGTAAACTTAAAATCAAAATGTCTACTAATCTACATTACTTTCTACATAAATTAAATGTTATGATCATGACTACAAATATGTAAATAATTACTTAATTAATTTTATTGTGTAGAGTATAGCTCTATCTAATATAACTATTACATGTTAATATACTATATGATAACAATATCTTGTTGTGTTAAATATATATAACATTGTCATTTCTCATACATAAACAATATGATGTTTTATAGAACCGCTTACCCGCATACCCGCAGTGCATACCTGCAATTATTGCGGGTACGGGTATAATGCGGGTCCAAGTTTTGTATTATGCGGGTCTAGAACCAAAACTGGACCCGCTAAATTAGATGGGTATGGGTATGGGTATGGCCAGACCCGCACCGTTTACACCCCTAGTCTATGCCAATCCTGTGACATTATTCCAGGTATTGGATTATGCTAATCCTGCACATCTATTCCAGGTATTGGACAATGCCAATCCTGTACAACTCATCACTGAATACCACATCACCTTCACTAGGCATTATACCTTGGCCAAGCCATCATACTTATTCACATCCTTTATATAATACAAGTATTCATGTTATCTCCTTTAAGCATATTCAAAACACTATAGCCCTTATTTGGTAATAAGGATAAAGCGTGTGTGATTAAAATTTCATTATTATTATTGTATCCATTTATTATTAATATTATGTTACTAAGTTTCCATTTCTTAGTTTATTTGAAAATTATCATTTCTAACATGACACTTATAAAAACATCTTATTACCTCTCACTAGGCAACAATCATTCTCATGGCTCACAAGGCCCATGAAACATCTTGTCACCTCTCACTAGGCAACAACTAATCACATGGCTCAAAAGGCCCATTAAACATCTTGTCACCTCTCACTAGGCAACAACTATTCACATGGCTCACAAGGCCATTAAACATCTTGTCACTTCTCACTAGGCAACAACTATTAGGGTTAGGGTTTCCCTTTATATACGAATAGGGTTTCAAGTTCATATTATCAATCTAAACCCTAATTCATTGCTCCACACATCTAGGAGCATACATTAATATCATAAGTATTCAATCATACTTTTTTATTCTCATCATTTTCCATTAAATGAGTATCAACACAAAGTATGAGTTTCACTCTTATCCTTACAAGGATATTGATTACTTCATACTTTATTAAGTTGGCTCAAAATTTCCTTCAATGTACATTAATCTACTTAATCAATATTCATTAAAATCCATACCTCTTAATGTATGACTTGATATAAGACACTTCATGTGTTACTTCATCAAGTACATTTCATCTAAGGTGCTTTCCTTCATATGGATTTCGAGGTGCTTCCACCATATCGGGTTTGAGGTGTGTGCTTGCTACCCATATCACCTTAGAGGTGTATGTGTGCTTACCATATCAAGTTTGAGATGTATGTATGCTTACGATCTCGGGTTTGAGGTGTATGTGTGCTTAACATATCACCCTTGATGTGTATGTATGCTTCCATATCGGGTTTGAGGTGTGTGTGTGTGCTTCCATATCACTTTTGAGGTGTGTGTGTGTGCTTCACACCATATCGGGCAAAGAGGTGTGTGCTTAACCCAATATTGTTTTTGAGGTGTTTTATTGACCTCATATCGTGCAAGAGGTGTATACTACACCACCATATCATGCAAGAAGGTATAAAATCATATCCATATCGTTTTAGTGAAGTAGGTGAATCATCATATTGGGTTAGAGGTGCTTGCTTGTGTGCTTGCACCCGATATCACTTTTATAAGCTGATACCATCATCTTAAAGATCTAGACCTTCCTTCTAATTGTTATAGTTCATGGAAAAAGGTCTAAGAAATTAGAACTCATAATGTCATAAATAATTCCAGAAAATTTCAGAATTAAAAGTAGTTCATTAAGTATTGCAATTTAGGTGATGAATAATAACATGGTTGAGTTCAAGTTATATAACCCACCTTAAGAACAACTTAAAAGCTCCAAGATACAAATATCCATGTTCCTAAGGTTGAATATGAACTTCAATACCACTTCACTACTGAATGATACAAGGACCCTGTGCATTATACCTTAGGGAAGGAGGGTGGTAAGATTCGAAAAATTCCACTAAGGGGTGCAACTAGGGGTATATATACTTGTTGTTCATGAAGGTGTGAAAATGAGGTGTCATCAATTTGAGCTAGTAGGTGCCATGTGTCCATGCATGGATGACATGTGTACATGCATGAATAAACATTTATCTTTACATGAAAAACAGTTGAGGATAAGATAGGGATGAATTTTCATCCATTACTTATCCCTGTGAATACAATATATCAACTAAATCACCACTTTATGCACAACCTGATACAACTTTTCTAAGGAAGTTGTAACATGATACAATTCACCTCCTTTAGGTGCTTTGTACATCATGGGCTTTTCCAAGAGTCCAAAAAACTATATGGGACTCCTCCGATGGCTCCTTGTCCGATAGGCACCCATATATAAGCTTTTCAACTTGATACAACTCAAGTTAAGGTTTCATATTCAACCCTTTTCTTGGTCATTTCATCACCAAGATTACCATCACTCATAATTGATTCAAGCATGGTGTATACTTCTTTCTATCTCCTCTACATGATACTAGGAGGGAGTAGGGACACTCTAGATGTGGTAATTTGCATATCAACCCTATATTTTGGGTAAATTACAATTTGTACCAAAATTGGTGCACAATGCACTAGCATTATTCAAACAAGTTCAAACTTAGAATTTAGGGCTTACCCAAGACACCACCTTGCATCATTATCTCTCTTATGATTCTAAAAAACTTAAGGCATTTTCAACATTTGACATTTTTCAATATAACCCCTCAACTTGGGTAAATTACACTTTGGTCCAAAACAAAGGAACATTGCTCAAACAACATTCAATCAAGACCAAACTTCGAACATAAGTGTGTCACCTGATAACAAAACACCTTAGAGGATTATATTAAAGTTCTAAGCAACTTACTTAGCCAAAAAAAATAGGGTTAACTCATAACCCAGGTCAGGGTCATTACAAGTTATAAACCCCTAACAAGGATTTCGTCCCCAATATCCCAGGTAAAGGGAGATAGATATTATTCATTCATCATATTATCAAGTCTACACATAACATATTAATGTCAAGGAGATTCCATAGAACTTTGATCAACACAAAGTTCTTTCACACAGGTTTATCATAGAATATGTTATACATGACACATACTCCATTGTCCTTTTCATGATTGACTGTAGAGTCAACTTTGTGTCAAGTAACACTTTTCTTACTTAGAGAAACAATACGCATACCTTATTTAACTCAGGTGTCAAACCTCACTGATTTGTCACCTTTCTCAACTTACAACATTATGTGACAAGATTCTTGATTCTGGGGAGTCTTCTATACTCCTCATTCAGTTTAGCATTTCACTTTCAAGGAAAGACTAGAGTTACATTATGTCACCCACTTGGGACTACAAGTATTATCATGCATCTGTTGTGCCACTCAAATCTACTGACACAACACTAAACTTTCTTATGACTTGTATTAATTATCCCTTTAGTTGTTTATTTTCTTGTCATAAGGAGAGGCTACTTATTAAGAAGAACCATCTCAGATATATCTCTAGATGTTATGTATAATATGCCTTAACAAATCTAGATAGAGATATTCTAAGAAATTATTTTTAGCTTGATCAACTTTTCCCAAAACAATTTTTACAATTGTTCCTTTGACTCATACATATTTGCTGATGTCATGTTTGTGCGGGGCATAAACCCCTAACATATATTATGCATACTACAGTATGTAACTGACAAATTTCAAAGTTGGCCCTTCTAGGTAACCAAGCATTACTTCTTATGAGGAGTCATGTTCCCATTTTTTCATATCATTGAAAGTTCTTGGATACTAGGATTCTTTACCTTGGTATCCATTATTTGTGCCAAAAACACATCACATCATCATCATTTCCATCCTCTATTGTTATTTACCAAGACCAAATGTATTACTTATCACATATGCTTGTCTTGGAACTAAAAGCCAAGACTAGCTGATACTTTTCTAAGTATCCATCCATAGAACACTTCTAACTCATGCACATCAAGTGTCATAAGACTTACTTGATTGTCATGTTCTGGAAGAGAAAGAGAACAAGGAAACGTAGTCCTTTTTATCACCCCCACCATTATTCAGGGTTGTTTATTAAAGAAAAGAGATTATCACCTTCTTTGAGTATTACATGAACTTTCAATTGTTCATGTGTCATTTAATATTATTTCCTCTTAAGTTCCTTGCCTTCAGCATAGGAATTATAGTGATGATTACATATCACCACCTCTCAGTATTATCATCATCATGATTACTAGATCTGGGTATTCCAACCCTTAGTTCGTCACTGAACATTGTTACCTCTCATCGGGTAATTGCTACCTCTAGGTCCTCAGACCAAGGTATACATTATACAAAACATCTTCATTTGTTTATAAGTTGATCTATGATTAACTCAGATTTCTCCATATATCAATTAGGATGTGGTAGAAATATCCATGCCACATCTATGACGTCATTATGCTCTTTAGATTATCTCAAAATGACTACTTGATCAGAGTAATGAGAAAGATAGCAATCTAAGAGTGGCATACTTACCTTATCTTCAATAGATGAATACATGACTAGGGTATTCAAGAACTGAAATTATGTTGTATGCATTGGTTTTATATTATGTTTCATCTCTTTAAGTTTTACTACTTAGTATCTTAAATTTTCTCTGGGTGTTTCTTCTATATCTCTTCCCTTTTCTATATGAAGAGAGAAATTTCAAAACATACAAGAGAATATTGGATGGAATATAAGTTCTCATCCTTCTTATCCCTTCCTCATGTCCTCATAAGATTAATTAAAGGAAGCTCAACAACAACTACCTTTCTTATAATTATCAGATAAAATCTAGGGAAGACATATCAAAATGAGAAAGCTCTATCTGACTGTCACCCCTCGCAGTCATATAGCACTTTAGGTTGACTCAAACTTAGAGTCAAGTTGTTTCATATTGTTACTTTTTCCTTTTTACACTTTTAGGCTGTAACTTTCGTAAGCCCTGTCGAGTCTGCCTCGGTTGTTGAGTCATTTACTCCCTTCTTTTTGAATAAAAGGGTTTAGTATGCTTAACACGTCCATGTCTTGTCCTCATGCCATGTTCTTATCAGTCTCATTACCGATGTAAGAGCTAAGTCAGGGGTTCTTATACATGGAAAATTAGGACTTTTGCCTTTACATAGTGATTACTGCCCTAGTGCACTAGGCATTTATTGCACTAGGGGCACTAAAAATTTGGCTTTTTAGAACAACTAGGCAAATGTCTTCAGAATTGTAGTGACATTTCCTTAATTATCAGCTTAGTGTCCCTCCTTTGGTACTGTCATTACAGATGTACAATCTATCTATACTTATGGAAGAGTCTACTTTCTTGCCATATGTCATTCCTTCCCACATTTTCCATTGTTCCAACATGACTATGTCATTCAGGAACCTATTCAAAACCTAAAGTTTCTATATTGAGGACTGGTAACCTCGGTTGTAATGCTAGTATCCAGTCTATTATATGCATCACTATTGTCCTAACTTGTCTCACAAGAGCATAAAAAGTAGGATTATCTATCCTGATTGGGTCAAGATGGGAATTCTTAGGCACTCATCCTTCTCTTTCTTGATCCCTTGCACCCTCTCCTAGTGCAACACCATTGCTCTCACCAATGTGTTCCTCGTGTTCCTCAGTCATTTATAAACTTTACCCTTTCTTCTGCATAAGAGGAAGTCACTATAGGGTATACTGGAGGACACAAACACAGACTCAACACTTTAGTCCTATGTCTCTGTAGACTTAGTGAACCTTATGCTCTGATACCAATCTTGTAACGATAGTCACCAAACTAACAAACAAATTGTTACTAATTAAGCAGAATAAACATAAACAACAGACTAACAAAAATCACTAAAATTTAAAACCATTTTTGCAAGGAGATCCTTACTAGAAAACTTATACTAAAAGATCCAAAACTCATACATATCATGATTTACATTGTACAACATTGTTTCATCTTATTTCGAGGACAACATATAACAATTGCTCTATCAAAACACATACTGGAGCAACATAAAACATCGAGGCATTCAAGCTAAAATCTCATATTATTAATGAAACCAGTACGAACCAACTCCAAGGACCTGAGAGTACAGAGATGACACATAGGACTCCTATCTATAAGACATGATAGATAGTACACTCAACTTGAATTGTCATTGTTGTCCCTGTTGTTGTTGTTCTTCTTTCTCTACAGTACGGTCTCAATCCCCCTCGTGCACGTCCACCTAAAAAAATGTGGATCCCACAGGGTGAGACAATTGTCCTAGCAAGAGATATAACTCTCCACCAACAATGTTATTATCATAGGTAAATAGTATTAAACTGAGCAAAGGATAAGTAGTTTAGAACGTTCTCATCTTTTAAAGTATTGCAACTATCTATGATAGAGCAGTAATTCATCTAATCACTTTACAAGGAATATGAAGAACATGTATGTCATTTACCCATCATACTATATCAATATCTCAAGCTTATCATGTGAAACTCATTATCATGGTATGACATCCAAGAACCATTCTCATTTCTATCTATTGGCCTTAGTCAATCTGCTAAATAGATATTGAATTGTACCAGTCATGTGAATATACATCATCATAATCTATCCAGGTATTAGCTTTGCTAATCCTGTGCAACTATTCTAGGTATTGGACTATGTCAATCCTTTGATAATAGTCAGGTGTTGGGTTATTACCGACCCTGTGATAACAACCCGACATTGGGTTATTACCAATCCTATGATTGACAGCCAGGTATTGGACTCTACCAATCTTGTGATTAACATCCAGGTATTTGACTCTACCAATCATGTAATTAATAGCTAGGTATTGGGTTATTACCAATCTTGTGATTAACAACCAGGTATTGGGTTATTACCAATCATGTGATTAACAGCCAGGTGTTGGACTCTACCAATCATGTGATTAACAACCAGGTATTGGGTTATTACCAATCTTGTGAGTGTTGCATCCAGGCATCGATTTTTCCCAATCCTATAGTTTTATTCCAGGTATTGGTCTATGCCAATCTTGTGACTGTTGTATCTAGGAATCGAGTTTTCCCAATCCTGTTGATTTATTCCAGGTATTGGTCTATGCCAATCATGTGAGTGTTGCATCCAGGCATCGGGTTTTCCCAATCCTGTAGTTTTATTCCAGGTATTGGTCTATGCCATTCTTGTGACATTATTCCAGGTATTGGATTATGCCAATCATATGCATCTATTCCAGGTATTGGTCTATGCCAATCCTGTGAGTGTTGTATCCAGGCATCGGGTTTTCCCAATCATGTAGTTTTATTCCAGGTATTGGTCTATGCCAATCATGTGAGTGTTGCATCCAGCCATTGGGTTTTCCCAATCATGTAGTTTTATTCCAGGTATTGGTCTACGCCAATCATGTGAGTGTTATATCCAGGCATCGGGTTTTACCAATCCTGTAGTTTTATTCCAGGTATTGGTCTATGCCAATCATGTGGGTGTTGTATCCAGGCATCGGGTTTTCCCAATTCTATAGTTTTATTCCAGGTATTGGTCTACGCCAATCCTATGAGTGTTGCATTCAGGCATCGAGTTTTCCCAATCTTGTAGTTTTATTCTAGGTATTGGTCTATTCCAATCATGTGACATTATTCCAAGTATTGGATTATGCCAATCATGTGCATCTATTCCAGGTATTGGACTATGCCAATCTTGTGCAACTCATCACTGAATACCACATCACCTTCACTAGGCATTATACCTTGGCCAAGCCATCATACTTATTCACATCCTTTATATAATACAAGTATTCCTCTTATTTCCTTTAAGCATATTCAAAACACTATAGCCCTTATTTGGCAATAAACATATAACATGTGTGATTAATATTTCATTATTATTATTGTATCCATTTACTATTAATATTATGTTACTCAGTTTCCATTTCTTAGTATATTTGAACATTATCATTTTTGACATGACACCTTTATAAACATCTTGTTACCTCTCACTAGTTAACAACTATTCTCATGGATCACAAGGCCCATTAAAAATCTTTTCACCTCTCACTAGGCAACAACTATTTGCATGGCTCACAAGGCCATTAAACATCTTGTCACTTCTCACTAGGCAACAAATATTAGGGTTAGGGTTTCCCTTTATAGCCGAATAGGGTTTCAAGTTCATATTATCAATCCAAACCCTAATTCATTATTCCACACATCTAGGAGCATACATTAATATCATAAGTATTCAATCATACTTATTTATTCTCATCATTTTTCATTAAATGATTATCAACACAAAGTATGAGTTTCTCTCTTATCCTTACTAGGATATTGATTACTTCATACTTTATTAAGTTGGCTCAACCTTTCCTTCAAGGTACATTAGCCTACTTAATCAATATTCATTAAACTCCATACCTCTTAATGTGTGACTTGATATAAGATACTTCATGTGTTACTTCATCAAGTACATTGCATCTAAGGTTCTTTCCTTCATATGGGTTTTGAGATGCTTCCACCATATCGGGTTCGAGGTGTGTTCTTGCTACCCATATCACCTTAGAGGTGTATGTGTGCATACCATATCAAGTTTGAGGTGTATGTATGCTTACCATCTCAGGTTTGAGGTGTATCTGTGCTTAACATATCACCCTTGAGGTGTATGTATGCTTCCATATTGGGTTTGAGGTGTGTGTGTGCTTCACACCATATCGGGCAAAGAGGTGTGTGCTTAACCCAATATAATTTTTGAGGTGTCTACTTGACCTCATATCGTGCAAGAGGTGTATACTACACCAACATATCATGCAAGAAGGTATAAAATCATATCCATATCATTTTAGTCAAGTAGGTGAATCATCATATCGGGTTAGAGGTGCTTGCTTGTGTGTTTGCACCTGATATCACTTTTATAAGGTGATACCATCATCTTCAAGATCTAGTCCTTTGTTCTAACTATTATAGTTCATGGCAAAATGTCTACGAAACTACTAGAACTCATAATGTCATCAATTATTCTAGAAAATTTCGGAATTAAAAGTAGTTCATTAAGTATAACAATTTAGGTGATGAATAATAACATGGTTGAGTGCAAGTTATATAACCCGCCTTAAGAACAACTTTAAAGCTCCAAGATTCAAATCTACACGTTTGTAAGGTTGAAGACGAACTTCAAAACTCCTCTATATGCAAAGAATCACCATGGATAAGCAATTGGTGAAGAATAAAATAAAGGAAGATCATAACCCTAAAATCATGCTTCATTCCAAGGTTGAAGATGATCATGGTCTCACCTTAGGGTTAAGTATGAGCTCCTTCTTGCTCCTTAGAACACTTCCATGATACCCTACTACTCTTGCACGATATTCTGCCACCCATGCATTTATTCCACTCACTTGCACGATATACCACTCACTTACGATGAAAACACTTCACTATGGGCGATATCACCCTTCTTGGCCGATACCACCTTACTTGGTCGATATGATCTTGCTATGGATGATATGCAAGGCCCTATGCATGGTAAAATTTCACTACTACTCTATAAAAGGACCCTATACACAATACCTTAGTGAAGGAGGGTGGTAAGATTCAAAAAATTCCACTAAGGGGTGAAACTAGGGGTATATATACTTGTTGTTCATGAAGAAGTGTGAAAATGAGGTGTCATCAATTTGAGCTAGTAGGTGCCACGTATCCATGCATGGATGACACCTGTACATGCATGCATAAACATTTATATTTACCTGCAAAACAGTTGATCATAATCTAGGGATGAATTTTCATCCATTACTTATCCCTTTGAATACAATATATCAACAAAATCACCACTTTATGCACAACCTGATACAACTTTTCTAAGGAAGTTGTAACCCAATACAATTCACCTCCTTGAGGTTCTTTGCAAGTCATGGGCTTTAAAAAGAGTCCAAAAAACGATATGGGACTCCTCCTATGACTCCTTGGCTGATAGGCACTCATATATAAGCTTTTCAACTTGATACAACTCAAGTTAAGGTTTCATATTCAACCCTTTTCTTGGTCATTTCATCACCAAGATTACAATCACTCATAATTGATTCAAAAATGGTGTATCCTTATTTATATATCCTCTAAATGATACTAGGAGGGAGTAGGGACACTCTAGAGGTGGTAATTTGCATATCAACCCTACATTTTTGGTAAATTACAATTTGTACCAAAATTGGTGCACAATGCACTAGCATTATTCAAACAAGTTAAAACTTGGAATTTAGAATTTCCAAAAGCCACCACCTTGCATAATTCTATATCTTTTGATGCTAAAACACTTAAGATATTTTTATCATGTGACATTTTGCAATATAACCCCTCAACTTGGGTAAATTGCACTTTGGTCCAAATCAAAGGAACATTGCACAAACATCATTCAATTAGGACCAAACTTGGAACATAAGTGTGTCACATGATAACAAAACACCTTAGAGGATTATATTAAAGTTCTAGGCAACTTACTTAGCCAAAACAAATAGGGTTAACTCATAACCCAGGTCAGGGTCATTACAGTAAATGCTTTTTAGGATTTTGTTCTTTTGTGTGATTGGCTTGGTTGCTTTCTTGGATTGGATTGCTTGATTTATTTGACTTGTTTATTTCTTATAAAATCTCCCGATGGAGTATGTCATTATTTATGAGTACACGCTTTAGTTTCCAGGCTTTTTCCCGATGATTTATCGATTGCAATGGAAATAAACTATTTGGATGCTTTTATTTCTACGATCTTCAAAGTGAATATGAGCATCACAATTTAAGTACATATGTGATTGTCTCAAACCTACATACCATTTCTAGATGTTTGATGCAAGACCAAGCCCCGAAGGGAAGGTATGAAGAGGTCAATCCCCATAGGGAAGACCATTGTGCACCCAGAGAGGTGACCCCAAGTACCAAGCTCAGGATGGGGAAGGTAGCCTTAAGTCCCTTCTAAGGACTAAACCCTAAGTGAGTGTATCCCAAAGTATGAGTAAAAGTGGTTGAGAAGTTACATTGAAAACCATAATCTTGCATTGTTAACAACTATTTGATGTGATTATGTTGTAAGAATATATGTGCAATGTTTTATTTGTCACCACATACCAGTATATTCATTTATATTGACTGATGTTTTGTTTGTCAGCATTTTAAGATTATCAAAAATTGGACAAACAGTAAAGTGGAACTTGTGAAGATTAAAGTTAATTCATAAAGGTGGATTCAGTTAGTGAGAATATTACTGAGGGTAGAAGTTATAGTTTCCTATATTTGAAAGGTTTGTGAAAAGTAATTTTTATTCCTATTTTAAGTTTAGTTCCTAGTAGAATTTATTAATTATTTTTTATTATTTGCAAAACCATTGATCCTATTTTTGGGATAATGCCTCTGACTTCTTGGTCTTCCTTAATTGGGGGTTGCTGGGAAGCAGGGTCGTTACAGAGGTGCTTGAGCTGCTACTACTAGAAGGTGGAGAGGGAGTCCACAACAAGCTAACATGACTTTTCACTCCTCTACTTATTTCTTCACTTTTGTGTTCTCCTTTGTTATGAGTAGCTACACCGCCTAGGTGAGATGTTTGGGGTTAAAAATGTTACTGTGATACATGTTGAAGAGGGAGACAACTAATATTATGATCCATTGTGAACATATCCTTAAGAGATACCCTGATTGAAAAGTGTTTAGACATGAAGAACATGACTACTCATGAAATAAGGTGGAGATACTAGACAAAGAACCAAATAAAATAAATACAATCAAGTATGGAATGTTGTGGGTAGCAAGAAGAACAATAATGGGGAGAACCTAAATACTGAAAGATATGTGGGTGATGTACCTATAAACAATAGGTTCAAGAAGTTAATGGAAGATGATCACATGAATCATAATAGATATATTGATAAAGTCCAGACATAAGAAGATAGTAAACCATACTTAGGAGGTGATTGAGATTCAAACAAAATTACAGGTGGTGCGGAAAGTAGTGAGGACCCCAATTCAAGGAAGACAACAGATAAGAGTACTTGAGTGGATGGGTTAGGGTAGAACCTATTTACTTAGTCAAGGTCAATAATGACCATCTTCATGGACAATGTACATGGGCTAGGAAAACCACACAAAAAGAGCTAGGCTAGAAGATCAATTATGGAGGAACATGCATCCATGTGTGTACTAGTTGAGGCAAAGATCAAGAATCACGTCAAGAACCTTTTAGAGAAGCTAATACCTAATGGATAAAAATGGATATCAAATCATTTACATGATGATAATGGCCGAATCTATTTTGGGTGGAATCCCAAATCCTTGGAAGTGGTTAGTTTTGATATGAGTGACCAACATATTTTCATTAAATGTATCAACAAGTGATGATTGGTAATATAATTGATTGTTGTGTATGCCAAGAACCTTACTCATGAAAGAACTAGCCTATTAAAGGATCTGCATTGAATAGAAGGGGTTATTAATGAACCATGGCTAGTAATTGGAGACTATTGACAACATTCAGAAGTGGGAAGAGAAGGTAGGAGGACATGAAGTTCCTTCGTTCATCCTAAGTTCTTTCAATGTAGCCATCGACAATGCAATTGTGATAGAGTGAGTTTTTACTTATTTTTTTGTCTCTCTTGTAATTTTGTTATTTCCAATAATACCCTCAACCTTTTCCCTTGATAAATTGATTAAAAGTGATTACCAATCTCATAAAAATCAAAACCCTAATTTCTTAGTAGATGAAATTCATGTATTAGGGTATATGGTCAAATTATACAACCAACATGTGAGTTTGACTCTCCATTCTCAACCATGGCTAGATAATATCATCATTAAGCTTGGTTTAAAATTTCATCCTAATAGGATAAGCTAATTAGGAGTTATGAGCTTTGGAAAATATACACATTATTGCATTTATTTATAACATAGGACCTAAGTTCTTGATTTATTTGATCAAAAATGTGTCACACAGCCGCTTAGCTAACTCGGACCCTTTCTCAGCTATTGGATGAGGCAACACGTAGATAAAGTAATGATCCAACAGCACAGACTGCATCCCTAACCTCATGCCCTTGTCGGTCTCTCTCTTAACATCCTGAGCACCTAATCACGATTTCCCGGGCCATATCCTCACACTCACTCGTGATTTTGGTTGGGAAAATATCTTCTCCTTACCGAAATGAACTCAACAAATGCAATCCCGATCACCCTCTCCCTAGGATTAGGGAGAACAAACTCCCTCTTTTCCGCACCTCTCTTGGCAGTGGCAGTGAGTTTAGGGCTTCATTGCCCTTGCTCCTAAACTCCTATTTAAGACCATCACTAGCTCCTCCATCCCTCCTTACCACAATATCCACTGGAAATTGTGAACCAAGATACCTTGAACACCTCTTCCCCATTCCATCTTCTTCAACCTCTGGCACCATCACCACCCTGCTACCTCAAATCACCTTCCACAAACCTCTCATCACCAGTACCTTCGTCTCCCTTTCGTGAAGCTTCCCAGCTAGGACTCGAGGTCCCAGACCTCCCTTCCTCCTTCTCACCACCGGTCCCAGTGAGATATTCATTGTGCCTCGGCGGCGCTCCTACCTAGTGGGAGTTGCAGCCCCAAAGTGCCTCGGCCAAGATTGGAGCTGCCCCACGAAGGTGACACCACCTTCCCCTGACCGCGAGGAGGACTACTCGCATGCCTAGTCCTCACCCGAAATGCTCTAGGCTCTTCCAACCTACAAGAACAGAGGAGGAGAAGGAGTTGGTGAGGTGCTAGCATGGACCTAGCTGGACCAATCGCGAGTTTCCTCATCAGCTAAAGGGGTTACTGATCAACATGAGCAAGAGTGGGACCGCTCACATCGCTGGGCCAATCCATGAGCACCAAGTCAATGATCTGTGATCCATCTCGTGTGAGTTGAGATCAACATGAGTCGTCGATCTAGTCAGATCGGCCGTTGATCACGCTAATATCTCAATCCTTTTTATTTAATCAATAGAAAACATTTTATCTTAGAAAAATCATAGAAATTAATAGGAATATCGGATAGTAGTGAAATTATATATCAATTTCATCAAAAAAATATGAGTTATTTGTATAGAATATCATCAGAACCTAGATCTGACTCCTATTCCAAGAATATTAGCTTAAATCCTAATGATCATACTTAGGTAAAGTAATCATGTAACAAATGGTTATTATGATATGATCTTTGTGAAGCCTAAACCCTAATAGAATCCCTAATCCTCATAATCGCACAAAACCCTAATCATGTATGACTGGTTATTTAGAAACCCTGAATTCTAGTTCCTCTCTCTCTCCATATGTATATTTCATGCATTAAATGCAAACCCTAATTTTCTTTATGAACCCACTATGATCATGATCAACCCTAAAACACTAGAATCAACCCTGACCTATCTAAATTATAGGAATCCTAAAAGAAATCATTAATGATGTAAGCCATAATAGAAACCCTAATGTTGGATGATTCATTCTTAAAAACAAATAAGTATCTTAATAAGGAAAACCCTAATATAAAGATCTGATCATGTGACTCTAAAATAGGGTAAAAGGCATGGATAATCCCTGATCTAATAATAATAAGATGAAATTAATCATAATTGAAGAACAAACCTTAGTCATGGGTCATATGGACCAATAGTAATAATATACCCTTGATTTCCTTTCAAGGTGACTTTTCTACTATCCTTCTAGACTCTTCTAATTTAGATCTAATCAAATAAGGTACGTGGATATAAGTATAAGACCAGTTTTACTAGATGATAATTATGTGTATTTGTTTTTATGTACTTGAATACCATGTTAGATGTAAATCTATATGTATTGTCATTTTCTGCCTTGAATATTTATAACACTAAGGAAAGATAATACAATGTAGTTACTAATGGTTCATTAATCTCCCTATAACAGAGGGAAAGTATTTATGATGACTAGCACCTCCCTGGACTACATGGTATATGGAGAGATCCCTAGAGTATAAGGTACACGGGGAATGGGCCCAATAATATATGTTTGTGCTAAGTCCATGTACCAACATAGTAATGTTTTCTTTCTTCTTCTTCTTTTTCAAGTATTTTAGATATGCCAGCATAGTATAGTATTTTTGCAACCATGTACCAACATTATCTTGATGGTTTTGTTTCTCATATTTTCTAGGTACAAGAAATAAGTAATGCATCTAAAAGTACCAGAAGCTATTAAGTAATTTCTCATGGAGGATATCTAGATAGATTGTTTCTCCTTATCTATATTTTCTTTAGATAGTTATTTCTTTTCCTTTAGATGATGTATAGGATGTTATGCATCCTATGTACTTTCATTGCATAGAATTATTCTCTTCTTCTTTCCTGAATAATATATGTATGACTTTATTCTCAATGGATGTTGTTTCCTGTGACTATTTTAGTGGTGCTTGTGAACAAATATCATGCTCCTTTTCATATTTTAGTTGACTGCCACAATCTCTTTTATTTTCCCTTTTGACATCTTTAGATATGAGTGCACACATATCTAGGAATGTCATTAAATGAAGTTTATAGAAATTAGGGTTGTCACAGTTGGTATTAGAGATAGTTTCACACATCATAGTCAGATGAACCTCATTCACTATATTGTGAGTCTAGGGTAGTCCTTGAGTTAGGGATGTGAACGGTGGAGGTGTCTAGGATAACATCTACCATGGTTCTGGCTAAAGTCTCTGAGCTACTTAGCTTGGCAATCACGAGGCTACCTATATGACAGTATAAGTCTACTTGGTCAATAACCTAAATGTCCCCTACTTCTTGTGCATATCTTAATTAGGACCCTTCTCATCTATAGATATTCCCTCTCACCTCCACTATAGGAAAAATTCATCCCTCATCTTCATTTATAAATATGTTTTCACTCTCACCTCTATGATATAAGGTTAGGAAAATGAGTCACTCTATTTAGAAAGTCCTAAGGACCGAAGAAAAGGATTTTAGGGTATCCTCAACAAATCATAATAAAGAAGAATAGTGTAATATAATATGAGTAAAAAATGAAAATGATGACGATAAATCTAATATGTTCCACCTAATTTCAGAATTCCTCCAAAGACCCGTAACTCCAAGGCCTCTGAAGAGTCATCCTCTAAGAAGAGGAAGGAACCTGAAACCTATGAAGTACATGATCCTGATAGTGCGGCTAGAAAAAGGTAGGAAGAATAAAAGAAAATCCTTCTTGACTTCATGGAGACCCTTTCCCTAAAAGGAATCCCTGAACCCAATTCATCTAGGAAGAAGGAGTTGACTGTCTTAGATTTCATCAAGCTTAACCCTGACACATTTGGGGGGAGGACCAGTCTGAAGTCATGGATAAGGCTAAACCCTGGATATTTTCAGTGGAGAACGCCTTCCGTACCCTAGAAGTACCCAATCAAAAGAAGATCAAATTTGTGACACATCTATTCAAGGGAAAACTATGGTGGGAATAGGGGAGAAGAAGTAGATAACATGGGGAGGGAAGCCTTCAAAACCCTCTTTACTGACTATTTTATGCCTATAGCTAAGAGGAAGAGGAAGGAGAAGATGTATATCGAGCTTAAATAGGGTAGTCTATCGGTGGCTTATTACACTCAGAAGTTTAGGCTTCTATAACGTTATGCCCCTATTTAGACTGAAGACCATCTCGTGGAGCATTATGTTGATTGCCTAGCTACCCATCCAAAAACCCTAGTCATAGCCTCCCATCCTAGAAGCATAGATGAAGCCCTATACATGGCCCTCAAGAAGGAAAGAGAACAAGGTCTGTAGAATCCTTCCAGCATGGGACTTAGGTTTAACCACCACTGAGGAGGATAAGTCGAGGAAGTTCCACCCTGTCCATAACAATATGGGATCAAGAAAAGGAGGAGGTTCTTGTAAAGGAGGATATAAAAATCATCAGAATGAGTAGAAGATAACTCACCCAGAGTGCAAGACTTGTGGGCGACACCATGATGGGGTTTGTCGTCATCCCAAGTTGGTCTACTACAACTGCAAGAAGGAGGGTCATTTCATTGCCAAGTGTCTGACTCCCTCCATCTTTGGCAACCCTACATTAGGTGCTCCTTCCCCTGTGGGACACCATAACGCCAGAGTGTTCGTTGTGACTGTAGAGGAAGCCAAGGAAAATCCCAACTAGCTTGTTGAAGGTAACCAATTTTTTTCATATATCTACTATCTATTCAAATGCATCCAAATTATACATGATATAATCATCTTGTATAGGCATAGTATTCTGGAAATATCATCCTGTTAAAGATTTATTCGATTTTGGATCCACAAATACATTTATTTCTCGAAATATGGAATCTATGTTACACTTGCATATAAGGGACTTGGGATATATCCTGGATGTGTCTACTCCTAGTGAAAAAATACTCACTACCTTACAGAAAATAGATGCCCTACCTCTAAAATTTAAAAATCATGACAAGCCCTTCAAATTCATTCTCTTAACTATGGAAGAATTTCATATTATAATTGGTATGGACTGGCTATACAAGTATCATGCTCAAATTGGCTATAGAAACAAGATGGTAGTTCTCTCTGTTGGATCAAGGGCTCTAGAGGGGGGGTGAATAGAGCTTCAAAAATCTCACAAAATGGATTAGACCACCAAATTATATTAAGTGAAGGAACTTAAACAAACAACAATTTGATGTCTTAACTAGGAAGCATACCAAGGATGAGAGACAAGGAAGAGCATGCACTTGGACAAGGTGGTTTAGAGTGGTTCCATGTCCTAACTAGGAGCAATGTTAGTCCACTACCTAGAGGTGGTTAATCTCTAGGATTTGAATTCTTGGTACTCTTATATTCCATCATAAGATTACAAGAAAAAACCCCATTATCCAAGGACTTAGTACCTCAAGCAAGGATCTTCAACCTATGGAAGGATCTTACCCACTTGAACCATGGATTCTTCAGCCATCAACATGAACTTACCCACTCCTTCTTCAAGTATTTTTCCTTCAAGGGATTACCTTTCCTTCTTGAGTGCTTGTCTTGCCTATCGCCTTCACTTGGAGATCTGGAACACCTTGCCTTCTTCAACCTTAAAGAACAACAACTCCTTCTCCTTCACTCAGAGAAGATCTTCAACCTTTTCTTCAATAAGTAAAGGGATTAGGAAGATGGTGGAGGAGAGCTTTACATCAATACAAGGAGTAGATCTCTTATAAAGGAACCTATCTCACTCATACTCACGAATTTGACTTGAAGGTAGAGAAGAAAGGGGCTCAAAGGGTTAGAACACTCTCAACTAAGCTAGGACCAAGCATGTAGTGAATGAGCAACCTTGGAATGAACTCCAAGAGGTCCTATTTATAGTTGAGTGTACCCCTTTAAGTTGTGGGACACTTTGATATGAAATATAGCCATTTTTTCTCAAAGTAATGACTCTATTTTCACTTATAACACACACCAATGGTCACAATCACTTTTTCTACAAATTCCACACACTGTAATCGGTCGAGTTTCAATAAAGGTAACTCGACCGATAGAGTAAAAGACAGCCGATATTCAAATCATCGGTCAAGTTTATCCTGGGGAAACTCGACCGACCAATGAAGATCGAATTGGTCAGGTACCCGATTGGTCGAGTTCTGTGAAAACACAACTCGACCGATGCCTTCTTCAAAAAACTGATCCAGGAGGATCGGTCGAGTTTGATTCGACCGATTGACTGAGTTAAGTACATTTTAAGAAAATTTAGGCAAGCACGATGAAGAAAGCATGAGCAACACATATAGGATAAAAAAAACTAGCTAGACAACATGTCAATATCATCCAAAGAAAAAATGAGTAGTTTAGATCTAATAAAGTTAAATTTATCTCTAGCTAGAGGTTTAGTGAAAATGTCCACCAACTGATTTTCTGTGTCCACATGTGTGATATAGATATCCTTCTTGGAAACGTGGTCATGAAGAAAATGATGGAGAGCCTCTATATGTTTAGATCTACTATGCAATATAGGATTATAAGAAAGGTTGATTGCACTAGTATTATCACAATAGATAGGAGAATCATCAAAATGTATGTTAAAGTCTTTTAGCATTTGTTTCATCCATAGGATCTGGGCACAACAACTCCCGGTTGCACACAGCCTCAGTAGTTGATAATGCCACAGTTCTCTATTTCTTGGAAAACTAAGAAACCAAGCATGGTCCTAGAAGGAAGCAAATGCCACTTGTGCACTTTCTATCAATCAAACAACCTGCATAATCTACATAACTATATGCTACAAGAGTAAAGTCCCTTGACATAGGATACCATAGTCCAAAATTTTGAGTTTTAGCTAAGTACCTCAAGATCCTCTTAATAAAAATAAGATGTGATTTCCTAGGGCTTGATTGAAAGTGAGCACACAAGTCAACACTAAACATAATATCAGGTCTAGAGGCTGTTAATTAAATCAAACTTCCAATCATACCTCTATAGAGCTTCTCATCTACCTTCTCACCTTCTTCGTCTCTATCAAGTTTGGAGGTGTTGGACATGGGTGTGTCCATCGGCTTCATGTTCTCCATCCCAAATCATTTCAGTAGTTCACTGGTGTACTTGCCTTGGTTGATGAAGTTTCCATCTTTGGTTTTCTTGATTTGGAAGACGAGGAAGAAATTCAACTCACCCATCTTGCTAATCTCAAACACACTCTACATAAGAGAACTAAACTCCTTGCAAAGATCAAGATCAGTTCTTCCAAAAATGATATCATCAACATAAATTTGAATGATAAGAAAATTGCTAGAAGTGTGTTTTGGAAATAAAGTAGAATTGACCTTGCCCATGACATATCTATTGTCTAACAAAAAGTTCTTTAATTTCTCATACCAAGCTTGAGGTGTTTACTTGAGTCCATAGAGAGCTTTTTGCAACAAATAAACATGATTATTTAGCTTGTCATTTTCAAAGCCCGGAGGTTGAGCAACAAATACTTCCTCCTCGATTGTACCATTCAAAATTGCACTTTTAACATGCATTTGATATAGCAAGAAATTTTTATAACTAGCAAAAGCAAGCAGCATTCTAATAGATTCAAGTCTAGCAACAGGCGCATAAGTTTCATCAAATTCAATACCTTCATGTTGATTGTAACCTTGTGCCACTAACCTTGCTTTGTTCCTTACCACTTTGCCTTGTTCATCAAGATTGTTGCGGTAGACTCACTTGGTGCCAATGATTTTTTCTATCACTTGGTCTTGGAACTAGATTCCACACGTGATTCTTCTCGAATTGCTCTAGTTCCTCTTGCATGTCTAGGATCCACTCACCATCACCAAGTGCTTCTTTGATGTTCTTTGGCTCTAGTTTTGAGATGAAGGCATTGTCGGCTTGTTCTTTTTTGTAGGCAACTCGTGTCTTCACTCTCTCAAATGGGTTGTCAATGATTGGCTCTTTCGGATGATTCTTTGTAAAGTGAGGAGTAGGATCCTTCTTCTCTTCATCTTCAGCTTCAGCCACCTACTTACCTTTATTATTGATGTTGAGGTCTTTCAAGATAGGAATCAAGTCATCTGCAACATCATTATCAACAACATTCTTGCCAATAATAGGGTTAGTTTCAATAAACTTAACATTGATAGATTCTTCAATTTTAGATAGTTCAATATTGAAAACTCTATAAGCCCTACTTGTATTGTTATAGCCTAGGAAGAAATCCTTATATGATTTTGGATCAAACTTTTAGAGAGAATCCTTTGTGTTCAAAACAAACAAGGACATCCAAAAGTGTGAAAGAAATCAATGGATGGCTTTTTACCATGCCATAACTCATAGGGGGTTTCTTTAAAGAAGGATGTGTAAACACTTGGTTCTACACAAAACAAGCGGTGCTTACAGCTTCGGCCACAAACTTCTTAGGAATGTCATATTCAAGTAGCATAGTCTGAGCCATCTCCTGAAGTGACCAGTTCTTTCTTTCTACTACCCCATTTTTTTGAGGCATACGAGGAGAAGAGAAATTGTGCGAGTAACTAGATTTTTCACAAAAACACTCAAAAAGATCATTTTCAAACTCTCCCCTATGGTCACTACAGATAGAAATAATCCGGAAAGAAGCTTTGTTTTCAACTCATTTACAAAAGCTCGAGAAAACATCAAGTGTATCACTTTTCAAAATGAGAAAGAAGGTCCAAGTATAATGAGAGAAATCATCGACAATCACAAGACAATACTTAGAACCACGAAGCATTTGCATTCTCATTGGTCCAAATAGATCAATATGAAGAAGCTCAATAGCTCTTTTGGTACTAAGGACTCCTTTGGATTTGAAGGAGGACTTGGTTTTCTTTCCTTGTGTACAAGGTTGGCATTCCTCATCCTTTTCAAAATCCAATTCGGAAAGTCCCCGAACCAATTCCTTTTTGCTCAATTTCTTCATTTGATGCATATTCACATGACCCAAATGGTGATGCCAAAGAGATATATCATTTTTATCCACAACCAAGCATCTATCAAGTATGGGATTTAGAGCATCAAGCACAATAACATAAATATTACCATTTCTAGTTCTCTTATATATGATATTGTAAGTGAGGGAATCTAGAAGCAAACATTCTAAAGATGTAAACAAAACAAGATATACATTATCACAAAGTTGTCTTACACTTATCAAGTTGCGATGTAGGCCATCAACAAGCAAAACATTCTTGATACATAGCTCGTTACCTACATCACCCTCACCTATAACCTTACCTTTCTTGCTATTCCCAAAGGTTAATGATCCTCCTTTCTTTTTCATGAAATTGTGGAAATGGTTGATTTCACCTGTCATATGTTTTGAGCAGCCACTATCAACAATCCACCTCTTTTTGACTTGCATGAAAGAAGGATGTCGGTACCCAACTCAAACTTTAGGATCTGAGGTTAGCTTGGGGACCCATTTCATCTTTGGGTTGGTCCCCTTTGGCTTGTAAGGACAATAAGTAGAGTAATGATCATCACATTTACAATTAGCACATACCATGGGGTTTTAAGAGCTGAAAGTCACTCCATGGAAGATAGGAAGTTCCACACTCTTCTTCTTACCCTTACTCTTGTTCTTGTTCTTACCCTTGGGAGCAGTCCCATTATATCATAAACCACTAGTACCAATTTGTTTGGTAGAGTGTTCTAGGACAACAATAAGGGATTTCTTTCCCACAAGAAACTTTTGCAAAGAAGCTCTTAACTTAGCATTATCATCACTAAGGTTAATGATAGTAGAAGATAAACTAGAAAGATCATCTCTAGAATGCAATAGTTCAGCCTCTAAATAGAGGGCTTTAGTATGAAAAGAATCATGTTCTAAAGCAGTGCTAGCTACCTCATTACTTTGCAAAATAGGCCTAGATGATAGATCATTAACTTAAGCAAGAAACTTAGCATTTTTAGATTTAAGCAATAGAATTTCCTTTTGATATACATGAATTTATTGCTTTCTAGCTTCATCAATGAGATTTACTTCTACATTTTTAGTATTAAGAACATTTATCTCATCTTGGCATCTTTGGTTATCTTCCTTAAGATCTACAATAGTCTTAAGATAGAAACCATTCTCAATCTGTACTCCATTGTATTGAAGCTCAAGGTCAAGAAATTGCTCCTGCAAAGAATCTATGATATCAAGGAGCAGTTTTTCATTCACTACTACAGAAATGGCTTATTAAGTCACTTTTACAGGTGTCGGTTGTATATATAAACCGACACCAAAACTATACAGTGTCGGTTGATAACATAAACTGACATCCAATCTATGAAGGGCGCCCAGACACGGGTACCTCTTCTATTCAGTGTCGGTTACTTAATAAAAAACTGACGCCTAAAATTAACCACCAAATCCAAAATTTCTAGCGGAAAAAATTACCTCCAAAATTTAACATATGGCGTCGGTTGATAAATAATAAACCGACGACTAAAGGTTATTCACGAGATAGAAATTGGGCGCATTTTGGTCGTCAGTTTAACCACAATGACTGATGCTTATGAGTTTTCCCACGCTGTCCGTGGGGAATTTTTCACACCCTTTAAGTGTCGGTTGTCAGAAGATACCGATGACTATGGTCATTAATCGAGAACAATTTTTTTAATCAGCATATGTATTTAGACGTCGGTTGTTTTGTAGTTACAACTGACGACTATAGTTGAGAATAGGTGTCGGTTTTTGTGGAGAACCGACACTGTTAATTTTATGTGTCAGTTTATTTGAATAACCGACGCCTACGGTACAGTTAATAGCTCCATGAAATAGATCTTTTCCCCATTGTCTCTGTTTCATTGGGACTCTGCTAGGTCTGGCGATGCTGCTCCCCACCGTCACCGCCGTCGTTGCCCCGGCTGTCGTTGCTCCCCCGTGCCGCCAGCACTCCTGGTCGACGCCCTCGCCGCCGCTCCTACTGCTCTCCCTTCCGCCGCCGCTCCTCACTGGCGCCTCTCCTCTCCTCGCCGCCGCCCCCACTGATGGCTGCTGTCCTCTCCTCACCGCCCTCGTCGCCGCTCCTCTCCTCTCAGCTGCCAGCTGCTGCTAGGTCTTGCTCCGACCGCTGCTCTCCTCTGCCCTCAAGGTATGCCCGACCTAGCTTCTTCCTTCTTCCTCTGCTCCGGTGGCTGCTTGGGCGGTGCCAAGGCTGCTGTTGGGCATTTTTTTATTTTTATTTTAAGTTATTTACTTATTTGTGTTTATTTATGTACTGATTTTGTTATGATTTAATCATCTACTTAATGAAATTTATTTATTAACTGATTTAACTATATTTTTCAATTGATTTGTATGTATTCATCTAATGTTTGTATTTATTTATGTACTGATTCAGCAATTAATTGATCATCATCTACTGATTTATATTAGTTTATCAATAGATTTGTATTTATTCATAAACTTATTTGTATTTTTTGTCTACTATTTTTATTTAGTTATCTAATCATTTGAATTTATTTGTGTACTACTTTTGAGATTATATAATCATCTAGTGATGTAACTTTATAGTGTTGTAACTTTATCACAAGCTCATTATGAACCATTAGATCTGGATCTTAATTAGGGTATTCCTACCATCCTAACTATGAAATTGGTAACTTGTTTCATTGTTGAGTATATTGAGAATCCTAATCACCCTTCTTGCTTAATGATGAACTATAATGCACACATGTGACATGCTTGGAATGTAAATGATGAACTTTTCCCTAAATTGCCAATCATGCTTTTAAAGACATCAATAATCACCCTAACTTGAAGAACTAGGATTTTAGGTATAAGAATGACAACACATGTATTTGTTGGCCTAGAAACCCGTCCAAGATTTACTCACTAGGAGTAAATCTTGAATAGTCCCCATTTTGGGACTGTTCTTGATCACCTGATCTCGCTTAGGATGTAAGTGTATAATGTGTATTGGGTTTTCAAGAAACTTTCGGCAGCATTTCCCCGTTTGTTCTCTAAGTACATATGTACTTAGAGAACAGGGGGGAAATGCTTCCGAAATTTTCTTGCAAACCCAATACACATTATACACTTACTAGTGAGATTAGGTGTTCAAGAATGGGATAGGTGGTACACATTTATTATATATAAGAATCACATCACATGTATTTGTTAACCCTAGACCCTAATCTTGTTGTAATGTATATTTGATTTCTCTTTGATCATAGAATGGATAGATCATGGATGTCCATTCGCAATCATTGCACCCCAGAGTTTATTTCTAGTCTTGACCAATTTATTAGATTTACCGAGGAACATAGGAAACAACCTGGAGATAGGTTCTACTGTCCAAGTAGGCATTGCGGTAACAACTTGAAAGTCAGCACTAGTGACGAAATCAAAAGTCATGTCATGTGCAACGGGATTATACAAGGCTATATAGAATGGCACTAGCATGGAGAGATTTCAAACCCGAAACCAGTGGATGTCGATAGCAGTGCTTGTGTGGAAGAAGAAATTGCCTACGATGACGTAGATGTGAATGAACCAGTTCCAGTAGACATCATTGATGCGATGTTGGATAGTTGTGGGGTAGAGCACACCGATCCACCTCCCATTTTTAGAAACATTGTGCATGATGCTGAGATACCGTTATACATAGGTTGTACTAAGTTTACGAAGCTTAGCGTTGTGTTGAGATTGTATAAGCTGAAAGCTAACAATAGATGGAGCGACAAAAGCTTCACGTCATTGTTGTCTTTGTTGAAAGAAATGCTTCCTGAAGGAAACGAGCTGCCAATCTCAACATACCAGGTAAAGAAATTGTTGTGCCCAATGGGAATGGATGCCAAGAAGATACACACATGCCCGAATGATTGTGTATTATTTTAAAAGGACTATGCGGATTTGAAAGATTGTCCAAAATGTGGTGTGTCACGGTATAAATTTACGACTTCAGTGGAGTCCAAAACTAGTTCTCCTGTCAAGCTGATGTGGTATCTACCTATAATATCACAGTTTCAACGCTAAATTACCAATCTGATAGATGCAAAAAATTTGAGGTGGCATGCAGATGTTAAGAAAAATAATGATGGTATCCTACGACATGCATCTGATTCCCCACAGTGGAAGAAGATTGATCTCTTGTACCCTGAATTTGGTGAAGAAGTCAAGAATATAAGACTTGGGCTTTGTACAGATGGGATGAATCTGTATGGGACATTGAGCAGCCAACATAGCACTTGGCCAGTCATGCTTGTTATATACAATCTTCCTCCCTGGCTGTGTATGAAAAATAAGTACGTAATGTTGTCGTTGTTGATATCGGGCCCTAAACAACCTGGAAATGACATTGATGTTTATCTTGAACCTCTGATTGATGACTTAAAGAAACTCTGGGGTGAAGGTGTGATGACCTATGATGCTTCACGAAGAGAGACATTTCGTTTGCATGCTATGTTGTTTTGCACTATTAATGACTTTCCAGTATATGGGAATTTATCTGGATATAGTGTCAAAGGAGCTAAAGCGTGTCCTATATGTGAAGAGAACACTGATTGAACAAGACTAAAACATGGCGGTAAGACTGTATATCTCGGTCATCGAAGGTTTCTTACAAAATTCCATCTGTATTGTAGGAAGCGCAAAGCATTCAATGGATTGAATCAGGAACGAGTGCACCTAAACCTATACCAGGGGAGGTTGTTTATGAAAGAGTAAAAGACATTGTCAATGAATTTGGTAAGAGATCACAATGTACTATGGCCACACGGAGTGACAAATCTTTATTCAAGAAGAAGTCAATATTTTGGGATCTTCCTTATTGGAGTTCTTTGACAGTCAGGCATTGTATCGATGTCATGCACGTTGAGAAAAATGTCTGTGATAGTGTCATTGGTACTTTGTTGAATATACCAGGTAAGACTAAAGATGGGATAAAATCCAGATTGGACCTACGTGAAATGGGAATAAGGTCATAATTAACAGAATTTCGTGAAATGGAAAATCGGAGAACATACTTACCTCCCGCTTGTAACACATTGTCTAGAAAGGAGAAGAAAGCTTTTTGTGAATGTTTGGTAAATGTTAAGGTGCCACAGGGTTACTCATCCAACATCCGTAGATTGGTATCAATGAAAGATCTGATGTTGATAGGTCTTAAATCTCATGATTGTCACACTCTAATGCAACAAATATTGCCTGTGGCAATTAGATCTATATTGCCGAAGCATGTAAGGTTTGCCATCACCAAACTTTGTTTCTTTTTTAACAGTATGTGCAGCAAAGTTATTGACCCTGATACTCTCGATAAATTGCAAAGAGAAGTGGTTGTTACCCTATGTCAACTTGAGATGTATTTTCCTCCGTCGTTCTTTGATATCATGGTACATCTTGTTTTCCACTTGACTAGGGAAGTGAAAATGTTGGGACCAATTTTCTTGCATTGTATGTATGCCTTTGAACGATACATGAGCGTTTTTTAAAGTGATGTTCAAAATAGTTATCGGCCTGAAGGGAGTATTATTGAGGGTTATGTGGCAAGAGAGGTTATGGATTTTTGCAATGACTTTCTCAGTGGTAATGACACTCCTGATAATGACAAAAATATTTACGAGCAATTTGGCAAAGGAATTTTGGGATCACGTGTGAAAGTAATCAACCGTGAGTAGTTGGAACAAGGTCACCTGTATATTTTACACAACATGGACGAAGTGAACGTTTATATCGAGGAACATACTAATTTCATCAAGACACAATATCCTCGAGCCAATACAATGTGGCTTGCTAGAGAGCATAACAAGACATTTATTAAGTGGTTTGAAGATAAAGTCTTACATCAACTATCTCAAACACCAGATGATATTACTAAAACTATCAAATGCCTCCCCTTTAAACCAAAATTGACTGTTATGTCTTATGAAGGGTATGACATTAATGGATTCACATATTACACAAAGCGCCAAGATGATAAGAGTGTCGTCCAAAACAGTGGGGTCACCCTTCAAGCATCGACTATGTTTTTTGCAAGTGCAAAGGATAAGAGTCCACATGAAGCTAAAATGTCATATTACAGTGTCATTGAAGACATATGGGAGTTTGACTACATAGATTTCAGAATTCCTCTCTTCAAATGTAATTTGGTTGATAACACCAAAGGAGTTATAGAGGATGAATTGGGTTTCACTTTAGTGAACTGTGAAAAGATTGGCGAGAAGGGTGAACCATTCATATTGGCATCACAGGCGAAACAAGTATTTTATATCGATGATCCTGCAAATGTTAAATGATCCTAATGTGAACTTTACAATGTGAATGTGAACTTTACAATTTGAATTACTTTACAATGTGAACTTTACAATGTGAATTACTTTACAATTTGAATTACTTTACAATGTGAACTTTACAATGTGAATGTGAATTTTTAGATGGCTGAGCATTCTCCTGATGACCGTGTTGATGATTACCGTGAGGGTGAGGACATCAATGTGCCGCCTCACAATGTAAGTTTTAAAAATATATCATATATTTATATCTATATGTCCATTTATAGTTATATCTTGTAAATGTGTTTATTTTGTCAAATTTTAGGTTGATGATGCACATGTACCATCTGAAGCACTTGAGGCACTTGATCAGCAGCACCAAAAAGTTGACAAGAGAAGGGGCATCACTATGATGAAGAAGTTAATAGTGCAAAAGGGCAATGGACCCAAACTTGTTGTGGATTTTGATAATGCAGGAAATGGATATGGTGTGAATCGCAATTCGTTTGTTTCATATCTTGGGTATGTTACTCGTAGCCATTGCGGTTGTAAGATATATTCTTGGCATAAAGTTTCTAAGGAGAAGAAAGACGTAATATGGAAGGATTTATGCGTGAGTTATTATTAATTTGCAATTCTATTTTGTAGATTACTAATTTTTTGGATACTAGTTAATAGCAATTCTATTTTGTAGAGTATATTTGAATTGGATGAAAAGTTGCATCGTAAATGCGTGATGCAATGCTGTGGGAGAGTCCTAAGGAACTATAGGACAAATCTCACCTGAGAATACATAAAAGAAGCTGACAAGAGGAAGAAGACAGCCACTGAACAGTGGAACTTACTGGACAAAGAAGAATGGGAAGCGTTTGTTTCTTCAAGACAAACTGATGAATTCAAGGTATTAGGCGTCAGTCCCAATCTCATTAATTAATACATTTAGTGTTACTAGCCAAATCATTAATGTGCATACTAACTAGGCCCTCAGTGAGGCACAAAAATCAAGGTCTGCACTGAATGTGCATGACCACACAATGGGTCCAAAGGGGTATGCAGGAATTCGCCAAAGACTACAGTCTGAGGCTACTGCTCAGTCTACTGCTACTCAGGAGTCCTCAACTATAGGTAGCACACCTCTTCCTCGTCATGATGTTTGGATAGCTGGGAGGCAAAATAAGAAGGGAGAAATAATGAAGCCCGCAACTGCTGAGGCGGCTGCAAAAATGGTAAAATACAACTCTTACAGCAATCGTTCAAATATTGATTATTTGTGGTGTTTACTTAATTACAAATTTTTGTTTTGGCGATTAGCGGGAGCTGTACGAGCTGAGGAAACAAGGCAAGTTCATCCCTGAGGGCACAAGGGATGAATTGACAGTTGCTCTGGGTAACCCAGAGCATCCTGGACGTGTTAGGGCTACAGGCGCTGGTGTGGGCATCAAAGCTTTTTTTGGGCCATCCCAGCGCAAACATGTCCCAAAAGTGGGACTTTCATAAGAAGAGGTAACATATTCTTTCTTTATAATGTTACCGTAAAAGAGAATTCAATAATTAGAAGCTAACGTTTCTTTTATCCATGTATAGGTAGATAAGATATTTGATAGGAAACTCAAAGAAGCAATGAAAAGGTGGCAGGCATCTCAAACTGCCACTTACCAGACAGTACATATGGCTCCTATTGCAGGCTCTACTACTACAGAATATTTTTATGACATAGTAACTAGTTTTTTAATTCAAGATGATATGTTTTCAAGATGATATGTATATATGAAATTGTATTCGTTTCAAAAAAAGATGAAATGTATATATGTATAGAACATTCTTTACACAAAAATTTGTAGGGGTTGAAGCCATACTGTCTAAAAAGTGAAGAATATGTCATTGCAGAGGCGTTGGCTTACCCATCCCTACCAGGGGAAATGTTTCACGGGTCTCCATTACCAACTGGTTGGATTCGTGTGAGCCTGATACATATATTCTCCCAGTGGATGGATCTTCCATTGCCATATGCCCACCCAGATTGTGAAACGCATGGTGAGGCAGAAGGCGGAGTGATATTGTGGCTAAAAGTGGATGTCGTCTTTACTGAAACGGTATGGTAAATTTACATTACGTTCAATTGTTAGTGTGTGTATATGATGTCAGTTGATCTGAAATTATATATATATATATATATATATATATATATATATATATATATATATATATACAGGTTAAAAAGAAGACACCCACAACATCTAGGCCTCCACTTCCACCTCTTACATTACCCAGTTGGGTTCCACAGGACCTACCTATCCCGTTAGGTCCTAATTGTACGGGTATGGCAATATGGTTAGGAGAACATGATATAAATTGCCCTATAATTGTTTCTTTAGATTCAGATGTTGTAGGTCAATCATACGAAAGCAAACTATTTATACAAGATATTTTGGAGTTGTTTCGATATGATTGGCTAAATACATTTGTGATAGAGCTATGGATAAGGTGAGATATTCTTTATACATCCATATACCTTGTGTAGGATCTGGTGATATGGTTTCTTATTTATTAATGCATGCGTAATTAATACATGTTTTGCAGCTACTTAGACAAGATATGTGCAGATTTTGCATTCGAGCATGTAGGATTTTTGATTCCATCTTTGATTAGTCTAGTAGCTAAAGACCCTATGTCAGTTCAACAATACTTTTGTGAGGCTTTTACAAATTTTGCTCAAAATAAGAAGACGGTGATAATAGCTCCATTCAATGTAGAGTAAGTTTACTTTGCTTATTATAATTTGGACTTAAAAAATTACATTTTTATTGTGGATTTTGAGTTATTAATCTTTAACTTTTTTACCTCTAGTGGTATGAATTGGTAGTTACTAGTTATTGTCCCCGAGACGTTCACTGTCTATTATCTAGATCCTAAGGGGAGTAAATTGAATTCAAGATATGGACACAAAATGAAAATGGCATTATTCCGGTGAGAAATATTTCATTTTCATATCCGTTAACATATGTTATTACATTACTATTTAATTATGCAATGTACTGTGTTACATTAACATGTAGGGGTATTGATGAGTTCAAAAAGGCGGGAGGAAATGTCCCCAAGAAAAAGAACCAGCAAATATTTTGGAAGAACGTGGAAGTAAGTTCCCGACTGCAATGCATATATTATTTATGCTTAATTAGTTGTATTTTTTAATATTGTGTATGTTTCAATTTATAGTGTGCTACACAAGACAACGTATGGGCATGTGCATACTATGTGATGCGATTTATGCACATGATTATCAAATATGCCGCAATGGACATCGATTGTATTGTTGAGGTATTATATAGTCTCATTAGATAATATGAAATATATCAATCTTATGTATAGCTCATTAATTATATATATACATCATTCTCTTTGCAGGTGTTTAAAACTGACCACACTACAGGAAATGCCTTACCAGATGTACATGCTCCCTATACGACGGGAGAATTAAATGAAGTAAGAGAAGAATGGGCAACAACCATACAAATAGTGGGGGTTTTAACATATAATTGGGATGTTGATAGAGAACAATGACTAAAGAATGATATTTTGTAAATGAATTTCTGAATTATAATATATGTGTGAATGTTTCTACATGTCTGGATGTTTTTACATGTGTCTGAGTGAAAATGAATGAAACTGTTGGTAGCTATATGAATGTTTCTACATGTGTGAATGTGAAAATGAATGGAACTACAGATTGCTAGCTACATGAATGTTTCTAAATATGTGAAAATCAAATGGAACTGCAGGTTGCATTGCTAAATGTGTGAATATTTTTGTTGTTAGTTTTGCAGGTTTGTGGCCTGTTGTTGGCTGATATCAATGGATGTCGTAAAACCTGCAGTACATAACTAAACAGGTTTTCCATCCTGCGACCAGCCACAGCAGGTCTGTAGACTGTAGAAAAAAAAACAATAGGCGTCGGTTATTTGAATACAACTGACGCCACATATTTACAGTGTCAGTTTCTTATCTAATAATCGATGCCTATATTAGTCCAGAAACCATGGTGGTGGCAGCGGGACAGACACCACGACCGTGCTAGCCAGCACGACTGTGGCAGCATACCAGACACCACGGCCGTGCTGGCCAGCACGGCCGTGGCAGTGGGTGATATGGCATCGGTTATTACTAATAAATCGACGTTGATAGTGCCCCAAATGGCGCCCATTCTGTGGCACGAAGGTATATGGTGTCAGTTTCTTACCTAATAACCGACGCCTATAGTCCACTGCTGGTGCGTTTTCGGTGGCGCGCGAAGGGTTTTGGCATCGGTTTTTTAACCGACGGGTAACGATTGGTCTTTTAGCGTCGCCCACATAGGTGTCGTTTAGAAACCGACACTAAAGGCCTTAAATAACTGACACTAAGGGTCAGTTATGTACTAGTGATTTTTATCAAGAATCTCAATTTTAGCATAAAGATCATCTACTATCTTGCCTAGTCTTTTCCTTTTAGATTTTCATTTAGTAAAAGATGATCGACAAGCATTAAGCATATAAATAAGAGTTTCCTTAGATAACTCATGCAAATTGACTTCACTTACCTCACTTACCTCACCTAGATCTTCACTTGTAGAGGACATGAGAGCAAGGTGGCATTCTCCATCTTCGGATCATGAAGAACTTGAGGAAGACTCCTCCCAAGATGCATGAGTTGCATCTTTTCTTCTTCTTTCTTTCTTCTCCTTTCTCTTGTATTTTCCTTCTCTCTTGTACTCCTTGTCTTTCTTGTGGCTGCTCTTATGATGGCTCTTCTTGGCCTTGGGGCAGTCACTCTTGTAATGGCCTTTTGGGCCACACTCATAGCATTTAGGAGTTGATGAAGAAGACTTCCCTTTGAAGTGTTTGCCATTTGAGTAGTTTTCTTCATGCTCATTCGGGCCTTCATCTTCACTTGAGGAAGGAGTAGGGGATTTGAGAGCAAGACTGCCGAACCATCTCTTAAATTTGAGCTTTGAAGGTTGTATCCTTGATCTTCTTGGACTCCATCTCTTATCTCTTTTCTTCTTCTTCCAGCTTATCAAGCCTTGGTTCATGGGCTTGAAGGTTGCCAACTAGCTCCTCAGTTGACAATTCACTAAGCTTGTACACTTCTTCAATGGATGTAACCTTGGGCTCCCATCTCTTTGGAAGAGATATTAGGATCTTAGAGTTGATAGTGCCTTTGTCCATCACACTACCAATGGTCGCCAATCCATTGATGATGACATTGAGCCTAGTGTACATATCATCCACTCGTTCATTATTACCCATCTTGAAGTTCTCAAGAAGACCACCAAGCATGTAGATCTTGGCTTCCTTCACTTTCTTCGTTCCTTCGTAGGTGACACAAAGCTTGTTCCAAATCTCATGTGTGGTGTCCCAAGAGGAGATCTGATTGAACTCAGATGGGGTGAGGGCTACATAGATGATGCTCACCGCTTTGGCATTGAGTTGAGCTTGCTTCATTTGGACTTCTGTCCATGTGGAGATTTTCCCCTTTGGATCTTCATACTTGAGGTGCATCACCTTCCACATCTCATAGCTCACACCTTGGAGGTAGAACTGCATTCTTCTCTTCCAATAGAGGAAGTTGGTGTCGTCACAAATCAGAGGTCGCATGGAGAAGCTTCCTTCCAAGTTGAGGGATCCAAGTTCTAAATTGTCCATCTTCTCCTACTTGTAGAAGTAACTTGGAGAAGACCTACTCTGATACCACTTGTTGGATCAAGGGCTCTAGAGGGGGGTGAATAGAGATTCACAAATTTCACAAAATGGATTAGACCACCAAATTATATTAAGTGCAGGAACTTAAACAAACAACAATTTGATGTCTTAACTAGCAAGCGTAGTATGGATGAGAGACAAGGAAGAGCGTGCACTTGGACAAGGTGGTTTAGAGTGGTTCCACGTCCTAACTAGGAGCAATGTCAGTCCACTACCTAGAGGTGGTTAATATCTAGGATTTGCAATTTTGGTACTCTTATATTCCATCATAAGATTACAAGACAAAACCATAACATCAAAGGGCTTAGTACCTCAAGCAAGGATCTTCAATCTATAGAAGGAGCTTACCCACTTGAACCATGGAGTCTTCAACCATCAACATGAACTTACCGACTCCTTCTTCAAGTCTTTAGCCTTCAAGGGATTACCTATCCTTCTTGAGTGCTTGTCATTCCTATCTCCTTCACTTGGAGATCTAGAACACCTTTCCTTCTTCAACCTTGAAGAACAACAACTCCTTCTCCTTCACTCGGAGAAGATCTTAAACCTTTTCTTCAATAAGGAAAGGGGGTAGGAAGATGGTGGAGGAGAACTTTACATCAATATAAGGAGTAGCTCTCTTACAAAGGAACCTATCACACTCATACTCACGAATTTGACTTGAAGGTAAAGAGAGAAAGGGGCTCAAAGGGTTAGAATACTCTCAACTAAGCTAGGACCAAGCATGTAGTGAATGAGAAACCTTGGAATGAACTCAAAGATGTCCTATTTATAGTTGAGGGTTCCCCTTTAAGTTGTGGGACACTTAGATACGAAATATAGCCATTTTTTCTCAAAGCAACGACTCTATTTTCGCTCAAAACACACACCAATAGTCACAATCACTTTTTCTACAAATTCTGTACAAGGCAATCGGTCGAGTTTCAAGAAAGGCAACTCGACTGATAGAGTAAAAGACAAAGCCAATATTCAAATCATCGGTCGAGTTTATCCTGGGGAAACTCAACTGACCAATGAAGATCAAATTGGTCAGGTACACGATAGGTCGAGTTCCGTGAAAACACAACTCGATCGACGGCTTGTTCAGAAAACTGATCCAGGAGGATCGGTCGAGTTTGCAACTCGACTGATTGACTTCCTGTGGTCAATTTTCTAAAGTGAATCTAAAGTGATTAAAACTTGGTGTTTAGTATCCCAAACAATTTTCTCATCTTAGTTAGAAGCCAATTCATCAATACAAGTGATTATAAAAATATTCTAAGGTCATTTACATAGATTTCCAAAATTACACACTTGTATAGCTTTTGACTTGATCATGAGAAAATTAGGGCTTTTGATTTTTGATCCTTTTCATGTATCTAACACCTGAAATCAATCTTCAATACACATATTAGATACATATGAATGGAATGGTTAAGTCATTATTAAAATATGGACAATGTATAACCTCTAGGTCAACACTCTCTCAGCCTCATTCTTGTCCCATGGTGATCCCTAGGGGAAGCGAATTCTATAATAATATTATAATTTCCTTTCTTAAAGCTAAAAAGCTCATTTCTAAAGGAGGTAAAGTCTTCCTCGCATTAGTCTCAGAGACCAGTCCTAACAACGATCATGTAGAAAGAATGGATGTGGTATGTGATTTCCTCGACATATTTCTTGAGGAGCTACCTGGGCTGCCTCCAAATAGAGACATTGAGTTCTTCATAGACCTAGGATGGCTCCTGCTGAGCTTATGGAGTTGAAGAAATAGCTACAAGAACTTCTCGATAAAGGATTTATCCATCCTAGTGTTTCCCCTTGGGGTTTTCCTATTCTCTTTGTCAAAAAGAAAGACGGTTCTATGCATATGTGTATTGACTATTGCATGTTGAACCAAGCCACTATTAAAAACTAGTATCATCTCCCTTACATTGATGACCTCTTTGATCATCTTTGCACTGCAAAAGTTTTCTCAAAAATTGATCTTTGTTCTGGCTACCATCAACAAAAAGTCAAAGATTTTGATATTTCTAAAACCACTTTTAGAAATCGTTATGGGCATTATGAGTTCCTAGTGATGACATTCGGGTTGACTAATGCACCTGGCATATTCATGAATATGATGAACAAAGACTTCCAACCTTATCTTGATGAGTTTGTGGTCGTCTTCATTGATGACATCCTGATTTATTTTGACTCTATGGAAAAACATTATGAGCACTTGAAGGTCATTCTTGAAATACTTTGAGCCCAAGCATTCTATGGAAAACTTTCTAAATGTGAATTCTGGATTGATAAAGTCATGATTCTTTGGCATGTCAATTTTGGGGGTAACATATTTGTTGATCCCGCCAAAGTATCTATTGTACTTGATTGGCAACCTCCTCAAAATCCTTCTAAAATTCAGAGCTTCTTGGGTCTAGCAGGATATTATCGTCTCTTTATTCCAAACTTCTCCAAAGTGGCACTTCCTCTTACTAAGCTAACTCAGAAGGACGATCACTTCATATGGTCATCTACTTGTGAGCCCAGTTTCTAGGAATTAAAGAAGAATTTGACATCAGCTCCTGCTCTAGTCCTACCATCTAGTAATGAAGGGTTCGTGATCTTCACTGATGCTTCTAGAAATGGGTTAGGATGTGTTCTGCAATAGCACAAAAAGGTGGTGGCCTTTACATCTAGACAGCTAAAACCCAATTAGCTAAATTATCCCACGCATGATTTGGAACTAGATGCAATCATTCCTGCTCTCAAAATCTAGAGGCACTACATGTACGGGGTGACGTTTGATATCTTAACCAATCACAAAAGCCTAAAGTACATCCTGACTCAGAAGGATCTAAACCTACGTAAACGTTGATGGATTGAGTACCTAAAGGACTACGATTTTACTATCGATACCATCCAGGATAAGCTAATGTATTCGTCGATGCTCTTAGCAGAAAAAGGTTAGTATGTGCATCTTTATTTGACCCTGAATGGAGGAATATGAAGGATCTGGTGGGCTGGAAGCCACAATTTTTATTTGATTGTCTCCAGGTCAACAATATCTCTATTATGTCTAGTCATCAGTCTGAACTTCTGAGGTACAGAAAGATAGTCCTAATCTTATAGAGCTCTCCTCTCTCCTAACAAAGCCTCAAACACATCTATCTATGGGTCTCGACGGTGGTCTTAGGTACAAGAATCGTATGTGGGTTCTTGAGCAGTCAGTTGTGAAGACAAAGATTCTCAAGGAGGCACATGGGTCAAAGTACATAGTTCATCTTGACACAACGAAGATGTACAAAGACCTACAATGCCAGTTCTGGTGGAGGGGCATGAAACATTATATTGTTGAATTTATGTCCAGATGTCTAACATGCCAGAGAATTAGGGCAGAACACTAGAGGCCAGGTGATTTATTACAACCTTTGGAAATACCAAAATGGAAATGGGAACACATCACTATGGATTTTGTGGTGGCACTACCCAGGACCAGGAAGGGATATGATGTTGCATGGGTTATAGTGGATCGTCTCACAAAGTTAGCTCACTTTCTCCCAGTGAAGACTACTGCCAAAGTATCTGAGCAAGCTGACCTCTATATATGGGATATTGTCTGTCTACATGGAGTTTCAGCGTCCATTGTCTTGGACAGGAACCCAAAGTTCACCTCAAAGCTGTGGAAACAGGTTCAAGAAGAACTAGTCACAAAACTAAACTTCAGTACAGCCAACCATCCACAGACAAACGGGCAGTCAGTACGCACGATACAAATTCTAGAAGACCTTCTATGAGCTTGTGTTCTTGATTAGAAAGGCTTGTGGGACCACTATTTGCCTTTAGCTAAGTTTGCATATAATAATAGCTATCAGACAACTATTGGGATGCCTCCCTATGAAGATCTCTATGGCTGACCTTGTAGATCTCTGCTACATTGGAATGACGTTGGGGAACATACTTTGATGAAATCTGAGGAGATGTAATTGTACACATACAAAGTTTCACTAATTAGGCAGAGGATCAAGCGGGAACATGATAGGCAGAAATCTTATGCAGATGCTCATCAACAAGAATGTTAGTTCGAAGAAGGTGATCACATCTTTCTGAAGATTTGACCTATTTGAGCTTTAGCTAAGAATAAGGGAAAGCTCAGTCCTCGTTATGTGGGACCCTTTGAGATCCTAGATAGAATTGCTGAATGTTCCTATCATCTTTCCTTGCCACCTCAATATAGTGTTATACATAATGACTTTCATGTATCGAATCTGAAGCCTTATGTCAAAGATCCTACCCACATTCTGAATCATGAGCCTCTCGAGCTGAAAGATGTTCTGTCTTATGCTGAGTCCCCAGTCAAAATTTTTGATTTCAACACAAAGGAGCTTCAAAGTAATTGGCATATAGATATGATGAAAGTTCTCTGGAGCCACCAAGATCAGACTGATGCTACATGGGATCTCAAGTTCGATGTCGAGCAGAAATATCCACATCTCTTTCAAGCTGCTTGATTTTTGGAGACAAAATTCTTAAAAAGGAGGGGAGAATGTGATAGAGTGAGTTTTAGTTATTTTTTTCATCTCTCTTGTCATTTTTTTATTCCCAATAATACCCTCAACCTTTTCCCTTGCGAAATTTATTAAAAGTGATTACCAATTTCATAAAAATCAAAACCCTAAATTCATAGTAGATGAAATCCATGTATTAGGGTATGTATCCAAATTATACAACCAACATGCGAGTTTGACTCTCAACTCTACCATGGCTAGATAATATCATCATTAAGCTTGGTTTATAATTTCATCCGAATAGGATAAGACAATTAGGAGTTATGAGCTTTGGAAAATATGCACATTATTGCATTTATTTATAACCTAGGACCTAAGTTCTCGATTCATTTGATCAAAAATGTGTCATGCATCCGCTTGGCTAACCCGGCCCCTTTCTCAGCCATTAGATTAGGCAACACACAGATCAAGTAACAATACAACGGTTCATACCACATCCCTAACCTCCCTCCCTTCTCGATCTCTCTCTCTCAACAGCCTGAGCTCCTAATCGTGATTTCCTGAGCCATATCCTCATGCTCAATCATGATTTTGGTTGATAACATATCTTCTCCTCACCAAAAAAAAACTCAACAAATGCAATCTCGATCACCCTCAGCCTAGGATCAAGGAGAACAAACTCCCTCTTATCTGCACCTCTCCTGGAAGCGGCAGTGAGTTTAGGGCTTCCTCTCCCTTGCTCCCAAACTCCTATTTATAACCACCACTAGCTCCACCATCCCTCCTTTCCTCATTCTCCACCAGAAATTGTAAACCAAGCTACCCCAAACACCTCTTTCCCATTCCATCTTATTCAACCTCCAACACCTTCACTGCCCCGCTACCTCATATCACCTTCCACAAACCTCTCATCACCGCTACCTTCACCTCCCTTCTGCAAAGCTTCTTGACTAGGATCCGAGCTCCCAGACCTCCCTTCCTCCTTCCCACCGCTAGTCCCAGGGAGCTACTCACTATGCCTCGGTGGCGCTCCAACTCAGTGGGAGATGCAACCCCAAATAGCATCAGCCAGGATCAGAGCTGCCCCACGAAGGTGATACCATCTTCCCCTTACCGTGAGGAGAACTACTCGCATGCCTAGTCCTCACCAGAGTTGCTCTAGGCTCCTCCAACCCGCAAGCACATAGGAGGAGAAGGAGTTGGCAAGGTGCCAGCATGGACCTAGCTAGACCAATCATGAGCTGCCTCATCAAATAAAGGGGTCACTGGTCAACGCGAGCAAGAGTGTGATTCATCGATCTAGATGGATCCAGCCATTAATCAAGGTAATATCTTGATCCTTTTTATTTAATCAATAGAAAACATTTTATTTTAGAAAAATCATAGAAATTAATAGGAATATCAAATAGTAGTGAAATTATATATCAATTTCATCAAAAAATGTGAGCTATTCGAATAAAATTTCACTAAAACCTAGATCTGACACCTATTCCAAAAATATTAGCTTAAATCCTAATCATCATACTTAGGTAAAGTAATCATGTAAAAATGGTTATTATTATCTGATCTTTGTGAAGCCTAAACCCTAATAGAATCCATGATCCTCACAATGGCACAAAACCCTAATCATGTATGAATGTTTATCTATAAACCCTAAATTGTTGTTCCTCTCTCTCTCCATATGTATATATCATTCATTAAATGCAAACCCTAATTTTCTTTATGAACCCACTATGATCATGACCGTCCTTGAAACCTTGGAATCAACCCTAACCTATATGAATTATAGGAATCCTAAAAGAAATCATTAATGATCTAACCCATAGTAGAAACCCTAATGTTGGATGCTTCTTGCTTAAAATCAAATAGGTATCATTAATAAGGGAAATTGTGATAGACTGGATGTTTTTTTTTTTTGGCTTAATTTTGAGGATGAAATTTCTTTTAAGGTGTGTAGCATGTGATGGTATGAAATTTTGGAATCTATAAATATTTGGTAAGACAATTGAATCTTGTGAGTTTGACTTACATTGATGTTTCTAAGTGTTTTGTGATGTTTGAGTGTTGGTTAATGTTGATTTCAAGATTAATATCCCAAAGTTTATGTCATTTTGAGGAATTTAATTGGATTATAAAATAGCCTAGTTTTGTCACCAAATTTGAGTTGAATGTATCTTTAGAGGTATTAAAGATATGCTTAAAGTTTGGTGGCAATTGGAGATCCCTAGAGGAAGTTATTGAAGATTGAATATAATGAAATAATGTCCATTTTGATGTATTTCGGACCAAGGTTCATAATTAGGAACTTAGGCTTTGATCAAATATAGTGCCACTCACCTCATTAGTTGCTAAGAAGGGAATTCACGAATTCAATCTTATGGAGGATCAGTCTCAGCCGTGAATAAGAAAGCTGGCGTCCAGGATTTTGTCTTCAACCTAGCAGTTACACATTGGACGTGTGCGGCGACCATGCGCCTCGTGGTTTCCTCTGATCATGGCTTCTTAGTTTTAGGAGAAATGTATCTAAAGACCCCTCATATATTTGGGGCATATGGACATGAATCCATAGTGTTCCACCTCTCCTTACTTGTTGGTTCTCCATTGTGTGACGCAGGTTGTGAGGAACAAATATATGGAGTTAGAGAGTTGTTCAAGAGAAAGATGAGTAGACAAGGAGGAAGTTTGAGGTCAGTTGAGTCTCCTGAGAGTGTATTCGACCTCTGCTGTAGCAACACTGATGATTGATGAAGGCCACATTTGTTAGAGAAGAAGTGGGAGATGGGGGTGCAGCTTCAAGCGTTCTCATCCCTTATGGAAGGGGTGGTTAATTTCTAGAAGACTCAACACACCTATTGGAGTCTTTCCCTACTATCCAGACTTCAAGGATGGAGATTTCCCCTTTCTCACTGTCGCAGCTCTGGCCATTGCCAACGAGCTCATTGGGGACGAGCTCCAGAAGTGAAAGTAAAGACTATATCAACCGTGATGGTCTGGAAGGCTTCGAATGAGCAGAGGGTATTCTTAGTAGCTGACTAATAATGTCATGGATGTGCTGATTGCTCATCAAACCAGTTCTTTGCAGTAGTGGCATTTTACTAAAGTAGCAGAGAGTGTCTATGAACTATGTTATTGTAGAGAGCGAACATGAGAGAGACGAGATGTGGTTGGTTCAGTTCAGTTAGACTAACCACATAACCAATCAATCCATATAGACCAACGATGAACCAATGAACCGAACGTGAACCACTGGGCCACGCAGGTCAGAGAAGGAGCCACACCCTCTACGACCACATGGCGGCCGCTGATTGGCTCATAAAGATAAATTCCCTCACTTACCTAGAAAATGCATAGATCTTGTATAATTCATAGAATTTAGCTTGGTTGTCAGAAAAATACAAATAAGGTATCAAAATGTTTAGAAAAATGAGTACAACAATAATCATAATATCATGCTTTTGATGTATAAAGTCAATAATATCATGTAAGATGTTATATACTTATTTCATGAGTAATAAATATCAAATAGTGACCTAAAATTATGGAAATATTCCAGTAACTCCTAAATGTGACTTACAATCCCATTGATGTCAGATATTATGATGTTGATGCACAAAATCATGTAATTTTCCCCATATAGATAATTATGGATTTTAACCCTAAATAAAATGCAATAAATACATACATGCTCAATAAATGAAGGAGTTCAAAGAACATTTTCATATCTATAATCGAAAGATAATATGAAACTTTGATATCAGTTACATGCATAGAATTTAGGAGAAGATGACCCTTAATACATGTTATGAAACCCTAATTTAGGTTATGATGTAACCTAGGGTTAATATGTGCACAAAATGCTATGGAAGCTAATGTTCAAATGATGAACCCAAATATGTAACATTAATGTAAAATAACATCATTAAGATAACTCCAAGATGAGAATACAAGTATGGGAATATCCTAGTAAGATAAGAAAACCCTAGTGAATCATAACTATGGTTAGGATGATGAGAACCTGATGGTGATATGTGATCTTATCTTAACTAGGGTTTGACTATGGATATAGTTGACATTAGGAATATGTGGTTAAGATTGTCTCATGATCAAGGTACGCTGTTACCTCTTACTTAGCTTATTATACGATATGTTTGTGTTATAGTAGTAAATACTTGGAATATGATATTGGATGAAATGATTATTCTTTTATGCTATGCTACTTGAGCTTTCCATACTTATGGCTATGAACACATGAAACATAATACATCTGTTCCATTATATGAAAGCACTATATCTCTTTGGTAAGCATAATGCTAGTGAGTGATCTATCTCTTTGGTAAGTAGATCACATGTAAAATGATTTATCTCTTTGGTAAGCAGATCATAAGGCCTGAATGCATTTATCCCATTGGTAGGCAGATGCATGAGTATATAATGGAAAATGTGCCTAAAATATGTGTTCCCTTTTGTTAATGAATATCTTTGTGCAAGTATAAGCTTTTTCAAATATTTTTTATTATTTCCAAGTTATAGTTTTATCCTATTGCCAAGCTTAGTAATGAGAGGTATATAAAAGATGTAGGCGTAATCAGTACAATATTCTTGAATATTGTGCTGACGTGTACCACATGTAATCTTTTGTTTAGGTTATGGACATGTGCTCTTGAAGAACCAAGATAGTGTGATTGTATGGTGATCTGATGTACAGGTGGACATGCTGTCTTAAGATCATGTTGTTTAGTTGTAGTAAATATATATGTATAAGTTTGTTGTTCAATGTGTAATATCAATTGTTGAAACAATTCATTATGTAATTATATGTTGAATGGTGAACATGTGTTGTATTGTTTTATTATTGTTCATGTGCATGTGCTACCGTTGTTTCCTTCTAACTCCCTCTAATTTTCTCTTTCTTAGCCTAGTGTGTGATGTTTAAATTGGGATTCTTGCTGAGGTGAGGTTTCAATTTGGACATTACACACCAGATTAAGTTTTAGAAAATCTGGGGACATCACAGAAACCCTAATATAAAGATCTGATCATGTGACTCCAAAATAGGGTAAAAGGCGTGAATAATCCCTGATCTAATTATAATAAGATGAAAGTAATCATAATTGAAGAACAAACCTTAGTCATGGGTCATATGGACCAATAGTAATAATATACCCTTGATTTCCTTTTAGGGTGACTTTTATACTATCCTTCTAGACTCTTAGAATTCAGATCTAATAAAATAAGGTACGTGGATCTAAGTATAAGGCTAGTTTTTGCTGGATGATAATTATGAGTAATTTCTTGCATGTACTTGAATACCTTATTGGTTGTACATCTATATGTATTGTCATTTTAGGACTTGAACATTAAGAACACTAAGGAAAGATAATAGAATGTAGTTACTGATGGTTCATTAATCTCCCTATTATAGAGGGAAAGTATTGATGATGACTAGCACCTCCCTAGAGTACATGATATACTGGGAGATCTCTAGAGTACAAGGTACACGGGGAATGATCTCAATAATATATGTTTGTGCTAAGTCCACCATAGTAATACATGTCCATTGAAATATGATTAATAAATTAGGTTTACCTAATTTTACCCCTTAATAATGTTTTCTTTCTTCTACTTCTTTTTCAAGTATTTTAAATATGCCAGCATATTATAGTATATTTGCAACCACGTACCAACATTATATTGATGATTTTGTTTCTCATATTTTCTAGGTACAAGGAACAAGTAAAGCATCTAAAAGTAACAAAATCTATTAAGTAAATGCTCATGGAGAATATCTAGATAGATTGATGTTCCTTATCTCTATTTTCTTTTGATAATTATTTATTTTCCTTTAGTTGATGTATAGGATGTTATGAATCCTATGTACTTCATTTCATAGAATTATTCTCTTCTTCTTTCCAGAATAACATATGTATGACTTTATTCTCAATGGATGTTGTTTTGTGTGACTATTTTAATGGTGCTTGTCAACAAATATCTATCTCCTTTTCATATTTTATTTTACTACCACAATCCCTTTTATTTTCCCTTCTGACATCTTTACATATGAGTGCACACATATCTGGGAATGTCATTAAGGAATGTTTATAGAAATTGGGGTCGTCACAACAACCTTACTGAGCTACCATATAAAAGACATTTTCACAAGCCATAATAAGCAAGGAGAAGATAAGAGAATCACAAGCGAATTGGATCATCCCATAGTTAATGATGAGTGTCTCAGTAAATTCCTAGGTACCAAGATGAAGATGGCTACTTCTGAGTTTTCTGACCCTTTAGCCATCAATGCCAATATAAAATAAAAAATAGAGAAAAATAAGCCATTTTGGTTCTTAAATTTCTTGTTGGACTGGCATGGTTGCTAGGATATCATTATCAAAGCATGGACCACACAAAAAAGGTAATTCTCTATACTCCTTGTCCTGAAAATTGAAATATGTCAAAAATGAACTGAAGTGGTGGTTGTGCAACTATGTTAACATAAAGAATATTCTAGATAAATATAATTGGGAAATGAATGATATAACAACTATCCAAAGGAGGAATCCTTTGGATGATATTCTCATTGTCTGACAGAGAAAACCACCTATGATAGGCTGGAAAATCTGGCAAAAGTTGAGGAGTTGTACTATTGGCAACACAGTAGGATGGAATGGGTTGCTAATGGAGACAATAACACTAAACTATATCACTTTACTTTTAAATATATAGAGGCAATCAACTCTATCATGGAGTTTTATAATTCTAAGAGGAATTTCTTGGAAGATAAACACATTATATCCAACAAGGCCTTATCTTATTTTGAAGGCCTATAAAAATAAGAACAAATGAATTATCAAGTTACTAAAGGAGAATGGATTGATATAGTTAGTGATGAGGATGATGAATTATTGTGTTGGCGTCTTGAGGTCAAAGAAATGGAAGACTTTGTATGGAGCATTAGCACACATATAAGTCACCGACCCAGATGGTTTTAATGCCTATTTGTACACGAAAAATTAAGGCCTATTTGGTAATGATCTTGTTAAAGTTTGGGGGGGGAATGGTCCATCAAGTCAACCATGTTTTCCTTTCCCTCACTCCCAGAAAGGATATAGTTGCACCACCACATGACTTTAGACCTATTCATGTTAATTGATGCTTTATAAAATCATAACGAAGATCATAAAAAAGAGGCTTTCTACAATATTGCCTAAACTGATATCACCCAACTAAGGAGATTTTGTAAAAGAGAAAGCATAGAGGAGTACTCCATGTTGACAATAGAGCTCACTCTTTGACTTCAATGTGACTAGGATTATTCCCTCTGCTTGTATCAAGATTGATATAACAAAGGTGTACTATTCTGTTAGATGGTCCTACCTATGGAAGTGTCTTAATGGCATGGGATTTTACAACACATGGATTGATCTAGTCAAACAATGTGTGGAAACTCCATCCTTGTCTATTACAATTAATGGGCGTTGTGTGAGTTCCTTCGTAAATTCTAGTGGATTGAGACAAGGTGATCACTATCACCTCTTCTATTCTCCATGGCAATAGAAGGGCCTAGAAGGAGAATCAAGAAGGCACAACACTTGAAGGAAATCAAACTATTTTTAGTGAGGAAAACCAAAGTGATGAGTCACTTAATGTTTGTTTATGATGTCCTTATATTTATTGAACAAAGAGAACATAGCCACAACTGGTTAAAATCATCGTCCATGAATTTTGGAAATATTCAAGCATGAAACATAATGCAAACAAGTCACACATATACCTGTCTACTTTCTCTAGGAAGAAGGTGAGGTTAGTTGAAGTAATGGGCATCCAAAAGGGAGAATGACCAACAAAGTATGTAGGCTTCCCAATGGTTGGGGGGAACTTTGAAGACATAACTTTCATGAGTGATTAGACTATCTAAAGGAAATGATCAATAGGTGGACCAAACCAATATTTTGGATGGCAGGAAGAATTTGTCTGATTAAAAATTATGCAATGGGATTAATTGGTTACTGGTATAAACAAGGTGAGGTACCAATCTCATTCTCACACCGTATATAAATCCTTATGTCAAATTTTATCTAGGGTAAACCCATTCTTCATGCTAGAAAAAAGAGATGGGCTTATCCATTGAGTGAAGGTGGTATAAATCTAAAGAAGTTATTGAACCTAGTTGACTTACATATCATGAAAAGGATTAAGACACATTCATGAACAATCAACATGGAGTCTATATGTGAGGAAAAGATATGGTACAAACCTTGGTATGAGACCCAACCATAGTCGGGGGCTCACAGCCATGTGGAGGAGAATGGTTGAGATTTGAAAAAAAAATCTCCAACCCAGCTGATGGTGGCATATGGGAAAAGTGCATATTAGTCCAATATAAAAACTAAGCTTGGAACATCTCTAGCTATCTATGCATCAACTAAGAACAAATTTAACTTCTTATAGAGCTCTCAAGAACTAGCTTTTGACCATAGGAAAAATTGGCAGATGGAAACCATGAGAAGATACCGGTAGTTATCTTTTCCACAATGGTGACAAGAAAAATGGACACCTATTTGGAGAATGTAATTTCTTTAAATATGTGTGGGGGCGATCACAACTAAACCTTAGCATTTAGATGTTCTATCTTCTTCACCTCTGCTTGACTAAAGTGGGAAGGAGTGGTCGTGCTGAAGGAGTTTTGGATATTTAGGCCATTACAGGAGTGTCCATGTCATTTTCAAAATGCAACAAAAGCGAACATGGTGGAAAGGATAGTAACACACTCACTATCTTTAGGAGTCTGGAGAAAGAGACCAAACTTTTATCATACCTACAAGAACAGAGTCAAATACGCTTCTCTTATTGTGTGTAGGAAGTGGGATCTCTTGTAAGCCTCATTATAAAGGCTTCTATTTTTTACGGAGGCTTGTTACTCTCAGCCATCACATATTAAAGTTGCACGCATGGGTGTAGCTTGTACCTTTTTCCCCCTTTACGATGTTGAAAATATATTTACCTAAAACTTTCATAAAAAAGGAGTATAGGCTAGGGAAATACATGGTACATAAAGTTCTAAATTTTGGAGGAGCTTGTTGGAGTTTCCATTATGGTGGAGTTCCATCATTCCGTGATGATCGCAAGCGGTCATAGCATGATTTCTGGTTATCAACTACATGTGTCCATGGACAAATATCCAAGATGAACTACCTGACTCCCTCACACCTTTGTGAATGTTGGAATGTCTTCGAGGACTACCCATGGAGCTTCAAGCCAAGTGAATTAGGTGGAGTCAGTCAATCCCCTTGTTTGTGGTTTGATTCATTAGAGTGGAAATTAGTATCTTGTTAGGGGTCTAAGGGTGTCTCTATAAGAATTTGGGATTCTCTGGGTAGATTGTGCCAGTGAAGTGCTTAAGGGAACTTTATATAGGAATGAAAGTGAGGGTAGAGGTGGTCCCAGACAACCCCAACTTTTTGTGTTTACATTGATTGAATTGGGAATCATAATGATATCTGAAGATAATGCTAGCTATTAGGGTTGGTTGGGTTCGTTAGGATCTCCCAGAGTCAAGGATAATTTTATCTTTCAGAGAGGAAGATCAGAGAGGGTGTGAAATCTCGAGATTTGTTGGGGTTATTTGTTGTCATGGGACAACACATAATCTGGGCGAGGGGGATGATTCTCCATTTGTGGCTCTAAAAGAATCCAGGTATGGAATTAATTGGAATTTAGGGATGATAAGTAAATTGGTTGTTTGGTTGATGAGATCACATGTTGAATATGTGGAATCATCTAAAGTCCCGACTTCCTTGAACTTATTTTTCTCTTATTACATTGATTAATTAAGGATCCATACATCCACTATATAGTTATATGTACATTCACCTAGCCTTCTATCTACCTCAATTGAAGACTCATTTTAAGTCTACAATTTACATTAGTCAACCAAGTTCATTATATTCCTTTTATAATCCTAGTCTAACTATTACATCATATCATTGAACTATGTATATAATCTCTCAAATTTTGAGGATGCTACTATTAAATAAAAGATTTTTTCCCTAAATGCTCCTCACATTTGTCAAAATTCTATAAAAACCCCCTCGCTTATCTCAAATCCCTATATCCCTCTCACTTACATCCTATATTTTAACCAGCCCCTCCAGCCAACTATGTTATGAACAAAGTCAAAAATTTGCTTTTCTAGTTATATATAATACTAAATATGTGTATTATGTTTTGTTATATAAGATAGTAATAACTATTGTTTAAAATTTTATGATATTATACTTTTTAATGTAAACTATATTTTTTGTATTGATTATTTTCATTTGGAATCATTTTAGTAAGGCAAACTCCGTTATTAATTCCAATGAATTGATCGTACCATACTGAATTTTTAAGGCTAGAGCTCAAGCTATATTTTTAATCATCTCAGTGATCTATTCTAGTTTTGTCAAAATTGAAATTTAGGTCAGTTTCAGGTTGAAAAATATAGATGGCATTTATTGACAGTTGTTCCGGAACCGACGAAGATACATACTTTTATATTCTATCCAAAACCAAGAACTGGCCTAGATTATTGAAGTCAGAATCCAAAACTATCCCATTTTTTTAATTGTGAAACCCAAAACTGGCCTATATCCAAATCTAGATCAACCATATAAATTTATGGAAAAGTTAACTTCACAAACTATGTTTTTCTTCTGCAATATAAAATGAAAATGACTCAAAATTTAATTTATCAGAACCTAAATCCGACGTGGTTGGGTGGGGTCCAATGTGGCCAATCCCGGGAGGGGTTCCTCATTATAAAAAAAATGACGTGATTGTGAATATTAGAACGTAGTACCGATCTAGGTTTATTTTGTCTTAACTCAATCAAAAATATAAGTAAAAAGTTTGGTCTAAACTACCCATGTAACCATGTAATAAAACTGCTGGGTTCGCTATATAGGTTGATTAGAATCCAAGTCAGAATCATTTTTGTATTTTAATTTAAACAATCCAGAACATCATATGTATCAAATTTAACAACCCCTGGTCCATTTTGGGTTTGGATAAAGTAATTGAAACTCATATTTGGGTTGATTCGAGGTCTGACTGCTAGAAAATCCATTCACCATCTACTAACTTGAAACTATCTCATATTGAACAACTTGACAATCATAATAATCTGTATGCGACCTGCTTGAAAATATAACTTTGGATTCTAGTATTTTGGCTTCTAGTCTTGGAGCTTATCTTACCTGGTGAGCCCGAAAATAACTACTCAATATAAACAATATATTAACATCAAATAGTTAATAAATTAATAGTTTTTACTATTTTATTAGCTAAACATTATGATTTGTCATATAATTAGTTGCGTAGGCTAAAAGGAAAGTAGAAAAAAAGAGAATGACTTAGCATCATTTCTAATAGGAGGGTGAAGGTAGGAATTCAGGTTGAAAGAGAGGGAATATTAAGGATTAGAGATTTGAGAGGGGATTTTAAGGATTAGAGATTTGAGAGGGGATTTTTTTTAATATTGACAAAGGTGAGGGGGCTTTGGGGAAAAAAGCTTGAAACTGAATGATAGTTGGAGGGTCTCACACCCCTTTGTGTTTAACTTCCTTGATCCTAAAAAGAAATTAATTAGATAATATTAAACTATATTACATTATCATGTCGAATGTCATTTATACATATAATATCTTCATATTTCCAACCAACTTGATAGTACACTGTTCAGTAGTGGATGAAGAAATAGCCCAAATCTAAATAGAATGTTTAGCTATTTTAAATATTTAAATGTCATGTTCCTCATTTTTATTCTCAATATGGCATGTTTGTGGGCCAATACGTCACAAATTGGGGACATATTGCCCTCACCCTAGGGTAATGCATCCGCTCAGGTGACACATTGCTCTTCTATAGGATCAATACGCCCCCAATGGGGATGCATTGCCTTTTTTATTTTTTTACATTATTTTTTTAAATATTATACCATGTAATGAATTATGTATCATAATATTTTTTAATAAGTACAATATTAAATATTGTACAAATAATAAGAAATAATAGTTATTAATACTATATTAAAATTATAAGTAATATATATAACTATTTGATACAATACTAAAACAAAACATATATAAAAAATATTAAACCAATATATACGAAATATATAATGCTTTACATAAAAAAATATATACTATTTAAAAAGATTATACAAACACGATATTACATGTATGAAATAAGATTAATAAAATACAATTGTTCATTAATAATATGTATCATATGTTTTGTTTCAATTATGTATTATTATTTTTCCCTTATATAATTATTAATAAAAACAATTGGTCGTTAATAATATATATCATATATTTAATTATATCTTTTATCTTATTTTATCTTTAGTTGTATTTCAGTAAGGTATAAAACATATTATTAATAAAATAAAATTGTTTATTAATATATTCAGATGACTTTCTACTCTACCAAAACCTGTTCGATAAAAAAAATTTCGCTAGTCAAAGTAGGGAAACATTTCTTTTAAAAAAGTTTTACATTAAGTTCAAAAAGAAAATTGTCTTTTTGCAAAAAAACTTAAATAGCATTTTTCGCTATTTGAAGTACCAAAATAGCATGTTACAGATTTTAATTTCAAATATGACAAGTTTGGAGGCTAATATGTCACAATTGGAGACGTATTGCCCTCTACCAGGATAATGTGTCTGCGTCGGTGAGGAATTGCAATACCAAAAGAGTAATAGGTCCCGAGTGGGGACGTACTGCTTTATTTTTTTATTTTTAAGGTTATTTTATAAATATGATACCATGTACTGATTTATGTATCGTATTTATTTATTTTTTAATAAGTATATTAGTTAAAAATTATAAATATTTATTATAATTATTTAAAATAATTAACGTTAATAAGATATCATAGTCATTAATTCAAAATATAAAAAGTATATATATATATATATATATATATAATTGATTGATACATATACTAAAATAATATTAAACCAATATATACGAGATATATAATACTTTATATAAAAATATATATAATGTAAAAATTATACAATCACGATTAGATATATAAAATAAGATTAATAAAATACAATTATTCATTAATAATATGTAGCACTTCTTTTGTTTTAGTTGTGAATTATTATTTTTCTTTGTACAATTATTAATAAAATATAATTGCTCATTAATAATATGTATCATATATTTAGTTATATTTGTTAATCTCATTTTATCTTTAATTTTATTTCATTAAGGTATAATACATAGTACTGATAAATACAATTTTTTTAAAGCAGTGTAAAGATATTACAAAAATCATTACCAAAAAATGATTTTTATTAGTAGTATATATTATAAGTGAATGAAATATAATTAAAAATAAAATCTAATTCATAAAATATAATTAAGTATATGATACATATATTAATTAACAATTGTATTTCATTAATAATTGTATAAGGAAAAATAATAATACACACTGAAACAAAAGATATGATACATATAGTTGATAAAAATTTGTATTATGTTAAAATTATTTTATATATATAATATCATGATGATATTATTTCTTTTAGTATTGTATATTTTGCTTTACGTAAGGTATCATATACTTCGAATATATTTGTTTAATATGCAACTATATATTTTGTTTTACTATTGTGTCAATCAATTTTATATATTATTATTTACAATTTAGTATTATGTATTAATATCTATTATATCTTATTACCTTTATTTATTTTAAGTTATTATAATAAATTTATATATTTTAACTAGTGTACTTACTAAAACAATAAATAAAGATGACACAAATCATTACGTGGTATCAGATTTTAAAAATAACGTAAACATAAAAAAATAATGCATCCCACGGGAGAACTACTGCTCCTATAGGAGAGCAATGCATCACCCGCGTGGACGCATTGCTCTAGTAGAAGGATACATCCCCAATTTTGACGTATTGGCCTCCAAACATACGATGTTGGAAATTAAAATCGGAAACATATTATTTTGGTATTTATAATAGCTAAACATGCTATTTAAACTTTTTGGTTGAAAATATATGGATTGACATACCATTTCGAACAATTTAAAGAAGAAGTTGTCACCTTTGACTCTGGAATGTAGGCGATATGGGATATATCGGTAAAAGCAATATAAGTAGCTGATTAAGGTCCATTACGACCAGTGATGAAATGACTCTTGGCGTTTTCGATAATCTATTTCTCCCAATTTCCGTCTGCTCCACGATAAGGAACATGTCATAAGCGATTTCCAAGTCTTGAAGTTATAAACACACCCATACAAGTCTATCCTTGCTTCCTACACACAGTGCAGCGACGTAACAAACAAGAAGTGGTGGGCGGCACATCCATCACTCCAACCCATATACAACCTGTCAAATTTTGATCTGAATCTTAACCACAGCACCTTGGGCAAATCATTTTGGAAGAATGTAAGGTGAGGAGGTGGCTGTACGTGCTCTATATATGTAATACTATTAATTACCTACGTCTTGTGGAGCCGGTGCCAAAGGAGATTGAGATGGACGTGCCGTGGCTTATATTATTAATATTCTCACTGGACAGAGTCGTAGCCCATGGCGGTGGAGAAGAGAACTAGATTCATGTATGCTGTTCCTTAGGGAGAGACAAATTGATATGTGTCTCACCAAGCCACACGGGCACACTTTTGTTTTCTTAGGGGCGGATCTTCTTCAAGCTATCAATGATTTCTGCATATGTGAGGGGCAAGGGGCAGTTTATAGGAGGAGAATTCGGAACAACTAACTGTTATACGTTTATAGCTATACTCTTGTGCAGGTACAGCATTTTGAGAGGTTTACTTTTTGTTTTTGTGGAGTCCCAAATCGTATAACCTTTGTTTGAGGCTGAATGAAGGGGCTATGAATCTTAGCCATGGAAAACAATCAGGTATGGTAGTGCTAAAGGCCACCTCGGCACATCTGGTGTTACATCAGTTTTCCGCTATGGTTGAGGAATATTGGTGTCAAAGACAGGGGGACCCTTTGGAGACGTAAGACAGCTAATTGACGATGCTGGTACAGCGTGGAGTAGTAAGTGGAACACTTGTCTTTTGGGGCGACCTGAGGAAGATTGTTAGAGAAGAAGGGGAAGGGCATAGCAGTAGGGGTCCAGGGTCCAAGGTCCCCAATCTAGTTAATTTTCCCCAACTTCGCGACAAAAGCACGGCGCTCATATAGAGACACACCACCTCTGCAATTCAAGTGTCGAGAGCTTTTACTCAACATAGAAAAGCCGAGAGGAAGAGCTTGTGGCCAGCTAGGTTCATGACCATATTCCGAGCTTACTTTGCTCTGTGCATGACCCTAACTGTACTGAAACTGATTGCTTCGTAACACAGACGTGTATGGGCGAGGCAGTAGGTAATCCATCCATCCATCCGACTTGGGGGACAGTAGGATTGCATGGAGTTTCGGCGTTTCACATCAATTCACGTCGGCTTTTGGAAATCCTCTACTCACCTCTCTTGTCTATCTCGTCCATTGCCCACTGACTCTTCTTTATGAAGATTGAGGAGGGAGCGACAGGGAAGGAAAAGGACGATGGTGACTGGATTGGAGGACGGCGTACAATGTTGTAAAGAAAAAGAAAGGAGATGGACCAGAGCCAGAAGCAGAAGATGTCGTTTGCGAGGAGTAAAGAAGAAAGGCTTGTATTAAAAATTTATGTATCATTAGGAATGGTGATGGGTGGATGGGCCATGGACGCAATGACGAAGTTGCATAAAGGCGGAGAAGTTGGAAAAGAGGCAAGGAAACAGCGGGAAACCCCTCACCACAAGGATTAAATGAATTACGCACTCAGAGCTACACGTTTGTGGGGTTGAAGCTGCATCTTAATCCGTGGTGCTCTGCAGGTCGATCGAGATGGGGAAGAAGAGGTAGGAAAGGGAAGTCGATATGGATGGTGAGAGGATCAATAAAGACTGCAAAAAGTCCACAGCATGGAACTCACCACGAGAACAGGAGTGCGTGGTATTGGCAAACTCTTTTGTTATAGATTTCAAGAGCTGGAGGGTGGGGTTGTCTAGGTCCCCCCAGTTCTTCTAGTACGTATGCACTCATCCGATGGATGGTCCGTGAAGGCCAAGTTGAAACGTGAGAGGGGCCTGTTGATTGCGCTGGTGTCTGTGTCTGCATATCTTCGTGATGGTTTCTGGTCCCGTAAATGGTCTGTATAGCATATCTCATAATTATTTGTCATAGTCTCAGTGGTGGTTCCTGTACGCGTACTGCAAACTTGATATGGGGTGGTGAATACCAATGTTGGTTGCACTTCAATTATCACGCTCGGTAGCCGTATCCCCTTGACGTACACAAATTGACTAGTGGGAAGAAACAGAGCAGGTTATGGGAGCTGCAGTCCCTGCATCAGTGGAAACTACTCATTCCATGTCTCTCTGAATTACTTACAGAGGTGAAGGATTGCACACAGAGAAACGCAAGAGAAGAAGTATTTACCAGACAGAGTATCCACCACACACTACAAACGAAGCCTTGCATAGCTTAGAGTACCTAGAGTATTTCTTCATATGGTTCTTTTTTTGGTATTCTTCTCTTTGTGAGTATTCTAAACCTTGGATGAGACTCCTTAACCCGTTGGCGTTGTGGTTCGTTCTGTCTGACGTTTCAGGGTTTTTTGCTTGTGCGGGCCTGCGGGGTACCGGTTGAACTTAACCGGTATCTCCTGCTGAGGGTGGTGCCGCAGTTCGCACATTCGAATTTTGAAACATGTTGGTTCAAGCTCGCATATTCGAATTCTGAAACATGTTGGGTCAATACATGGAGGACTTATATACGTCTCTGTGTGCTTGCAATAAGTTTAGCAGCCTCCTTGAAACTAAAATATTAATTTAAAAAAACCTCCTCGTTTAACCCAAAAAATGTTTCTCTAGGTTTGCTCCTAGAAAAGTCGGCCACCGTTTCTTGTGCAAACTATATGTTCAAATTTAATGGACAGTAAAAATGAATGGCCAAGGTATTGGAGACTACGCTTCCAGTTTTGGATACCATCCAATTGGGTGATGGTCAATTGTAAAGCTGCACATTTCCCACTAAATTCTGTTTTTGAGCAAGAATTTAAAGGAAGCCCAATCTAGCAACCGAAAGAAACATCAAAGCAAGAGCTGATAACCAACAGGGGTCCGTCATGCAATTTGAGTTCTTTTCTTGACTTTTTCTTCCTGTACTCATTTTGTAGCATAAATCATTATCTCATGCAAAATGTAATCTGTTTTGACAGTCGTTCTTAATCTAGACTTTAGGAAGGACATAGAGGGGAGGAAAATCATAGGTGGAGCCAGAATGAGAGACAAAGCATGACAAATTTTAGAGTTTATTATACTAAAGAACAAATATAGGAAGGAAACTTCCTCCTTAATTTTGTTCTTTAATATGATAAAGTCCAAAATTCGTCTTGCTTTGTCTTTCATACTATCTTCACATGGCAGAACTCTAAAAGGACATAGACTAGAACTTCTCCGGAAAATCGACAGCGCTACATAGAGGGGTCTATCTATATTTGCAAGCTTATTGTGTACTAATAACTACGGTAGTCTGAGATACCTAGAAAGCTCTAACCACTTCCTAGAACACCTACAACGACATAGTTTGAAAGATTTTGATCATCCTCCAGTTTGCCGATAATGCACTACTTTTCTCTGGACCAACAATGTCCAACGCCATTAGTATGAAATGCATATTTGCCATCTTCCGGTAATTCTATGGGAATAAAATTTCCACCATCTCTGCACTTTTTTATAGAATAAACAAAGAAGAGATCCTTTAAAACATATCATCCTAGGGTGTGCATAAAGTTCCTTCTGCAAGCGAATATGTGGACATTACGTTGTCACATTATTAACAAAATAAGTTATAGGATCCAAGGTTTGTGAAAATTTTCTTATTCCCGCCATTTAGTCCAGAGATTCTTGACATTTTTGTCGGATGCATGCCCTAGGTGCCATCAGAAACAAGTAGGGAGTAAACTTCATCCACGGTTATTCGAAAGAAAACATAACAAATATGTCTAATAGCTTCGTGCATGACATGTACAATGAATTATATTCAACTGATGAATGATCATATTCATTGTTGAAAATGTTAAATAATACATGCTAGAAAACTTGGCTAGACTTTTTATTACCACAAATAGAATGTATACAATCTTATCAAATAAAATTAGAATACAGACATAAAAAGTTAAATATCCAATGTGATGGAAGACATCCTAGAGTAGACTTGTCCATAGCAAGTACCCTTCCTTTCAAAATAAATCTTCAAGCTTGTAATAATTATAAATGGATAGTCATTCAAGTACTTTTATAGGACTGATAAGTTAGTAAGGTGTCATGTCTAGTAAGGATTAGAATCACACACACACACATGTTCACTTATAATTTAACTTCACAAATGATAACTACCGCATATCCAGTCCTTCAACCAGAACACATATTACCAAAAGAAATGAAACTCTGAGACTCATAATCAAGAAAAGTACTAGTCTAATTTAAAATTGTGAAGTTGTTTCCTTAATGAAAAATAAGTCCAATCTCATTTGAAACATGATTTCCTCATTCATAAACATTATGTTGTAATGTTGCACATACACTTTAAGACATTGAACATAACTTAACTATAATCCATATCTAATCACACTTTTTTGTGAATGACCAAGGATTTAATTTGTTCATCCTAGGCTTCTGACCCATGAAAACAAGCATTCCAATCACTTAATGTGGTTCTACTCTGAGTCCTCACTAACAATGTTGGAGATGAATCTAGGGCTATTAAGCCACCCGTTAGACTTCCTATAATGTTTTATGGTCCATATATGTAAGGTATTGAAGAGTGTATTGTATTTTCTTCTAATGAAACAAATGATCTACTTGAAGTAAGGATTTTTCATGCTCAATGTGTTTGCATCACAATTTGTATTTTAATGGTTCTTCAATTTTTCTTAAATGCATCTTGTTTGCCTATTGGCTATTAGTTGCAAAAAATACATGTGCATTATAGATCCTACCTTCAGTTAAGCTCAGTTGAATCATTTCAATTCATCTTCAATGATGTCATTACCATTTTTTTAAGCATCATATAATGTATTTCATTAAATTGCCCTTAAGAATGAAGGTCGTGGCAACAATGTTTTTTCTATTCATAATTGAAGCATCTAAATTTATCCCCATCATCCCTATGGGTGGTCCAGTCCATTGCACTACCCATCCATTATCAGTTGTTGATGGATGACTATCACCTCCCAAAACAGATTAATACAGAAGTGCCTCAATTCTAATGAGCTTGAAGATGTTGCTCAATTTTTCTATTGAGTGGTGAAAGACTTGATGACATGTATTCTGCCATGTTTTTGACACCCAAACAATGAACTAGGTAGGGAAATACTATTGATGTTCTCTTGTTGATATTGGACGAGACCCATGGGCTAACCAACTATTGAGGTGTGGCAACACATCCCACTATCACATAGACAGCGAGGTGCTACGTGAAAACATGCGAAAAACACCATAACCACTAATTTTAAAAAACACAGGTTAATTAAAACCGATTGCAGAAAGCAGATAAACTGTGAAACTATTACATATAGGTCCTCGTCTTGCAAGAAAACATGTTATATAAACATTTACGAGCCTTGATATGTGTCCACAGCTTGGAGAAACAGTTGTCTTGTCATCACATGAGTTCATCACCTGTTATATATACATAAAGTCCAACATCCAGCCAACAACAGGACATACAAAACATCAACAACTATACATCATGAAACAATGTCAAAACGCTCGCAAGGACCTGAGAGAATAGGGATGACTCTAGACTCTACTACAAAATGCCAAAATAGCAGCATGTCCATCTCTTGCCTTCTACTGCTCAATTTGCTGCTCGGCCGCAACTCCCCGACCACCACCACGCCTAGCTCGAACACCTGAAAACCAGCGGGGTGAGACAATTGAACATTGTCCCATCGAGAAACATAACTCCCCGCCAAAACTATAAAACCAAAGAAGGTAAAACAACAACAACAGATAACTGGTAAAGGTATAACAAGAGCAGTCTTTATAGCAAAGTTATTTGTACTATCAAGATTACCAGGTTGTTCATAAAACATGTCACCAATTATCTCTTTATGGAACATGATTAACAAGATAAGATATATTGCCACATAACAAGAGGAACATATAAATAACTGCAAGATATAGCAAGATTAACTACAGAAGCAAGGCTTCAACCAATGTTCCATGTTTTGTCTTAAGCAGTAACCACTATACGGCTGGATTACGTATTATTATGCCTTGAGGAAGTGAGCCGTACCGCTCAAATCCAACCTTTGGTTGCGAAACCCAAAGCAGTGCCATACAAGGTCAATGGAAGAGTCGGACACCACGAACTTTCCCCTCGTGGTCAGTGCACGAGAACCAAAGCAGGACCACAGTCTCATGCTCAAGTGGCCTTAGCCACAGGGTCAGCTCCATAGGATACCCTTCCTCTAGCCCGCCTTGGTACAGGTCACGGCGCTAGTATATCTGAGCCATGGGCCTGTTCACGGTTCTTTGAGCCATGAATGCATTCATGCTCTTCATATCACATATCTGGAGCCATGGGCCTGTTCACCATGCTCATCACATATTCCGAGTCTGCAACCACAGCTGCACTCATTTCCCTCTCTATTTGAGGCTAGGAGAAACCTCGCATATTCAAAAATATGTGCTCCGGGTTAACCCGTAGGAGAACCTATTTCACCATCACCAACTCCTGACGATGATGGATCTATGGCCAGGGAAAACTACATGATATATTTCACTGTGATTAATTAGTATCTTTTATATGGATTGCAAGATTCAACCAAGTTGTATAACATGCAAGCTATAACAGGAAGTAAAAGGTCAACATTATGCTTTTATTGTAATCACATCATCCTGATCCATCACAAGGATCCAACATTACATGTTATTACTTGACATCTTGCCAATCATCCAGATCCATCTCAAGGATCATCACATACCATGGGATTTCAGTCCCTCATCATATATTACCACTGCCTCTCAAGGCTTCATCATCATCCTGGGGTAGCAATCCCAAGTACTGTTAGCCAGACACATCATACATGTTATCTCATCATCAAGAGTAACTATCAAAGCAATGTTACTCATCATATATTCCTTATAGCCTTTTACTTGTCTAATCATCACCTGCATGGTTAGTGTACACAATAATCGTAGGCTTTAACAGAAAGATCATGCTATCAATATAGGGTGACATTAATAACTATATACTTTATCAATCATGCCTCAACTTGTGATCATGAGCTTAGGTTTCATCATAAGGCAAACCATATTACATGCTTACCATTATCTGAGCTTTATACAGATAATCAAGATGATCACATACATGGGTAAAGACATATGTGTTACATAAACAAGCTTTACCATATTAATTACCATTCAGCATGTCGATTTATATGAGGGGCAAGACTCCCACTAAAAGAACCACAAACCCTCACCATAGGGGGTATCAGGCAAGATACCCTCATCTATGGGTGATATCAGGAAACATAGAAACCAACCATATCTGTGCGCTTCAAAGGTAACATGCAACACATGTCGTGCACATCTACAACGCAGTGTCGTGTGCAAAGATAACGGCCAAGGGCCTGCCGTGCAGCTAGGTGCATCGGGCAACATGGTGTCGGGTTGGTGTGACGCGCACCCTGTCATGCACTCACAAGGGGTTAGTGTGACGCCAGTCACAACTACTAGAAATGCCTACCTCAAAGCACAACAGCCCCAAACTACATCTAAGACAGGTGTGTATCGGACCAGGTACTCCACAAGAGGTATCGTCCAGAGGTACAACTCAAATTTCTATCAAGGGACCTATCGTGCAACTAAATAAACCATGACCTAACGGCCGTCACAAGGTAGAGTGGTGGTGTGACACCCGTCACAGAGACCAAGAGTATCATCCATCACAACCACCATAGCCTGTCGTCCAAGGTGTTAGGTCAAGAGGGCTGTCGGGCAACACCTCCCCAAGCTCATCACAACCGGGGTGCAACTCACAAGATCGTCACAAGGTCAGGGACCAAGATATCGTCCACCTCAACCACAACATATCGTCCAAGGTCAGACCAAAGGAAGGACATCGGGCATCACCACCAACAACACCATATCGGGCAAGACAAGGAACAACTCTAACAAAGTTCACAACCACCACAAAGCTCACCCTTCAAGTCCAAGGTGAGAGGAGGGTGTTGCTCAAGCTACTAGAACACAAGCTCACCTCTCAACTTAAATGAGAGAGGAGTGTTGCTCATAATTCTAGAATTCAAGCTCACTCCTCAAGACCTAGGAGAGAAGAGAGTATTGCTCACCAAGAAACCCATGGTTCGACCAACAAGAACAACTTAGCAAGAAACAAAGCTAGCAACATATAAGAACATGAAAGGAGGTAGTATGTTAGGGTTAGGAGTTATGCAACCCGCCTTAAGCAAGCTCCAAGCTCCAAGGAAGAAGAAAGCTCCAAGGCAGGATCGGCCACCAAGCTAGCTCCTCCAAGGGTGTCGTCCACCAAGCTTGCAAAGGAGAAGGGTATCATGCACCAAGGTAGAGGAGAAAACCAAGAGACTAAAGGATCCCTAGAAAGAGGAAAAGAACACATATATAGAAGGGAATGGAGGAGAAAACAAGGTAGAACAAAGCAAGGTGTCGCCCACCTAGGGACACTTGTCCTAGTGCACGAGCCACCACTCTAGCAAGCCCTAAATACATGTCTAAGGTCATTGCTACATGCAAGCATCAAGCACCAAGTGTCCACTAGTGGTGACACAAACGAGGTCAAAGCTTGGTCAAAGGTCATGGGCGACACACCTGGGCGATACACCTCCAGCATGGGCAATACACCCTGGTCATCACAAGCTCAGGCCGACACAAACACTTTTTGCCCAACACAAGGCCCAAAGGAAACAAAAGCAAGGCACCACAAGGCCCAACAAGCTCAACCAAGCCCAAAGGAACTCAAGCCACGAGCCCAAACCTTCCTCTCTACACTAGAGGAAGCAAGGAGAGAGAGGAACACCTCACAAGGTGACAAACTTGCCCACAAACCCTAGACTTGGGTTATTTGCAAGTAGCACCTCCAACTCTCAACAAAGCATAACCAAACCCTAATCACCACTAAAGGTGATTAGCAAGCAACTAAGCATCAGGGTTAAGCAAAACAAATAGGGTAAACCCTAACGGAGGTCAGGGTCCTTACATGAGGGATCGTATTATTGTTTGTAAAATGTTGGGCATGTGTCCATACCTTCCAAAGCTTAGCACAATCCTACAGGACATGCATGATTTTTATCTCCTTCAATCCACACCTAGGGTATTTGGAATCTTTAGAGAATTCACACCACATGAGGTTATAGTTTGTCTTCAAAAAGGAAAGTCCCATTCTTGATAATTGTCTTTCTCAAACTGTGTAAACAAACTCCAAGTATGAATTGTTTACTCGAGAGGAAGCATGCATGACAGTCTAGATAAGTTTTGACAAGTTGAGGGATTTTTAGGCTCCACATTGTTATCCATTGCCTACACTTTTTGTAGCTATGAGGTTTTGCATCTTTTCATAAACTAACCTAGAGGAGAAGTATATATTTGTATCTGTAGTATATGAAGCTTCATCCTAGCCAGTGCCTCATGGAAGTGGAATCATAGACATTATATTAGTGTGTGTGTTGTTTTTGAACACCAACAGGTGAAATTTGCATCACATTCACCCTCTATAGTCACCATAGATCCCACATTCAAGTATACTAGGTTCGAATGTAAACATTTTGTTAGCAGAAGTTAAGATTTCATCTAGGGTTGTAAATAGGTAGGGTATTGCCCATTTACCCACCACCCATGCCATGTAGGTAGAAGAAGGGTAAGTATATATTTTACCCACCACCCATTTACCCTTTACTAACTTTACCCACATCTAAAGACGGTACGGTAAGGGAGAAACTGTACCCTATCCTCTTAACCCATTTACCCATTAGTATATGGTCTAATTAATAATGTTAGATCCAAATACATGTATCAATGCTACTAATATCCCTAATTAGTATCTCCACTACATTCTTAATTTATAGAATTGTAATTCCCAAAACTTTAGTAAATGATTGTTATCATGTCACACATTTTATAGTCAGATACTAAAGAGAAATTTGAATTCCTATGTAAGATACAATATATTAAAAGGATTAGTCCTTGTTTGTAAGAAAATGTTTGGTAAAATATTACCATTTTTAGTGTATACTACCAAAAACATAATTATTACCATCAAAGATTAGATTAAGGAGTGGTTGGTGTTTGATGTAGGAAATATCATATGAAACAATTACTAAAAATATTATATATCTATCTTGATGTTGTTTTACTCGTTTCACCTATTACCCGACCCATTTACCCTATGGATAAAATGGTGCAGGTAATGGTAGAGTAAAGGTTTTTAGGTTAAGGGTAATTACCCTACCTATTAGCTGCAAGTTTGATGCGGGTAAGGGTGAGGGTAAGACTTTACCCTCACCTACCCTACCCATTTACATGAAAAACACTAGAGCGGGGTGAATAGGGTTTTATGATGATTTTAAAAATTATTTAAGCAAACAACCACAAAGAGATTAGAGAAGGAGACAAAGGCGTTTAGAGTGGTTCCACCCTTAGAAAAAACTAAGGGAGTCAGTCCACTACCCAATTGTTTCCAATTGAGATTTTGAGAGAACTTGTATTTTATTACCTTTTTGGGGATGTTACATAAAATACAACTACCTTCACAAATCCCAAAGTCATCTCACCAACTCTGGAGCATCCTTCACTTGAAGTAACTTCAAGCTCCCCCTTGAAGTAGCCTTCCTCCTTGAAGTAGCTTCCCATTGAGACCTTCTAGAAGTAGTCTAAAGTTTGCCGAGCTACCTTCTCCACCTGAAGAATCTCCTGCAACCTCCTTTCCGTAGCCTCCAACCTAGGAGTAGCAAAGGAGAAAACAAGCAATAAAAGGAACAAGAAAGAAGAAGGAAAAATACACTTTACCACTTAAGCAGAAGGCTTGAATCCTATATCAAGCATTTTGATCTCCTAACCAATGTGTATGAACGTGAAAGTGTAGTGGATAGGAGATGCTAGCCTATGGGACACAAAATCTCAGCTTATGGAAATGTATTGTAAGTGAAGGATTGCTCAATTGCTCACAAGAGTTGATTCTCAATTGCAAGTATGTGTACTCATGTGTGTTTAGGTGTCCTAAGGCATGTCCTATTTATAGGAATGGCCTAATAGTGCTTAGGGATGTTATAGACACTTTCTAGGGTGTTCTTAGTGCTCAACTAGCTGTTCGGTATCCACTTACGTTTGTAACGACTAGTTGATTAATTCTGAAAAGTGCAGACAAAACCTTTCTCGGTCAAGAAATTTGTCGATCGGGAGTCTCTCGGTTGAGAACTACGTTGACTGAGGGAGTGTCTAGGGAAAGTGTATTGTAATGTTCAACTCAACTCCCAACCACTTTTTCCCACCAAGTCTAACGACTATAGAACCTGCTCAAGGAATAGACTTTGGTGAATCTTGGTCGAGAAGATGTTCGACCGAGTGTGTCTCGGTCGAGAAGTAGAGAAGTAGTTTGACCGAGAGAGTCCCTATTTTAGTGTATCTAGACATGTACTAAGTGTATGTATCAAAGTTCCATTGTGATGTTATTATAGGGGATGACCTATCTAAGTGGTGTGAGTGGATAGGGAAGATCAAAATGCTTGATTTACATGATATCAAAGTACTTGTACATTACATACTTGTACAAGTTTTTACATTTGATTATAATCATGAAAATAAAGCAATTTTAGAAAATTGATCTTCCAAGTCTTTGCTATCCACCATATTATATGCTTATCCCTGAAATACTTAAATAGCAAGTTAAAACCACAAGAATGAAATATTTTCCATTTTCAAAACAAATGGATTTTAATGATGTCCATTTAGCCAACAATCTCCCCCTTTTTGAAGATGAAAAACATTTCTAAATATGAATCAAATAAGCTTAAATCATATTGAGTTTCATACCTGAAGTTTACCTTGTGTGTACCTTCTCTTGTTTATGAAATGTGTGCTTATTATTCCCAAAGAAGTGTGGAACATAAAATCCAACTCTTTAGGGAATATAACAACATTTGATATAAAGCCAAGAGAGTATGTATGAAACTCTTTGATTAAGTATTTAAGATTTATATTATTTCTCCCCCATTGTCATTTCAAAAAGATAACCACTAAAAACATGTTTTAAGACTCCCCCTTAATTAGTGCTCCCCTATAATATGATGATTAAAAAAAGCTAAAAGATGTCCATTTCTGGCCAAAATGTAAGTGTCGGAGAAAGAAACTGATTTTAAGAAGGAGAAACACAAATGTCAAAGAAAACATCTATTAAAGGAGTGATAAGTAATTTCTTTCTTATGTAATTAAATTGATCCAATGGAAGTGGTTTTGTGAAAATATCAGCCAATTTATCTTCTGTATCAACATGATGAAGGGATATGTGTTTCTTGGAAATATGATCCCTTAGAAAATGATGATGGATTTCAATATGTTTGGCACGGATGTGTAAAATAGCATTATGTGCCAAGTTTATAACACTAGTATTATCACAATAGGTAGGTGTAGATGAAAATGTAAAACCATAATCATTTAAAACTTGTTGCATATAAATCACTTGAGCACAACAAGACCCGACTGCCATATATTCAGCTTCAGTGGTAGAAAGGGCAACCATGTTTTGTTTCTTGCTAAACCATGATACTAAGGATCATCCTAATAAGAAACAACTTCCACTTGTTCTCTTTCGGTCAAGTGGACAACTAGCGTAATCAACATCGGTATAAGCTGTCAAATCCAAAGATTGTCTTTTAGGATACCATAAACCATAGTTTGTAGTGTCAGCTAAGTATCTTAGAATCCTTTTGACAGCTTGAAAATGAGTTTGCATGGGTTTTGATTGAAATCTAGCGCAAAGTCCAATGGAAAACATGATATCCGGTCTAGAAGTGGTTAAGTAGAGCAAACTACCAATCCTGGCGCTATACAAAGAATCATCAATGGGTTCCCCATTTTCATCTTTGTCAATTTTAGTAGAAGTGGCCACTAGTGTGGTAGCATGTTTGCAATGCTCCATTCCAAAATGTTTTAAAAGTTCATTTATATACTTCTCTTGTCTTATAAAAATCCCAGCAGGCGTTTGCTTTATTTGAAAACCAAGAAAGAAAGTCAATTCTCCCATGTGACTCATTTTAAATTCCTTTTGCATAATATAACTAAATTGTTTACATAAGAATTCATTTTATCCACCAAAGATAATATCATCAACATAAATTTGAAAAACTAGAAAGTCGGATTCATATGTTTTGAAAAATAAAGTCGAATCTGAATTTCCAATTGAAAAAATATTATCAAAGAGATAATTTTTTAGCCTTTCATACCAATTTCTAGGTGCTTGTTTTAACCCATAAGCGCTTTCTATGATCATATTTACCAAGAATTTCAAAACTAGGTGGTTGGGAAACATATACTTCCTCTTGTATTATTCCATTTAGAAATGCACTTTTTACATCCATTTGGAATAGTTTGATGTCTTTGTGGGAAGCTATAGCTAGTAGCATTCTAATGGCTTCAAGTCTTGCTATGGGTGCATAAGTTTCATCAAAGTATATTCTTTAAAATTGATTGTACCCTTGTGCTACCAACCTAGCTTTATTTCACACTACTTTCCCAGCTTCATTCAATTTGTTACGAAAAACCCACTTAGTTCCAATAGTGGTTTTATCTTGAGGTTTAGGAACTAAGTCCCATACATCATTCTTAGTAAATTGATTTAATTCTTCTTGCATGGCCATTATCCAATAATCATCTTTTAGAGCTTTAGTTACCTTTTGGGGTGCAATTATAGATACAAATGCCATGTTTGCAACATCTCAAAAAGAGGAATGGGTTTTTACTTTATCATTAGGATTCCCAATTATTAGTTCTTGAGTATGATCTTTAATTAGTCTAGGAATGGGTTTTTGTGTCTCAATTTTTTGATCATTTTCAGTATTTTAATCATCTTTAGTTGATATGTTAAGATCTTCAATTTGATGAGTAATATCAACTATGTCATTATCTTCAACATTTTGTTTTAGTTCTTCATGAAAAGTAATGTGAATTGATTCTTCAACTTTTCTAGAGATGGTGTTGTATATTCTAAATGCTTTTCTAGAAGTTGAATATCCCAAGAAAAAGGCTTTTTGTGATTTAGAGTCAAATTTGTCTCTATCATCCTTTGTGTTTAAGATATAGCAAGTTGAGCCAAAAGTGTGAAAATAATCAAACCTTGGTTTCTTATAAAAAATGAGTTCATATGGTGTTTTCTTCAAATAAGAGTGTATGGTTACTCTATTTAGCACATAACAAGCTGTGTTTACAGTTTCATCCCAAAAGGTTTTAGAGGTATTATGTTCAAGCATCATAGTCCTATCCATTTCTTGTAAGGATCTATTCTTTCTTTCAACTATACCATTGTGTTGTGGAGTGTGTGGAGCTGAAAATTTGTGAGTTTAACCTTGAGATGTGCATAACTCTTCAAATGTATGATTCTCAAATTCTCCACCATGATCACTCCTAATTGTACATATTTTATTTTGTAGTTGATTTTCAATCTTTAAGCAAAATTGTATGAACACTTGAATAGTATCATCTTTATTTGCAAGAAAATGAACCCATGTATATCTACTAAAGTCATCAACAATAACAAAGCAATATCTTTTTTCACCAATAGATTGAGTTCTCATAGGACCAAACAAATCCATGTGAATAAGTTATAATGATCTAGTAGTGCTAAGCATTGTTTTTTATTTGAAAGAAGTTTTGCTTTGCTTTCCTAGAGTACAAGGTTCGCAATTTTTAGGTTTACCAAAAGATATTTTAGGTAAACCACGTACAAGATCATATTTAATCAACTTTTTGATAACATGGGAACTTGCATGACCTAGTTTTCTATGCCATAGATGTAAAGATCCGTCTTTTGCAAGAAGGAATTTCCATAATAGCTTTCATAGAATTAGGTCTAAGTATATATAAATTTCCTATTCTTTTTCCTTCATAAATGATTTCATTAGTGTTTTCAATCAATAGTTTACAACAATTTTTATTGAATAAGACATCATAGCCATTATCGCATAGTTGACTAACACTAATTAAATTATGATGCAGACCATCAACAAGTAAAACATTTTTTATTTGAACATTTGTACCAATGTTACCTACTCCAACAATATTTCCTTTTCCATTGTCTCCAAAAGTGACTGTTCCGCTTTTCTTTTCTTCAAATGTTTGAAAGGCCTTTTTGTTGCCGGTCATATGCTTGAGCATCCACTATCAACCACCCAATCCTGCAAAGGAGATAGATTTTGGTACCCATGTGATGGTCCTCTATGGTTAGAGTCATTTAATCAAAACTGAATATGATTACATAATTGATCAATTGAATGTTTTAAGATGTTCAGAACTACATTCGGTCGATAAATACTTAGACCGAGGAGTGTATCGGTCAAACATTTTGTCGACCGAGAGGGTTGCTATTTTGCTGGTTGAAATAGAAGATTTCTTGGTCGACAATTTTCATGACCGATGTTGTCTTGATCGAAGATTGCTCGACTGGAATTGTTATTGTTTTTACAGTAGATTTCAGATTTGATACAGGTATTCCCTCGGTCGAAAACTTTCTCGACCGAGAAATGTCTCGGTCAAACTATTTGTCAAACGAGGTTGTTTCTTTTTGTTTTCAGCAATTTGTTTATGTCATTTTGGGCTTAAATCATTGTAATATGCCAAGGTACCATTCTATTTAGTTGAGATAAGACATTAATATGTTCAAGTGAGGTTTTAGGTCAAATCTCAACTTAATCATATTAAATTTGCTAAGTTTGGGGTCTTGGAACCCATACTAACTCAACATCCTTTTTCCTGTAAGGACATGAGAAGGAATAATGTCCAAGACGCAAGCAATAGTGACAACAAATAGAGTCAATTTCATTTCTCTTTCTAAGATTTTGAGTTGTGTTCTTGGATACAAATATGATCTTGGTCTTGGGTACTTGAGTTCTCCTAGGTTTAGGTTGATGAGATTTTTCATTTGGAACATATCCTAAACCTCTTCTTCCAATATAACCAAAAGAATTCTTTATAATCTTATCAAGAATACCATTATTTCTCAAGCTACTAATTTCTTTTTGTAACTTAGAAACCTCATCCATTTTCTTTTTGATATTTAACTTTGCTTGATCTAGATCAGATGATAAAGCATCTCTTTCTTTAACAATAGCATCATAATCTAGATGAGTACATAGAATAGGTTGATTCTGATAATTATTTAGTTTTGTAAGAAATTCAACATTTTCTTGAGAAAGAAGACCATAGTTTGTTTCTAAAGTAAGAAACTTCATATTGCAATCATTTAAAGATGATTTCAAGGTAATTGTTTTAGAAATAATACCGTCCTTTTCAAAAAAAATATTATTTAATTTAGCATACAAATCCTCATAAATCTTAGTAACTTTCTGTAGTTTCTTTTTGCAATCAACATATTTGCCATGTGTATCTTGAAGACTAGCAATTAGATCTTCTTTTGGAAAATAAAAAAGGCTTACCTCTTGAGAATCATCACTATGATCTTCTTTGGCCATGAGATACTCCACGTTCTCCTCTCCACTGTCACTATCACTTGACTCATCCCATGCATCTTTGTATGTTTTTTCTCCCTTCTTCTTGGATGAGATATTCTTCCCTTTCTTTGCTTTAGGACATTCATTCTTAAGATGTCCCTTCTTTCCACATTCAAAACACCTAAGACAGGAAGAAGAAGAGGAACCAATAATTTTGTTAGATTTAAATCTTCTATATTTCTTACCATTTACAATTAGAGCTTCTTCTCCCTCATCCCCATCACTTATCTCATCAATTTCTTGAGTGATGGCCTTTGTAGACTTTAGAGATATGTCCTTCTTTCTTCCTTGTTGAAGTTCACACTCCCATCTTTCTTCCTCCTCCAAGGTTGCTTCATGTGCTTCTATGTTGCCAATGAGTTGCTCCATCCTTAGTCGGGTGAGGTCATTGGCTTCATCACTTGCAGTCACCTTAGGCTTGTACTTAGGAGGAAGAGATCTAAGAATTTTTGACACTTGATCCTATTCACTAATGTCTTTACCTAATGCATTCAAACCATTAACAATAGAAGAAAACTTTGCATACATTTCACTAATAGACTCATTAGGTTCCATACGAAAATGTTCAAACTTTTGTTTAAGCATATCAATTTTGCAGTTCTTTATTTGAACAGTTCCTTCATAAGTGATAGAAATTCTATGTCATATTTCATATGGAGTTCACAATTTGATATTCTATTGAACTCACCTACGAAAATTGAACAATAAAGGATACTTACAACTTTTGCATATAATTGGGCTAATTATACCGTGTTAGCATCCCATGTAGCATACTCCGCTTGAGGAAGAGTGTAGGCATTTGAAACCATTCTCCATAGATCACAAATGATCCCTTTAAAGTAGAATTTCATCCTCCTCTTCCAATAGTTGTAGTTAGTACCTTCAAATGTTGGAGGCTGAGCTACAAGTGTTCTTCCAAATTGAGGTTGTTTAGTACTCCATCACCCATCTTCTTCAAGACTCGATTAGAGCTCCTTGAAGCCTGCTCTGATACCAATTGAAAAACACTAGAGGGGGGTGAATAGGGTTTTGTGATGATTTTAAAAATTATTTAAGAAAACAACAACAAAGATTTTAGAGAAGGAGATAAAGGCATTTAGAGTGGTTCCACCCTTAGCAAAAACTAAGGGAGTCAGTCCACTACCCAATTATTTCCAATTGAGATTTTGAAAGAACTTATATGTTATTACCTTTTTGGGGATGTTACATAAAATACAACTACCTTCACAAACCCTTTGGACAACCTTCACCCCGAAGTCATCTCACCAACTCTGAAGCAACCTTCACTTGAAGTAACTTCAAGCTCCCCCTTGAAGTAGCCTTCCTCCTTGAAGTAGCTTCCCGTTGAGACCTTCTAGAAGTAGTCCAAAGTTTGCCGAGCTACCTTCTCCACCTGAAGAAGCTCCTGCAACCTCCTTTTTGTAGCCTCCAACCTAGGAGTAGCAAAGGAGAAAATAAGCAATAAAAGGAACAAGAAAGAAGAAGGAAAAATACACTTTACCACTTAAGCACAAGGCTCTAATCCTATATCAAGCATTTTAATCTCCTAACCAATGCATTGGAAGTGAAGGATTGCTCAATTGCTCACAAGAGTTGATTCACAATTGCAAGTATGTGTACTCAAGTGTGTTTAGGTGTCCTAAGGCATGTCCTATTATAACCTTAATTTCTTGAATATGTAATGAAAGATGTAATTCTCTTTTAATGAATAAAAGAAATATATTTCTTTTATTTGTGATGGATTTCGTATGAAATGTCCTTGATTGATTGATTATGGGCTTTGTTGGCCATTGAACCCAATTGAAAACAAAAGAGAATTAAAAAGGAAAAGGAATTGATTAATAAAAGAGAAATATGAGAAATTGACAATTAAAAGAAGATAAAAGCAAATAAATGTTCACCAACATGGGCATCCGTGCCTTTGGGATTTCTTGAGGTCCAAGGGACCCAAAGGACAAGATAATGGCAAAAGGAAAAGAAATAACAATTGATTTTGAATAAATTAATGAATAACTTGGGAGAGAAGGAAGCCTTATCATCCATTGCAATTGGCTTCCCAAATTTTGTACAAAGCTAGATAATGCCAAGGCAAACCTTCCCTTAAAATTTGAGAAAGAAAGGAGTTATGGTTTGGGAGAAATCGATTTTGCAAGTTATCTTCAATTTGGGAATTAATTCTGAATTAAAAGAAATATATATTTCCTTTGTTTGAACATGGAGTATGAGGTCCGTTGGATCTTAATCCAATGATGGACGCTCATCGTCTAGTCCCAAGCGGATTGGGACTCTGCAAGTTCCAGGGGAACTTTCCCAACCTACTTTCTCGTGATCCAGTGGATGAGCTAGCCTGGTCTTGGTCCCATTGAATTCGGGAGAGAGAAACGAAGGGAAACATCCCTATTTTTGTTGAGTTTTGTCGCCAATACAGGAAACACCCAACTCGGCAGATGCTTGCCCGACCCTATAAATAGGGGAGGGTGATCCCTATTTTTGTTGAGTTTTACGGAGGGAAGCAAGGAGTGCTTTGGTGCGTTCAATTGCCTTGTTCGTCTTGACCTGCACCCTCAACATCTCGGAGACCATCGCCGGAGTCCGGCGAGTAGGGGACGACCTTAGTGTGTCCTTGGCAAGCGATTGGAGGTGTCGTTGAGTTCGAAGAGGGGAGGCAGAGCTTCCTGGACAACCGACATGAGAAAAGGAGGAGAGGAGCCCGAAGTCAACTCATAGGTTGACCACCGAAGCCTGTCTCTCTCCCGCGAGGTTGAAGAAGAACTAGAGAAATTACTAAGCTACCCCCACCGTGCCTTCAGAATGGGTAAGGGCAAGTTCGGTCTTTCGCTTATCTGATCGCTAACTTAGGCGTGCATGTCCATGGCCGTTGGGTCCTCAGTGGACCGCGGACCATGGATCGAGCGATCCACGAATTTCCTAATTAGCCAATAAATCAATTAAAGGGAGTTTTCTTATAAAAATCGTACTTGTTGATAGAAAACTCAGATGAAGAAAGTTAATACATGAAAAATGATCAGAAAAATATGTGGAATGTATTAAAAATGGTTTGAACACATAAATCCATATATTTTTGCAAAAGTGCATATTTTGAATGGAAAATGTATTAATTTGTGGTTAGAAACCCTAATTGTTGATAAAAGATATACTTAATCTTGCAATTAGGATAATTCGAGCATGGTTAACTTGTTTAATGATTAAGATGGTTTTTAACCTATTTTGATGATATAATTACAAGGTTTAGGGTTTTTAACTCAATATGTTGATTAATATGTTTAGAAACCCTAAATTAGGGGAAAAGAAAAGAAAAGTGCTCATAATTTGAAATTAGGGTTTCCTATTACAAAAAGATGAATTTAGAATCTTTTGTAAAATATAAGTGAAATAGTTGGGGTTTGTAAGGGATTTTATGAAATTAGGGTTTAAAGTAATAAAGATGAAGTGGAACCCTAATCATGCTCAAAAGCCTAAAAAGGGCAAATAACCTAAGAAACAACTAGGATTAATGGATCATGATGACATGATTAATAATAGAGAAATTGGATGCCTTTTCGTGGAACAATTGTGTGTGTGCTTGCTTGATTCCTGATTGATTGAGTTATTTCTTCATTCAAGTCTTCTTGCCAGGTTTGTGGTTAATTATGAATAACCGCTTTAGTTTCTCAATGGATTCCCTAATGTTTAATCTCATTGAATGTAACTAAACAGTTTGGATGTTCATATTGAAATTATAAAGTGACTATGATTATCACAATTTAATATAAATGTGTATTCCCGCACTTACATGCCACCCTGATGGAAGATGTCATAAAGGTCATGCCCAGGAGGGTAGACCAATGGGCACCATGAGAGGTGACCCCAGACACCAAGCTCGAGAATGAGAAGGTGGTCTGTGATGCATGACTATGGAGCACCATGAGAGGTGACTACCAGGCACCAAGCTCGGGATTGAGAAGGTGGCCTTAAGTCAATGGCAAAAGAGAAACCCTAAAGGGGTAATTCCAGGGTTAGGGCAAAAGCGGTGGGGAATGTCACATGGAAAATGTAATTTGACTTGCTAAATATCTTGATTTGTAATATTTAAGTTGTTAGAGTTAATTGTGAAATTTTGGTTGCCTCCACATACCAGCAATTGCTGACCGGCGTTTTGTTTGTTGTTGTTTAAGGTGTAATCCTGAAAGAACAAACAATAAAGTGACACATCGTGAAATTAAGAAATAAAGTGCAAGGAGGATTAGATAGACTAATTCAAGATGTAGATAGATAGATTTCCAAAGTTTTAAAAAGGTAAACTAAGTTTTTTTTCTACCAAATTTCAGTTTAGTTAGTAGAATTTCATAATTATAATTGATTATTTGTTGAACCTTTGATCCTGTTAATTGAATAACGGCTCTGACCTTTGGGTCTCCCTTAAAGGGGGTTACCGAGAGGTGGGGTCATTACAATTGGTATCAGAGCGTAGGTTCTTCATCTAATTATTAATAATTATTAAATTTTACAAATTCTATAGAACTGAGGGAGTTATTAGAGGATTTTCTGAAAGACTTAGGTGTCTAGAAAAGGATCACATCTGGGGGCTGGAAAAATTTTCCTCCGCACCGCTAGTCGGAATACGAGGAATCCCGGATCATGTGACTTCTTGGCTGATGTCTTTGGATAAGACTCGAAATAAGATACCTTTAGGACTCTCTCATCTTGTTCATCCTTTCTCAACTCAAATTCTCTTGAGGATTTTATGGATTAGGGTTTTTCTCTCTCTTCCTCACCCGCTTGAGGTATGGGTTAAGGTTGATAAGTTCTAAGGGATCCTCCACCAATTTAATAAAAGATACATAATTAAGATGTCATCAACATAAGTATAAAGGGTTAAAGTATAGACTAAAAGTCTTTTTGTGTGCTTGTTCAGATGGCTCGTACAAAAGTCATGGCTATCCCTTTTTCCACCAGTGGTGGTGGACCACCCCATAAGAAGAATGGATCCTCTGAGAAGAGGAAGCGGAACCATGGCGGAGAGACCTCTAAGAAGAGAAAGAGGTCTGAAGAAGTTGTGCACGAGGCCCCAAACCCTAAACCAATGCCTGACATCAACCAAGAGGAAGGGGAAGGGCCAGAATATGAGGAATACCAGGTGTATGAAGTGGAAGCCTGAATGGAGGAGGACCAGCCTGGTGGTCAAGAACCAGCCATGGTGGTTCACACAACAGATGCAGTTTGGATGGAACAACAAAAGCAACTGACTGAAGCTATTTGTGCCCTGGCCCTTAGGGACATAGCTAGGGCTGAGAATGGTGAGACACTTCCAATTCATCCTCGACTTGGAGCCACCACCCTGGACTTCGTCAAGCTGAAAGTCGAGAAGTTCTGGGGAGAAGACAAGTCTGAAGTGGTTGACAAGGTCGAAGCTTGGTTGCTTGCAGTCGAGAATGGATTTCGTATGCTCGAGGTGCATCCGAATATGAAGGTTTTGTTTGCTACTCACCTTTTGGAAGGTGCAACCAAAATATGGTGGGAGAACCATATCATGGGAAGAGACTTAAGCGAGGAACTGATGGCATGGACCGACTTCAAAACCATCTTCACCGCCAGATTCATCCACGTCTCAACAAAGAAGGAGAAAGAAAGGGAGTTCACTAACATGACCAAGGGAAGTTCTTCAGTTGCGAACTTTAGTCGTAGGTTCCGCCTCCTAGAACGTTTCAAACACATGTTGGATGAAGAGAGGAGGGTGGACCACTTCGTAGAGTGCCTGAACCCTGCCATCAAGCCACATGTGATGGCTAGTAAGCCAAAGACCTTTGCTGAAGCCTACAACACTGCCTTGGACATGGAAAGGACGGTGATGCCTGCACAGAATCAATCCAAAGGGTACTTGGGTTTCACTGAAGGAGCTCAAGGGCAGAGGAATGAACACAAGAAGGGACAAGGACGCAACCACAACAAGAACAAGCATGGGCACAAAGGCAAGCCCCGTGGTCGCCTCCAGTAGTGTCGCACATGTGGACGGGCACATCCTGGGAAGTGTTGCTTTGAGAAGAAGGTGTGCTTCAGATGTCAACAAAAAGGACACTTCATCGCCAACATCCCTCAGCCTGACCCAAGAGGACCTTTAGGGTCACAACCCGTGGCAGCACAACCCATAGCTGCAGCACCCCCAGTGGGAGCACCAGTTGGAGCACCTCCAGCTAGAGAGAGGAGAAAAGCTAGAGTGTTCTCCATCGACAATGAAGAAGCTCGGGCGAATGCTAATAAGTTGATTGAGGTTAATAACCCATAGAGTTTTTCCTTTTAGTTCAGTAGACCATGTAATATCTTTCTGATATGGAATAACTATGTAGGCTTGCTGGAAGTCATGGGACAAAATGTAAAAGCACTCTTTGATTCTAGTTCTACTAATACTTTTATTTCGAGAAATCTGGCAACTATGCTTGATTTGGATATCAAGGATTTGGGTTATATTTTGGATGTCACAACCCCAAGTGGTCGTATTTATACCTCTCTTTTGAAAACCCCTATCTTTCCAGTAAAGTATCTGAACCATGAGCTTCCCACTGACTTTATCCTTCTCGATATGAATGATTTTGATGTGATCATCGATATGGATTGGCTTTCCACCTACAAAGCCCAGATTGACTGTAGAGAGAAGAAGCTCCTCATTAGGAAAACTGACTATCCACACTTCACCATTCGAGGAAGGAACGATGCGACAACCAGCCTTTATGTGTCCACTTTAAAAGTTGAACGGATGCTATCCAAGGGTTGTCGAGCCTACCTAGCCATAGTTACCACACCCGAGGTTCAGGGACAATCCTTAGAGGAAATAGAGGTGGTTCGGGAGTATGCAGATGTGTTTCCAGATGATCTACCAGGGATTCCCCCTGAGAGGGAGGTAGACTTCTCGATTGAGTTAGCTCCTGGGACTAACCCTATATCTAAGGCACCCTATAGAATGGCCCCTGCAGAGTTGCTTGAGTTGAAAACCCAGTTGCAGGAGTTGTTGGATAAAGGCTTTATCTGACCCAGTACATCACCATGGGGAGCACCAGTCCTCTTTGTGAAAAAGAAGGATGGATCACTTCGGATGTGTATTGACTATCGGATGATCAACCAGGCAACCATTAAGAACAAGTATCCTTTTCCTAGAATAGATGACCTATTTGACCAACTTAAATCAACTCGAGTCTTTTCCAAGATTGATTTGAGGTCAGGGTACCATCAGGTGAGAGTGAGAAGTGAAGATATACCTAAAATGGCTTTCAGAACCCGCTATGGTCACTATGAGTTTGTGGTCATTGCGTTTGGATTATCCAATGCACCGAGTGTCATCATGAACCTCATGAACAGTGTGTTCCAACCTTTCCTTGACTCTTTTGTGATAGTGATCATAGATGACATTTTGGTGTACTCAGATGACCTAGCCCAACACTGTGACCACCTTGGTAGAGTCCTTGATATCCTGAGAAAGCATAAGTTTTTCAGAAAGTTCTCGAAATGTGAGTTTTGGTTGGACCGAGTCATGTTTCTTGGACACATCATCTCAAGAGGAACAATCTCCATAGATCCAGCCAAAGTATCAGCAGTTCGTGACTGGCCGGCACCGAAGAACCCCTCCGAGATTCGCAGCTTCTTGGGGTTGGCCGGATACTATCATCGCTTCATCAAGGATTTCTCCAAGACTGCTTTACCACTAACCATGTTGACCCGGAAGGATGTGAAGTTTGTGTGGTCTAATGTATGTGAAGCTCAATTCCAAGAATTGAAGGAGAAGCTGACCAATGCTCCTGTGTTGCCTTCGGGCAATGAGGGTTTCATGATATTCACTGATGCTTCCAAGATGGGACTTGGCTGTGTGTTGGAACAAGATCAGCATGTGGTTGCATATGCTTCCCGACAGCTCAAGCCAAATGAGGTGAATTACCCGACACATGACCTGGGGTTAGCTACTATCATCCATTCCTTGAAGATATGGCGGCATTACCTGTACGGTGCTACCTTCGAGATCTTCACCGACCATAAGAGTTTAAAATACCTACTGACACAGAGAGATCTGAACCTACGACAACGACGATGGATGGAGTACATGAAGGATTACGACTTCACCATCGCCTACCATCCTGGTAAGGCGAATGCCGTGGCTGATGCTTTGAGTCGAAAACAACTTAAGTGTGCAGCTGTTCTATCTAGTCAGTTGAAGAGTTTGGAGGAGCTTGTGGAATGGACTCCACAACTGTTACAGGACCGAGTTTGGTTGGCTAATATCCAGATTCAATATGAGTTGTTGAGTGGGATCATAGCAGCACAGTTGACTAGTGAAGAGCTGGATAAGATGAAAGGTTTGATGTTGAAGCCACATACTCGTCTATCCGTGGGAGTAGACGGAGGAATCAGGTTTGAGAATCTCATATGGGTTCCTGTGGATTCACCAATAAAGGAGCGTATTATGCAAGAAGCCCATGGATCCAAATACACAGTACACCCAAGAACTACTAAGATGTTAAAGGACTTGCAAAGGTTTTTCTGGTGGCCATGAATGAAGAAAGACATTGCGTCATGGGTGGCCAGTTGTCTTACGTGCCAGATGGTGAAGGCTGAACACCAACGACCCGGCGGGCTTTTACATTCAATAGAGATTCCAGAATGGAAATGGGAACAGATCACCATGGATTCTGTGGTGGGTCTACCCCGAACCAAGAGAGGTCATGATGTGATATGGGTCATGGTAGATCGTCTTACCAAGTCAGCACACTTCCTCGCCCTAAAGACCACTTCTAAGGTGCAGACCTATTTGAACTGTACATCAGAGAGATAGTACATTTGCATGGCGTACTAGGGTCGATTATCTCTGATAGAGACCCAAAGTTTACTTCCAAGTTGTGGAAGCAAGTTCAAGAGGAACTTGGTACCCGGTTAAAGTTTAGTACCGCTTATCACTCCCAAACAGATGGTCAGTCAGAAAGTACGATCCAGACATTGGAGGATGTGTTAAGAGCTTGTGTGCTTGATTGGGGTGGCTCATGGAAACAATACTTACCGTTAGCAGATTTTGCCTACAAAAACAGCTACCAAGACAGTATCGGGATGCCTCCGTATGAAGATTTGTACAGAAGATCGTGTCGGTCACCACTTCACTGGGATGATGTGGGTGAGAGGACCCTGTTGAGGTCAGATGAGTTCCAAGTATATGCTGATAAAGTGGCTTTGATCAAGCAAAGGCTGAAGAGAGCCCAGGATCGATAGAATTCGTATGCTGATGCAAAGTGGACTAATGTGCATTTCACTATGGGAGAGCATGTGTTTTTTAAAATCCGACCGCTCCGAGCTATAGACAAGAATAGAGGAAAGTTGAGTGCCTGATACGTGGGTCCGTTTGAGGTGTTAGAATGGATTGGTGAAGCTACATACTGTTTGGCATTACCCCCTCTGTATAGCATGATGCATGATGTGTTTCACGTGTCTAACCTGAAGCGATATGTGCAAGATTTGAGCCATGTGTTGAGCATTGAACCTATTGAGCTTCAAGGGAAGCTGACTTATCCTGAGTCACCTTTGCGAATTCTAGATACCAAGGTGAAAGAGCTCAGATGCAAGAATATAGATATGGAAAAGGTTCTTTGGAAGCACCATGGAGAGGATGAGGCCACATGGGAGCTGAAGGCAGACATGGAGAAAGCATACCCTGATTTGTTTGTTTCATTACTTGAATTTTGGGGGCAAAATTCCTATAAGGAGGGGAGGATGTTATAACCTCAATTTCTTGAATATGTAATGAAAGATGTAATTCTCTTTTAATGAATAAAAGAAATATATTTCTTTGATTTGTGATGGATTTCGTATGAAATAGCCTTGATTGATTAATTGTGGGCTTTGTTGGCCATTGAGCCCAATTGAAAAGAAAAGAGAATTAAAAAGGAAAAGGAATTGATTAATAAAAGAGAAATATGAGAAATTGACAATTAAAAGAAGATAAAGGAAAATCGATGTCCCCCAACATGGGAATCTGTGCCTTTGGGATTTCTTGAGGCCAAGGGATCCAAAGGACAAGATAATGGCAAAAGGAAAAGAAATAACAATTGATTTTGAATAAATTAATGAATAACTTGGGAGAGAAGGAAGCCTTCTCATCCATTGCAATTGGCTTCCCAAATTTCGTACAAATCTAGATAATGCCAAGGCAAACCTTCCCTTAAAATTTGAGAAAGAAAGGAGTTATGGTTTGGGAGAAATTGATTTTGTAAGTTAATTATCTTCAATTTGGGAATTAATTCTGAATTAAAAGAAATAGATATTTCTTTTGTTTGAACATGGAGTATGAGGTCCGTTGGATCTTAATCCAATGATATATGCTCATCGTCTAGTCCCAAGCGGACTGGGACTCTACGAGTTCCAGGGAAACTTTCCCAACCTACTTTCTTGTGATCTAGTGGATGAGCCAGCCTGGTTTTGGTCCCATTGAATTTGGGAGAGAGAAACGAAGGGAAACATCCCTATTTTTGTTGAGTTTTGTCGCCAATACAGGAAACGCCCAACTCGGAAGATGCTTGCCCGACCCTATAAATAGGGGAGGGTGATCCAAGGCACCAGCATCCCTTTTTGTTAGTCCAAACTCTGCGGAGCGAAGCAAGGAGTGCCTTGGTGCGTTCAATTGCCCTGTTCATCTTGACCTGCACCCTCAGCATCTCGGAGACCATCGCCGAAGTCCGGTGAGTAGGGGATGACCTTAGTGTGTCCTTGGCAAGTGATTGGAGGTGTCGTCAAGTTCGAAGAGGGGAGGCGGAGCTTCCTGGACAACCGGTGTGAGCAAAGGAGGAGAGGAGCCCAAAGTCAACTCATAGATTGACCACCGAAGCATGTCTCTCTCACGCGAGGTTGAAGAAGAAGAACCAGAGAAATTACTAAGCTACCCTCGCCGTGTCTTCAGAATGGGTAAGGGCAAGTTCGGTCCTTCGCTTATCTGATCGTTAACTTAGGCGCGCGTGTCCATGGTCATTGGATCCTCAGTGGACCGCGGACCATGGATCGAGCGATCCACGAATTTCCTAATTAGCAAATAAATCAATTAAAGGGAGTTTTCTTATAAAAATCATACATGTTGATAGAAAACTAGGATGAAGAAAGTTAATCATGAAAAATGATCAAAAAAATATGAGGAACGTATTAAAAATGGTTTGAACACCTAAATTTGTATATTTTTGCAAAAGTGCATATTTTGAATGGAAAATGTATTAATTTGTGGGTAGAAACCCTAATTGTTGATAAAAGATATACTTAATCTTACAATTAGGATAATTTGAGCATGGTTAACTTCTTTAATGATTAAGATGGTTTTTAACCTATTTTGATTATAGAATTACAATGTTTAGGGTTTTTAACTCAATATGTTGATTAATATGTTTAGAAACCCTAAATTAGGGGAAAAGAAAAGAAAAGAGCTCATAATTTGAAATTAGGGTTTTCTGTTGCTAAAAGATGAATTTAGAATATTTTGTAAAATAAAAGTGAAATAGTTAGGGCTTGTAAGGGATTTTGTGAAATTAGGGTTTAAAGTAATAAAAATGAAGTGGAACCCTAATCATGCTCAAAACCCTAAACAGGGCAAATAACCTAAGAAACAACTAGGATTAATGGATCAGGATGACATGATTAATAATAGAGAAATTGGATGCCTTTTTCAGGAACAATTGTGTGTGTGCTTGCTTGATTCCTGATTGATTGAGTTATTTTTGCATTCAAGTCTGCTTACCAGGTATGTGGTTAATTATGAATAACCTCTTTAGTTTACCGATGGATTCTCGGATGTTTAATCGCATCGAATGCAACTAAACAGTTTGGATGTTCATATTGCAATTATAAAATGACTATGATTATCAAAATTTAATATAAATGTGTATTCCCGCACCTACATGCCACCTTGATGGAAGATGCCATAAAGGTCAGGCCCAGGAGGGTAGACCAATGGGAACCATGAGAGGTGACCCCAGACACCAAGCTCGGGAATGAGAAGGTGGTCTATGATGCATGACTATGGAGCACCATGAGAGGTGACTCCCATGCACCAAGCTCGGGATTGAGAAGGTGGCCTTAAGTCAATGGCAAAAGAGAAACCCTAAAGAGGGTAATTCCAGGGTTAGGGCAAAAGCGGTTGGGAATGTCACATGGAAAATGTAAATTGACTTGCTAAATATCTTGATTTGCAATATTTAAATTGCTAGACTTAAATGTGAAATTTTGGTTGCCTCCAGATACCAGCAATTGCTGACTGACGTTTTGTTTGTCGGCGTTTTAGGTGTAATCCTAAAAGCACAAATAGTAAAGTGACACATCATGAAATTAAGAAATAAAGTGCAAGGAGGATTAGATAGACTAATTCAAGCTATGGATAGATAGATTTCCAAAGTTTTAAAAAGGTAAATAAAGTTTTTTTTCTACCAAATTTCAATTTAGTTAGTAGAATTTCGTAATTATAATTGATTATTTGTTGAACCTTTGATCCTGTTAATTGAATAACGGCTCTGACCTTTAGGTCTCCCTTAAAGGGGGTTACCGGGAGGCGGGGTCGTTACATGTCTTATTTGTAGGAATGGCCTACTAGTGCTTAGGGACGTTCTAGACACTTTCTAGGGTGTTCTTAGTGCTCAACTTGCCGTTAGGTATCCACTAATTACGTTTTTAATGGCTAGTTGATTAATTCTGAAAAGTGCAGACAGAACCTTTCTCGGTCGAGAAATTTTTCGACCGAGAGTCTCTCGGTCGAGAACTTCATCGACCGAGGGAGAGTTTGGGGAAAGTGTATTGCAACATTCAACTCAACTCACAACCACTTTTTCCCACCAAGTCTAACGGCTATAGAACCTGCTCGGGGAATAGACTTTGGTGAATCTCAGTCGAGAAGATGTTTGACCGAGTGAGTCTCGATCGAGAAGTAGTTCGACTGAGAGATTCCCTATTTTAGTGTATCTAGACATGTACTAAGTGTATGTATCAAAGTGCCATTGTTATGCTATTATAGAGGATGACCTATCTAAATGTTGTGAGTGGATAGGGAAGATCTAAACGCTTGATTTACATGATATCTAAGTACTTGTACATTATATACTTGTACAAGTTTTTACATTTGATTACAATCATGAAAATAAAGCAATTTTAGCAAATTCATCTTCCAAGTCTTTGCTATCCACCACATTATATGCTTGTCCCTGAAACACTTAAATACCAAGTTAAAACCACAAGAATGAAATGTTTGTCATTTTCAATACAAATGGATTTCAATGATGCCCAATTAGCCAACATTGCAACCGTAGTTTCTGTTTGTCTGAAACGTCAAGTCTTTCCTTACATTTTTGTTACTTATGTCAAAATAGCCTTCCCCATAGGGTAACAAATTTTTTTATTTAAACTTCTTATCTATTACTTCTCTTATCTAACATAACATCCTTCTTACAAAATTTGGGGTATTCTTCTCTCCATGACAAGGATTGTACAAGATTACAGCCCCATCTAGCAAGGTTATGAACTACTACATTGCATTTCCTCCTTACATGAGTCATACTGGCATAAGAAAAAAAATTCTTTTCCTCTTGGATCCATTTGATTAGGTTGTTGAAAGCATGACCTTCTTCAGTTTCCTTAATGACTGCAGCAACAACCACATTGGCATCCATCTCAGCTTCTATCTACATGAAACCCCATTTTCTCACTTTTCTAGCACCCATCATCACTGCCATCGCCTCCTCTGTATGGTTGTTCCATTCACCAAAATAGACCCAGCACGCAGCTCCAACCAGATCCCCATTATGGTTCCTGAAAATAGCACTGAGAGCTATCTTTTTGTTCCACGCAGATATGGCAACATTTGTATTCATCTTGATTCTACCTCTGTGGGGCGGCCTCCACCTTTATTCTTCTCTCTCAGTTGTCATTCTATCCATGTTCCATGTTTGCCTTATGTAGCATTTTGTCCAGGCCAGTTGGTTAGTATACATTATTATGGGTTGGCTCATATTCTCCTTAAACACTACTTCATTTATGATTTTCCAACAAGTTGCACAGGCTATTATGATGGCTATAGATGAATCATCTTTGTACTTTCCCAAGATCCACCTTCAACAGTCCTCCATTGACGTCCTTGGGACCATATTACCAATGTATTCTTTGTTCAAATATCGCCATATCATCTTAGCAGGTTTACAGTAAAAAAAATATGGAAACTATCTTCAATAGCCTGCTCACAGATCTTGCACCTTAACTCCATATCGACATGCCTTCTTCTCAGCTGATCAGCAGTATCTAGGTAATCTTTACATGCCCACCACACTAAATCCTTAATCTTGGAGGGAACTTTGGATCTCCATAAATCGCTCCAAAGTGTATCCTCCTGCTCAATATCACTAGCCAACACAAAGTCGCCAAACCCCAACCAATATGCTAATTTTATAGAGAACTTATCATCTTTTGTTGGATACCAGTAGAAGCTATATCTTGACCCAATGCACAGTGGTGACTTACTAATCATTTGTATATCTCCTCTGATATTAGATCCCAAATTGCATCCATCTTCCATGTCATTTTCTCAGTATCAATCACCTCAATGACCAACCATTCATCCTCAACAGTAACAATCTCAGGCCTGCTACATATCCCTTTGTGGTTTGGAAGCTAGGGGTCAACCCAAAGTTTAACTCTCGACCTCACTCCAAAACTCCATCTCAGTCCCTCTTTTAGGAGAGGTTTAGCCCCCCAAATGCTACGCCAAGTGTAGCATGGATCATAACCCCTGAAGGCCTCTAAGAAATCATCAACTTTGTAATATCTATCTTTTATAACTATGGCGCACAGGGAGTCACTTTTGGTGTGTAACTTCCAAGATTGTTTGGCTAAGATGGCAAGGTTGAAAGTGTTTAAGTCTATGAAGCCCATCCCCCCTTCTCTTTTAGATTTGCACAACTTGTCCCATGAAGCCCAATGTATCCTCCTCTTCATCTCACTAGTGCCCCACCAGAAGTTAGCAATCATCCTTGTTATTTCTTCAGTTACACTCATCGAGAATTGAAACACTCCCATCATATAGGTAGGGAGTGCTTGAATAATTGATTTTATCAGAACCTCTTTCCCATCTTGGCTCAGAAACTTCTCTTTCCACCCATTTATCTTCTTCCATATTCTGTCTTTGATCACTTGAAAGGTCACCTTCTTAGATATCCCAATAACTATAGAAATCCCTAGGTACTTATCATGCTTCTCCACCTGCTACATATTTAAAATATCATGTATCTCATCCATTCTTGCCCTCTTCGCATTCCCACTAAAGGACACTTCTGAATTCATGAAGTTAATTTTCTACCCTGAAGCTTCTTCATAGTTTCTAATAATCTTAGCTTTCGTCAAAGCATCCTATGTAGTTGCCCTTCCGAAGATAATCCTATCATCAGCAAAGAATAAATGAGAAATAGGTGGTCCCCTTTGACTTGTAGTAGCCCCATGGATCTTCTTTAGATGTACAACATTACAGATCAAATGTGAGAAGGAATCTGCACATAGGAGAAAGAGATAGGGTGATAATGGATCGCCCTGCCTTAGTCCCCTTTTAGGTTCAACCAGACCTTTTCTTCTACCATTTATGAGGAAAGAGAACGACGTGCTTGAGAAACACTCATTAATCTTGATACACCATTCCTGGCAGAAACCAAAAGCCCTCATAACCTTGTAGACACAATTCCACTCTATCCTATCATAAGCCTTACTCATGTCTAACTTGAGATCCATGGTGCCTCTTCTTCCTTTGTTTCTTCTCTTCATGGAATGGAACATCTCAAAGGCGATGAGTGCATTGTTCGTGATGAGCCACCCTGATATAAATACACTTTGATTCTCCGACACCATCCCCTCCAACATATGCTTCATTCTATTTGCCAAGACTTTGGAGATAATCTTGTACAAAGTGTTGCATAAGTTGATTGGATGAAAGTCGTTCATCGATTCTGGGTACCTGCATTTAGATATAAGTATTATGTTAGTTTTGTTGATGCCTCTCAACTCCCCCTTTCCTTTCCACCAATCACCTATATACTTCACTATGTCATCCCCACATATACTCCAAAAAGTTTGGAAAAGCCCGCATGGAACCCATCGGGTCCAGGGGATTTTGTAGCATTCATGCTCTCCAGTCCATTCCAAATTTCATTTCTATCAGGGTCCTTCATAAGTTTCCTATTTTACTTTTCATTTATCATACTTGGAATATGCTCCACAGCCACTCTGCCGGTAGAAGTCTGTTGGGACTTGAACAGATTTTCATAGTACTCGACAACCACCCCATCAATAGCCATGTCACCTTCAACCCAAACCCCTTCCTTGTTCTTGATTCTATCGATTATGTTATTCACTCTTCTTTGGGAAGCTATTTTATGAAGTACGAGGTATTACGGTCCCCATCCTTCATGTACGCTACCTTCGTCCTAATGAACTAGTAGGATTCATTTGTTATGTGCAAATTGGCCAGTTCTTCATTCAGTTTGTTGCATTTCTCAATGGACATGACATTCAGGGGTTGATCATTAATTGCATCCATCTCCTTCTCCACCCTTATGATATTTTTTCAATATTTCTATATTTTTACTCATCCCAGAACTTCAATCTCATCGCACATTGATTGATTTTCTGAGTTATGTGTTGGCTCCCCTCTGTCTCCCACACTTCTTCTATGATACCTTTACACTTCGGTTCCTTTATCCAGAAGCTCTTGCATCTAAACTCTTTACTCCCATACATACTAGACCTCTTTCTACTGGTGTCTAGGATAATGGGTGAGTGATCAGAACCCACCCGAAGGAAGGTCTTTCCGTAGGCCTCAGGAGACAAGGAGCATCAACCGATACTGTTGAGAATCCTATCTAGCCTTTCTTTAATCTTGGTTCTTAGCATTTTTCCTCTATCCTAAGTGAAATGATCCCCTTCACAACTAATGTCCACCAAGTTATAATAACTCACCACCCTTCTAAACTCCTCAGTATGCCTCCTTCCTCCTACCGCCCCTTCCTTCTCTCTATAGTTTAGGATCTCATTAAAATCCCCAATAAAGAGTGTTGGCACTTGTTTCTTATTGAATATTGTCTCCATCAGGGTCCAAGTTTTGTATTTTTTGTTGTTATCCAGCCAACCATATATACCAACACATCTCCATTTTTGTTGGCTTGCTTCTTCCTAAATCTCCACCTCAAAATGGTGTTTTGAGTATGTCACCACATTAGCATTAATGTCCTTCCTCCACATTCCTATCCCTCCCACTCTGGCATACCTCCCAAGGCTCACCCCATTTTTGTACCCAATTTTCCTCCTGGTTTCCTCCATATCAACATGCGTGATCATTGTCTCCATAATGCAGACAAGATCTGGCCTATCCTCTCTGCACAACCTTTGGAGATTATTGAATGTGTCAAGTTTGGTCAGTCCTTGACAATTCCAACTCATTATTTTAATTGTCCTTCATGGTGTTAGTCTCCCCAATCACTGCTACTTAATAACTGGCTTCCCACACCATCGAGATTCCTTTGTTTCTAGCTATTTTACCACTCCTTTCTTCAGTGATCCTCCCATCTTCATTCGATAAGCTACTATTCCTCATCCTCCTCTTTGTAAGTTCCTTGTTTCCCTTCCCTACCTCCCCCTTTCTGTTCAATCTTTTGTATCTTGCTTTCATCCTCCCTTGTTGTTTTAGAGGTCTATCCGGCCTTTTCTCGAGCATCTCATGTGCATTGGTCCATCGTCCCTCCTTATTTAATATTCTGCAACTTTCTTCTTTCTCCCTATTTCCATCGGTTGGTAGCTGGGTATTGACTCCTTCTTTAAACTCTCTTCTCTCTGTCCCCTTCATAGTAATGTCAAGACACACCTCCTCTGACTATATATCTCTCTCTTCTTCAACTCTACCACCCTTCTCCTTTTCCTCACCATCCTCCTCACTTTGGTTAGGCTCCATTTCTTTTTGCCCATCATTCCCTCCCCCTTCTTCACTACCCGCTTCCTTTAACACGATATTTTCTTTGTCCCTTCCTTCAGTGATGTCAGGTGGTTTATATTTGTTTTTTGCTTTTGCCCCCATCTCTTCCTTCTGAAACAGTGCCCTTTGTGATTCTTCATAGGACCCCCAGGTGCGGAAAGCCTTTAGCCTTTCTCGGCGATGCCCTCAGCTATTATCCCCACTTTCTGTCTGCTCCTTCAGCCTCTTCCTCTCCTTCCCTACATTAACTTGTCATATGTCCCACCTTCCCATAATAGAAGTAGAAAACCGGCAGACATTCGTATCTGATCGTGGCCTCCTCTATGCTTCCATCAATGAGTTTTAACATCCACACTTGCTTAAGGGGCTTATCTATATCCACTTCAATCCTCAGCCTTCTAGCTCTAGTCCATCCCGTGCAATCTTCTTCATCGACTTTTATAACTTTCCCTATCTTCTCTCCTATCTTTTGATATCTTTATCCGACCGATATCCCATAGGAACATTATACACTGTTACCCAAAAAGCACATTTATTGAATGCTATTATTGATGGTTGTTCACCTGCTCTCAGCTCCTAAATCATCATCAAATGTCCATTGAAACACCATGGTCCTTCATTCTAGATTTTGTCTTTATCCTTCTTCCTCTCGAACTGGATGATTATGACTTTATGCTCTACCATCTTAAAGGAAATAACTTTCTCTAACACCCATTCCATCAACATTGTCCTTCTGAATGCCACAAATTGATATCTTTCTCTGGTCATCAGCTTGACTACCACCGTCATTTCCTCTTTGATAGTTATTTCTATCGATCCATCTATGAAGTCTACCAAGTCTTCTTTCTCCTAGATACTTAGGTCCTGGCATCTTCATATTACTTCCTTTTCCATCTTTTTGAATGATCTCACTAGGAGATGGGTAGCCTTCCATCACCGGGAAGGAGTCGAGCACCCTACACACCCATCCAATTGATAGAGCAATCAGACCTAACACGGGTAGTTTTCTACAACAATAGGAAAAATGAAGATTGTTCCTTGTTTCTTGCAATGTAGGGTAACAATTGTTCCTTATTTCTTGCAATAAATGTCCAAAGTCGAGAACCACTCACAATGGCACCTTTCAAACAATTTCCATATTTTTTGTAAATCACTTCATGCCACAAGATTGGTCTTTCAGTAATGAAGTCTCGATTGATTCTTATTAACGATGAATCATTGTGCATCCTACCATCCTTAATATTTAAGCCACATACTTTTGATAGAAATATTTTGGGAATCATATTGTGTTTGATCAATTATAAAATATTTTGAATCCATAATTACATATTTTAAATTATTTAAAATTTTGAGTGGTGCATTTTCGTATTGTTTACATGTATCGATGATGAGAAAATGCAATGTTAACAATTGAGTTTCATGACATTTTGATGTTTACATACCTAAAAAGTGTACCTTTGTGTGGTTGTAGCGATTGATGAATTAACTGATGTAAGGGATGGAGCACGAGAGTGTGTCAAGCCTACATGGTCGAGTGTGTGAGCTCATTGGGCACTAGGTTACATTAGTCTTGGGGATGGTCTTCAATGCATGTACGGGCCTAGAAGGGTGCATTTCTTGGACAGACCAATGCGATAGATTAAGGGGCCCTTTTAGTCAATGTGAGATCCTAGTCGGGCCTACTTATGGGTTATTTTCTAATTTCTAACTTCCCTAACCTAAAATATGTGCATCCATCATTCTTAGAGCTCAATGCGAACTCTTGAGCTACTAGAATGATGCTAAAGCAAGGAGAGGTCAATCACAAGGCTACAATTCATGTGTGTGCTTTGATGGGGTGATCTATCTTACTTTTGAGATTCAAGGATTTGGAGAATAATTTGGGGATGATTTGTCCTTAGAAATTATAAGATCTTCATCTCTTCTATTTTTTTCCTTAATGTTTCTCCTACATGTTTCCTTATTTGACTATGGTTCTTGAGTAACCATGGTCATAATAGCTTCACATGATGCTCTCTACTTTATATAATCTTTGGCCTAGTTGGAGCTATACTTGGCTAGAAGGGATACTCGTCGGATTTTTGTTGTGTTTTGGAGCTTGGTTTGTGATAGACCTTGTAGGATCTTGTGTTCTTCATTAAAGGCAAGTAATATATCACTTCAAATGCCTTCCTTTCTTACAAACCATACATGCACCATGTAATTATGTTAAATACATACTTATAGGTTTAAAGATGAAATTTATGAAATGTTTGAGTAGTATAATAGGGAAGTTCAGGATTCCATACCTTATAGATTCTTGCATGGTGATTTGAAGTGTAAATTCTAAACCTTTTACTTAGATAAGTATATAAAATTATTAGCAAATATGTTCCTATTTAAGAATGAAATCTTTAAGCATTGTTTGGGATGCATGTTTAGAAAATTCAACATTTCTTCCTTCCTCACAATTCCATGTGATCTATATTAATGTAATAAGCTTTTCATGTTGTTATAATGCTAATATTTTCACAATATATGTGCTTTTTGGTCAAAGATAGCATCTTTATGCACTATACCATTTTTCAAATTTATGTGATATATTTCACTTATGCTCAAGAAACTAATGTTGGAAATTTTCATTATAGTTTCATTCTAGATTAAGAATAGGTGAACACCTTTGCATTAGAAAGTTGAATCTATCTGAAGCATGTCCCTTATATGGATAAAATGATGGTTTTGGTTAAGTCAGTAATGTTTGGACATAATTTAGGGCATCCTAATGCTTTTAAGGCATTGAATTTGTGAATAAAGCTATATATTTGTGTTATGTTTTGTTTTATACTCTCTTTTCCTAATGAAATATGCATAAAAGGCTTAATTAATCCAGTGAATCCTAAATCATGTAGTGCCATGTGACCATGTAACTGCCCCAGTATAGTGAAATGCATAGCCTTATAGAAATATTAAAATGTGAGATGGTAGAAAGAGTCATTTACTATTGAGTATATGTGGGTAATGAGGTTATGATAGTTATAATTCCCAAGGGTACTGTAATGATGAAAATAGATATGACTATGATCAAGGTTTTATCTTCTATTATATGTAAATATGTGATTGTAAACTTTGCGATGTCAAGATATATACATGTATTTATACCCATGCGATATATGTCGTGGTGTGAGTGCCTAGGATAGACTAGTTTTGTATTCTATAGGTTTTTGATTGTTGATCCCCTACTTGGTATAGTTGCATAAAAAAGGAGGGGATGTATCTTACATAAATAGATTAACTGAAGATCATATATATTTAGCTAGGTGACTTCATAGTCACTAACTAGTGGTTTGAGTGGTATACCTCAAACTGCTAATAATAATGTAAGTGATCAAGTCATGAAGACATTTCTGTATAAGCATATTGGCAATTCACATTTTGACTCCGTAATGCCCTTATATGCCTTGCAAGTATTGTTGGTCTTACCTTTAAGCTACATTAACTATTAGTTTATTTTGTGAAGTTCTTTCTTATTTATTACCCTATCTTAATTTAATTTATAATATTATGATTGTATGCCTATAATGACATAGTTGTAATGTCTCTTGTTGGGACATGGGTCTATTCTTTTGGGTTTTCACATCATTTAGATAATTAGTCTCTTAGACAAGGTTCTCGAAGTGATGAGTCATCTTCTAGAGATAATTAGTAGAACAAGGTTAGATTGTAGCTTTTTAAAGATTTCTAAAGTCATTCTTTTACACTCAATTATGCCCAACATTTTTTTATACATTGATCTAACTTTTTTATTAAAACACGTATATACAAGCTCATCTTATTAACCTTATACATGATGTATTTATTCTTTTAAATATATGCTGACAGTGGGCATACATGACGTATAGTATAAACCTATTAGTAATGAATATGATGGACCTTCTATGTGTGTTGGTATACTTGATTAGTTGGGCTTAGGCCCATTGTATTTTCCCTTGTTTTGGTCTAGCTCATGTACTACTGGATCCTATATATAGGAGACCCAATACTCCTTTTTATTATAGAAAATAACTTATTCGGCATGGTATCAGAAGTAGAGTTTTAACCCTACCATTTCCTATCATTTTTTTTCTTTTCCTCTCACTCTCCTCCAATCAGGCGTCCATCACCCTTCCTCACCTCCACCTATCTACCACCACCCTCCCATCCCCTTCCCCCCTTATCTTTTCCCTCAATGCGGAGGCCAGCAGCCACCCCTAGCACTCGACCTCCTCTAGTGACTAGCGACCACATGCATCCACGAAAACACTCAATTTGTAGGCATAGCCAATCATATCCATTCACTACTAGTCTAGGCCACCACTAAATATGGTCTCTATTTTCATGGTATTCTGGAAGACTCCTATCTTCTTCTTCTTCCCCCTTTTGGATGTTCTAAATCCTTATAGTAGATATACACATATAAAATGAAATGGCTTAAAAAAACCTTGTGTTGACTTATAAAGCACCAAAACAAAAAGGTACAAAGCTTGATTTTTCTTCCCCTCCATGTGGTTCTTCTAATCCAAATGGCTGAGTGCTTTTCTTAAAAATTGGGGATTTATATTCATCTTTTCTATCGTGCCATCAATCTGGTAGTACTTTTGGTTTTCCTACTGAGATAAATTTTGGTAGTGTGATTCGTTTCTCTATCAAATTTCATTTCAGTAGTTATTTTTTCCTCCTATCAAGTTCCATTATGGTAGTACTAGTCCTTCTACCAAATTTCCATTTTGGTACCATTTCTATTTTGTTCTTTTGTATTATACTACATTATGGTACATGATCTTTTTGTATGTACCTTGCTTCTTACATCGGTACTATTATTGTCATATCACAGGTGACACTGCCAAGCCAAACTATACCATTTTCTATAATGCCTCATATTACTGTTGTCAAACTCAATGATGACAATTTTCTATTACGGATGAATGATATTCAAACATTTCTAGAATCACGGGATAAACTCAAGTTTATCAATGAGGATGCCCTTGTCCTGCACAAAACTACCTGGCCTATAGGCAATAATCAGGTTCTCTCTTGGATTTGGGGGTTCATGGAGACTAACATTGTAGTGAGGTACATGCGGCACAAGTGTGCCAAAACAATGTGAGACAAAATGAAGCAGTTCTTCACTCAGGAGGACAACTTCTTGTGCATCTACAACACATTCGAAAAAATCTTCTCTGAGCAATAAGGAGATTGACCCATGTCTTAGTAATATGATGCAATGAAGGCCCTATCCAACGAACCAAACTTTTCCTCTACTAGAAATTATGTTCAGGTCATCAAAGAGAGGGAAACTCTTCTCACTGGGCACTTCTCGATGGGATTCATCCTCATATTTGTTGTTATTTGACAAAAAATACTAGTTGTTTCTACCCTTCCATGTATGGAGCAGGCATATGCATGGCTATCCTATTCTTAGATGTTTTGTCCTCACATCTCTCCTACTACATCTGAACTTTAATTAGCAATGGTTGTGGTGATCTGAGGTAATGGTCATACATGAGACCAACAAGTGGATTTATTGTGGCAAGTTGGCACACACTGAATACATCTACCACTCAAAGTATGGCTATCTAGCACACTGTGAGAGAGCATGTGACAGGAGCTCTGTCCATGTCACCTAAGCACCTACCCATGTTAGTCAAGAATATGTTGTGTCAACTAGTCATGCATCTCCTCCACCATAGTCATCTTCTCAAACTTCAACAGTGAAGCATAAAAAACTTCTCCAAGGTGCACAATATTATGGGGATTCTCCCGTCCATAATAGCATGACCGCACCTACCTCTTCTAATTGGAAATTTGGGGATTTACTTACTAGTGGTTCTTCTATCCACCTAGACACTTCTTCTCAAGGGAACTTTAGGGAATCCATGCTTACTTCCAGTTCTAACTGGATTATAGATTCGAGTGTGTCCCAACATATGATCGATATGCCCCATCTTGTAACCACATCTTATTCATATATCCCTCACTCCTAAATCACCATTGAAGATGGGTCAGTTAAATGAGTAAATCAGTGTGGCAGTATTCCTATCTCTTCTAAAATTAAGTTGACTTTTGTCCATTTTATTCCAAACTTTCAATACAATTTAATGTCTGTAGAAAAAATTGTTGATTCTCTCTGGTGTTTTGTAACTTTTGGTCCAACTGGGTCTATTTTACAGGATTGGAGAAATTTGACGATGATTGGGCATGGAGTATTCTCTGGTGATCTCTATTTCTTCTTCACCCCACCCTCTAGCTTAACAAGAACCCTTCATGCCTTCATTCCACTTCAATTTCATATAAATCATGGCCATTGATGTTTAGACAACCATAAACTATTAGTTAGTTTTTTATCTTCATGTTCTTATGTTCCTGGTAATGCTTGTCAGATAGGAAAACACCATGGTGTGTCCTTCAGGTCCTATATCTATATAGAATCATCCTATATGTTTGATTTAGTTTGTAGTGATGTGTGTGGTATATTCATGACTACTAGTTAAAATGGCTATACATACTTTTGTACATTTGTGGATGATTTTTCTAGAATGACATGGCTTTAATTACTTCAAACTCATGATTAAATTTTGATATTAATTCACAAGTTTCACAAGTTGGTTTCATTTTAATATTTATCGTCATAAGATTCTTTGAACTAAAATCATCCTCAAGTATACCTAAAAGGCTATCACCACTTTTTTCCATGACGTAGGAATGATGCATCAATGTTCATGAGCATACTCTCCACAATGAAGTGACATTACTAAGCATAAAAATCATCATTTTCTTAACATTTCACACTCTCTTCTCACTCATGATAACTCACCTAAACATGTTTGGTCAAATGAACCCTCACCACTTGCTTTCTTGTCAATCACCAATGTTCCTCTATTGTCAGGAAGCACACTCCTTTTTTCATTTTTCCCTCAATCCAACCATTTATTCTACCGCCTCATGTTTGGTTGTGTCTCATTCGTTCATAATTTTGATGTTAAGGATGACAAGCTTTCCCCTCAAGATATTTAAACAATGTTTTGGTTATCCATTTTCTCAAGAAGGGTACAAATGTCTTAAACCTAGCTCTAGTAGAATTTATATATATGTGGATGTCACCTTTCATGAGGATGAAATGTTCTATTCATATTCCCCACCCCTCATAAACCATACAAATACTATGGTCTCATTATGTGATCCATTCATCCCACCAAAATCGCCATCACTATCTATCATCATCAACATCATATCGATAAATGGAAGATGAGTCACCAGTTTCATATGTATCATCACCTTCACTTTTGAATCGATACAATGTATTTGTGGCACAACACAATGATATACTCTCATGCAGTATCAAGCATCCCATTTACAACACTTGTTTTCTAACACATCTTTCTTCTTATGCCTCATCCTTTCTACTTCTTGGGCACAACGTATGTCCCTATGTGTCTATCATATTCTCTACGTCATCTTGGATAGAAATATTCCACGATGGAAGAAGTGTGAGCTCTCCATGACAACAAGACATGGAATCTCTTAAACCCACCAACAGGCAAAAATATGATAGGTTGATGGTGATTTTCTCTATAAAGCATATGTCAAATGGCTATGTTGAATGACACAAGGAGTTCCTAGTTGCCAAGGATTCACCAAAACCTTTGGTGTGAATTACTTTGAGACTTTCTCTGTAGTGACAAGGAGTGCCTTCGTTCACATCCTTATCTCCCTTGTAGCTCAACTTGACTGGCCTCATTATCAGCTCAACATCAAGAATGCATTTTTTCACAGGGATGTCGCTGAGGAAGTCTACATGCAACAACTTCCCAGGTTTGTTGTTGAGGGGAATCTTCTCACAAAGTGTGTCATCTTTGACGATCTTTGTTAGGCCTCAATCAGTCTCCATGGGCCTGATTCAACAAGTTCAGTGATGTCCTTACACAATTTAACTTTAGGAGATCAGCCACACACCACTCCTTGTTCTTCTCTAAGTCCTCCAAGTTCCATGTTCTTATTGTTGTCTATGTTGATGACATCATCATAACTAATGGTGATATGGTGGGGGTATTCTAGCTCAAGAAGTCTCTCCAAGCACATTTCCACACAAAGAGCTTTGTCACCCTGCGATATATCCTTAGGACCGCTATCCTCTGCTTAGTCTCGGGGATTAGTCTGTCACAATGATGTTATGTTTTAGACCTACTTCAAGAGGCCAACATGGTAGAAGATAAACTGGTCTCTACTCTAGTGGACTATTATATGAGGCCTATGCATGTAGGAGAACTCATTGCTGATCCAGGGAAGTATCACCATATAGTTAGAAAGATTATTCACTTGACTATTACTTGATTAGATATTACATATGTTGTTGGGATAGTTAGCTAACACATGAGTGCACCACTCCAGGCCCACTCGTCTAACATCCAATGCATTCTTCTTTATCTCATGAGTGCCCTAGGATAAGGATTTCTCAATATAAGGAAGTGAGATCACCCCTTACTAAAATTTAACAAAAAATACATGACATCCATCTACTTTTAGGGAGATAGATTATGAAGGATGCATGCATCATAATTCCATTTAAATAAGCATGAATCAGATAAAAAAATGTCAATGGTAGTAGTGAGAAGAAATGACAAAGCTATTACATGACTTTATGCCAAGTTCACTACAAGAGATCATGAAAATAAACTAGAAAAGGAAACTATAGGTTCTAGTAGTAGTAACCTAGACATCTTGGCAATGAATCCCTAGTTCTACTCCTGGTCTGGTCTTCCTTGCTCTTGTTCCACTCCTTGTCCTAGGTCTGGGTGGTTGGGATCAACAAGAAGAAGAGGAGAAAACATGGTATGTGTCAGATCAAGGAACAATAATAAGCTAAGCATAACAAGGAAAACATAAGGCACAGATTCATTAAGGATAATTCAAAGAACAAAAGACGGTCAAAAGTATAAGGCATATATCAAAAAGGTTCTTACCAAACTAAACAAATATTAAGAAATTTGCATGTATGATTCTAGTTAGACTGCATTGACTAAGTAGGGTTAAGGAACCTACCAGACTTCAACCAATAGGTGAGGGGAGAGTAAAAAATTCCCTACCACCTACCAATATAAATATATTAGGGGGAGAGTAACACATTCCCCTAGGAGAAATAACACATGCCCAACTATTGGTGGTTGTACATAGTACCACTACATTAGCGAATACGTCAAGCAAGTCATCATAGTACCACTACATTAGCTAATAAGTCAAACAAGTCATCATGCTTAAAAGGGATCTTATGTCAAGGCAATATTAAGAAACAAGTAATAATAACAGAGCAAGTGGGGTACATGACCCAAGCAATGATTATTCTAATAGGTATTGAATCAATTATATCAAAAGAAATAATCATAAGAATTTTAGGTTTGTTTCATGCCTCAATAGGAAATTAGGGTTTGAATTTCAAACACGCCCAACATAAAGGGGTAAGATGGGCATACCTCAATCAGAGTCTTGGTAATCACTTTTCACCAACTAAGTTGTTTCCAAGTTCTCTTTTTCCTAAGTTCAATTCATACACATGTAGGGCTTTTAATTCATAAGTATAAAGGAAAACACTATTTTTAGACCCTTTTTGGAGAACATTAGATTCTGGTCATGAAACCCATACCAAATGATTCATTATTGTCTCATGATCAAGAAAACATATTGATTTATTGTATTTGGAGCTTATATGAAATTTTTACGTATTTTTAGGACTTTTATGTATTTATTAGATTCCCCAAATTTTGACTTAGAAGAAAACAATGCAATTAATCTCTAGAATTATTTTTATTAGATAGATATTTTTATTTTAAAACATTTCTTTTTATATTTTTCCAATCTATATATTATTTTTTATGAATTTTACAAGATAATTGATTTATTGAAAATAGAAATAAAAAATTCATTCAAATGAAAAAGGGCCGTACATAATGCATCAAAAGCTTGGTGTGTGACATGGAATATGAATAAAATGATATAGTTATATCAACATGCAATATCAATTCATATTAGAAACGAAAGGACCAAAATTTCTATGTAAGCATGACATATGACAGATAAACTAATGGTAAGACATGTAAAACAATTGGAAGTCGTCTCCTTTGTTCAGTTGCTTAACCTAGCAATGAACACCATTTGTAGGTCATCAATAGGAATTCAATTCACACATTTCATGACCTCTGAGTTGTCACGATGATTACCAAAAATTCTAGGGATATAGTCAGACTCAGAGAGCTCAAAGAATGGTTGTGAGATCACCAGAGTCCAGATATATACCTCTTGCCACAATTGGCAAGGAGAAGACCAAAATATCTCCCAGAAACCCATAAACAAGGGAAGAGGGCCTCAACCCAGATCAGGAATCACTGGCAGCAAGTTATAAGAGATAGCCCAACCAAAAAATGAATCAATCAATGACCACATCACAAGAACACTACATGACTTTGAATCAGTACCCAAAGATGAATATTGGGGAAACTCCATATAGTACTTTGGCGTGAGAATTGGAGGCAAGTCTTGCTTCTCTAAGGCACAAGGAGGGATCCTAGAATGACGTGCAGGACTTCTGGACGTCAAAATTACTCAGTTGGACCCTAGGTGGCCGCCACAGGTAACCTGAGTAGGGGGATGAGTTCCAATGCGATTGCGAAAGAACTAGTGAGTGATATAGTCTTCATATGATTTGAGGATGGTGTAGAGATGATTATATAGGGTCATGGATCCTTGGGATGGTTGGGGATTCCAATGGATATGTGAAATAGAGGATCACGACAACCCTTCATGGATTGGGGTTTTGAAGAGGGGAAACCCTATAAAATTGGGGCTCAAATAGTTCGGAAAATAACGAATGAAGTTAATAGGAGAGTAGAGAGGGAATGATTGGAGTAAAAGAATGAAGGGCGCCGCTTGACTATGGAGTCCAGGAAAATGTGGGATCGAGGAAGGGGACAACCCTGGTACCATTGGATCATAGATCAACGTTTGTGAAAAACCCAAATTAGCTTAAACCAGGGACCAAGCATGACAAGGGGAAACTATAGGCAAAGAGAAAATTAGGGAAAATAACATCTCTGACCTGATAACCCAATAATTAGCTCAATTATTGTAGTGCATTAATCATTGAGATTGCATAGATAAGAATTATCTTCTCCAACCAAATTAGAATAACAAACATTATCCAATTAAGATGAAACTTTGCACCTAGACTCATTAGGACCCAAAGAATTCAATTTGGCACTTAAATGTAACTTTTGAGATTATCTCGTGTGTATTTTAGAACAATTAGGGCTTACACTATTATCTCAATATCTAGTAATATATTTGACCATTATCCTTAACAAATTGGTTTTTGGCTTCATTATCCTCATATTATCACCATATGGAGTTGTACCAGATTATCTTTTACAAAATATGTTCTTTTATCCAATTTGCTAGTAAGTCTCCAATTGCAACATTAACCCAAATAATGTCACACTAATTACTTCCACCTACATTAAACATCTATATGTTGTGACATTGCCTTTCTTACTCACATTAATGTCCTCATAAATCATTTACCCATATTGATTCAATTTTAGTTATTGATTATGCACGTTAAATCCACATTAGCCATTTATGCACACTTATACAAATTTGATAACTTATTAACCATATTTATGTCATTATTGTATATTAGTGAACAAGGTGATATACATTACATATTGATGAATTGATTTTCATATCAATCCGCAATTAGGTGATTATGCACCATTTATGTGTATCAATATATCTTATTTGAATATAACATCTAATGTCACTAATGTATCCTAAATGTCACCAAGAATGCATATGTCAGAGTTAGAAGATTATAACTTAGGATTTGGGTTGACATGATCATTATAATTCACTTGTACCTTCTTAGCATGCATTAAGTCCAAGGTTAGGTTCCATTTATCTCACTCATCATAACATTAGGGTTTATTGGTCCATGACATGGTCAACATCATGTGTATTCATAATTAGGATTATTATGTCAGTTACTCATATCATGTATATTTAATATTTATTAGGTTTCAAACATGTACACTACTCATGATATGCCCATTATATGTTCATTAGGATATAAACAAGCATGTTAGGGTATGAATCTAACCTTGTTTGGTCAAAACTAAGGATCCAAGCATACTGACCTCCTAATCTAGGAGTCATGGTTTCTAGAGTTAGAGTAGCTAGATTTTGGTATGTTACCCTCAATAAACATCCTAAGTTCAAGGTAGTCTCTATTTCTGAACTTTCTAACATAGATTGGGGTCGAGATTCTAAAGACCAACATTCCACTTTTAGATATTGTGTCATGATTGGAAGTCATTCATTTTCCGAGAGGAGTAAAAAATAGGTGGTGGTAGTTTGATCTAGCATTGAGGTAGAATATCGGGCAATGGCTCATGCAAGCTATGTTCTACAGTGGGTCCAGTCCCTCTTGAATGGGTTTTGAATTCCTTTTCAAATGCCAACTATTTTATAATGTGACAACCAAATGGATATACACATAGGTAATAGTCTAGTCTTCTATGAGCACCTAAAACACATTGAAATTGACTACCATTTTGTGTGGAACCAGATCAAATCCAAGAATATCAAAACACCTCACATTAGGACATGTGATCAACGTGTGCATCCTTACCAGACCTCTTTTTTCTACTTTATTCAAGTATATGACTATAAAGTTGGGACTTCACAATGTTTACTCTCCAACTTAGGGGAGATGTTGGTATATTTGATTAGTTGGGATCAGACCCATTGCACTTTATCTTGAATGTGTTTAACCCATGTACTCTTGGGTTCCTATGTAGGAAACACAATACTCTTATTAACTTACTGAAAACAACTTATTCTACAACGTTTTGTGTACAAATGGTTGAAATTTTATTATTATGTACCTCCTTTCCTTCTTGGTTATGATGTTTATTAGGATCTATTTGTGTTTTTTTTTAGTAATATCATCTTCATGTGGCATCCCAGTGTTGGAGTGTTTCATTTGATGGTATTATAGCCTAGATTCTTATATTGATAGGGACATAGGATGTCATATAAGTTCTTCTGTGTTCTTTAAAATCTAATAATTATGTATGGTTGTAACATCCCAAAATTTTGTATATAATCTTTAATGGAGTCTTTCCTAATAAAAGTATATGAACCAAGTGCAAAAAGCCCAAGTTATAATTTTCCTTGTTGGATAAATGATAATATGGAACTTTATGAGTAAAAATATCATAATTTGTGTAGAATAATGTCGTGTAACTTTTGTAGAAGTAAGATTATGATTGAACTCTAAATCCTAGATATGGATAATTAATGTGATGAATAATAATTGATATCAAGATAATTTAAACAAACCCTAAATATAGAAACACATGTAAGATAATCCTAAAAGTGAAATATGACTCCAAAATTAGGCTCTTTGGGTCACATTTATCATGGATAAAAATTTTGGGTTAAGTGGATAATGATAGATGCCTCGATTTTAATTAGAGAAGATAATGCCTAATATTTATCCTTATGTAAATCAAACTATACTGGTTCTCAATAAAATCGTTGGTTTTTATTATTGTCATGCGTTCTGTCTTCATTTGGCTTCTTTAGAGACCATCAGATGTATATCCAATAGGGACTGGACATCTTCAACTTCAAGCCCCTCCCTAGACTCCTATAGTAATCGTGATCCTCCTCCTAGCTGTTCTCTCACCTATGACATCTCAGGCCAAGATTCTTGGTATGTATGCCCAGAGAGGCAATCATGTGATGATTGTGATGGCATTTTACATAAATGATTTGATTAATAATAAAGGAAAGCTTCCAATTTATTCTATTTCACACAGTTATGAGATTATGAGGAAATATAATGAATGTCTAAAGAAGGGCATTACTTAATGACGTATATCTTCAAGTACGTGACTTGAACAATGAGATCATACAAATGTTAAGAGTATGTACATTCTTGATATTACTTTGGTCGGATGTTATTTTGGAAGGAAGACGCACATCAATAACACTAAAGACTAGAATGTGTGTTGCTTGGTGACAGAATCCCAATAATCATGTTATATGTTATATCAAACCAAGCACATAGATACTTGTTAGAGAATAGTGTATCAGATAGACCCACTGTGAGAGTGACACATGGAAACCATGAATGGTGGCCATAATCATATCTCATAGTGAAGGTGGTGATTGTGGTTCTTAGACCTGAAGTCACTACACTCATCACATGTCATTCAATGTACTTTGACATCATCCACCATGATCTTGAACAAGGGTTTCCACAAAGGTGATGATTGGGTGCATTGTGACACATGAACATGAATGTGACTGATGTATATGGGATTTGTCCCTCCTATTAGAGCTTTTTATCTAGGCCACTATATAAGAGAGACTAAGAAAATAATGCACATGCACATGTGAATCAATATATGATATTGAGGTCACATATATTTTAGATAAGCTATTCTTGATCAAGGAACATGGATTGAACATTGAAAGGATGGTGATTCTATGCCTCGAGTAATTCTGGATATCAGAGATAAAGGAATTAGACAATCACTATAACACATGTGACAGATCATAGGTTGAAGTTGTTCTCAAATTTCTAAATTATTTTGATAGCACTAATGTGTGACTAAGCACCACTCTTTGCTTCTGATGTAATAAACAAGTTATGGACATTCACTTCCAACATAACATGGAACCAATGGGGTCACACACATAACATACACCTATAAGAGGAGTTTAATCATGAATGATAATTAAATCAATTACTAAAGTGTGTTGGTATTCAATTTAAACAACATTGGTTGAAAATTGACTGACTTGACAATTGAACTGACTGGTTCAAGTGTTGCATATATCGTCTCAGTGTGTCAGGTCAATAGAACCAAGTTTGGCAATTCCGGATAGTGAACCAATTGGCTCAGGTCCTTGAACCGGTTATCTCATGTTGCGAACCGAGTGGTTGGTGAATGAATTTGATTGATTCAAGTATTTATGTTGATGTAATGTAGTGTATTAATGAGATGTTAATTGCCAATACAATTGCCATTGGGAAACTTGATGAAGCGACCGGTCCACTGGGTGAACCGATCTATTCACAAGACTACCGATCAGTTCACTAGTGATTCTATCATTTCACCTGTCACATTTTGTGAAATTTCATGAGATTTTGGTCCCTTCGACTCCTACATACATTGGTAACCCTGACTTGAATCCTCCTATAAATAGAGGGCTATTGTGGGCTTCTCAGAGACACAACAACTCATTTGTCTCTGACAATTATTATCCCATCTGGTTGTGGTGACCAATAGAGAGACCGAGAAAGTCCTACATGATAAAGGGAGTGATAGCAAGGGAAAACAATTATGGGAGAGAAAGTAGGTGACTAGTACTTTAATGGGAGGGACAACTACTTCATATCCATTCTAGCAGAATGATAGGAGTTCTTGGAAGTCCATGTGGACTTCCTAAAGGCATGAAGGTTGTTTTTTCTAGGAGGAAAATGTCAGTCTGCTATTTGTGGTGAGACCAGGAGTTGTTTCATATGCCATCCCAGTGCAATTAGAAGACAACTACACGACTACTACAACAAGGAATAGTTGCTGAACTTGCTTTAGGACCAGGTATGAACTTGTTAAACCATTCTTCCCATTATATAGTTCTTGATGCTATCTTCTTGTTATGGGGAATATGGATAGATAAATTTTTGTTTCCTCTGCCTACTTTGTGCCCATATTTCCCAACAGTGGTATTAGAGTCATGTCAATCTACTATGTTTTGGGATAATTGATGGATTCAATTTTTTGTTTTCATCATTTATTTATTACATATGATGTAAATACTTAAACTTCTTAGTGTATATATCTAATCAAAGATCACATTACTCTCAAACTAATATATATGTATAAGATATGATATGTATGCAATTTACACACATCACCCTAAAAGTGTGTTTTGATGGTGGATGTGTAGCATGGATACGGCCAATAACCAAGTATTTGTGTGTAGTTGGATGGTTCTTTTGTTTATGTTTTATCTCGATTTGTATATCGAGCCTCTACCTTCTTATTCCCGTTGTAAAAGTATTATTCTTTCCTACCTTTTCTCCCCTCGAATGTAACTCGAGGTTTCTCATTACCATGTAATAAATTCAATAGCAATAGGATAGTTTCTTCTCTTACAATTACAAAGATGAAAATCAAGCATCAGGTGAGCCCACCGTTTCTGGTGACAAGCAGACCGGTTCGAGGACTGAGGAGGGTAGATTGTACGAGATCAAACCAACCAACTGGTGGACCCAACCAACTATTTGGAGGTGTCCAGACATCTGTTGGAAAAGAGGCCAGATGATCATTTCAGACTCCAACCGACCTGCATAGAGATGAGCCAACTGGTTCAAGGATTGCATCGATCAACCCATATTGGCAAGAAAAGGCCTACACCAACAAAAAGTTCAATAATGTGATGTTGAACTAGGGTGTAGTAATTCCTTGTGGCTCCAAGGAACTAAAATAATATGGCCATAACCATCGCTAGAAATTTATATTGCATGTTTACATTGTGGGATTAGCATGTATATAATACGAAATACATATATGTGGTGATTGGATAAAGTATGCATATATATAAATACAAAATCTCTCAAATAAAATATTAAGTCTTAGATGCTTTTCATAAGCAACCCACAAAATCTTGATCAAATAAGTGTGGGGACCACAAGGGTGGTGCACTGTCTATCTCATGGAAGAGTGATGGTAATAATGTAGGCCTTCCAACAAGGTGCATTATTATTGTGTTGGCTTTTGGGTCAGGATTAATTGTGTGTCCTTAATGAGATTAAGCACCAATGGCATTCAAATAGCTACGGCAAAGTGTGGTGCATATCATTTATCCAAGAATTACATATGATGCAATTGGTAAGAGGTGCCTACCTTTATAATTGACTATGGACGCTGGCATTGGCTGGGTAATAGTTGAATTGTTTTGGATCTTAGCTCACTAGGATGTTGTACGCAGCAATCTTCTGAATAAATATGTGAAAGATATCAATGTGAATAAAAAAACTGGGCGTGATAGCTAATTAAAGACCTAATAAACATACTCAAATTTTATACAAATTAAATCAAATAAAAAACGAGTTTTGACAAAATTACAAATCTTTTGTAGAATCAAATGGCAACACACAACAACACCTTCTCTCTATGATAAGTCCTTGAGGAGGACAAGTTAATTGGTAATAACTTCCGTGACTAGTTTAGGATGTTGAGAATTGTTCTCACATAAGAGTGCAAGCTCTATGTCCTAGAGAAACCAAAGCCAGATGAACCTCTTCCCATTGCACCTAAGGCTGACATGGATGCTCAAAAGAAGATATTGAAGATGTCATTGATGTCAAGTGTCTAATGTTGTGCTCCATAAACTATGAGTTTCAAAGACAGCATGAGAACATTGATGTATTTGAGATGGTCACATATCTCAAGAACATGTTCCAAGATCAGGCAAGATTGGAGAGATACGATGTCTCTAAGGCATTATGCAAATGTCACATGGTAGAAGAAGATCCTGCATGTCCTCATTTTCTCAAGCTCATTGGGTATGTGGAGAATCTCTCTAGACTGGGATTTCGCTTTGGTTTAAGAGTTGGCCACTGATATCATTTTGCAGTATATGCCAGACTCCTACAGTCAATTTTTCATGTAATACAACATGAATAACCTTATCAAACTATTGACAGAGTTAATAGGCATGTTAATAACATATGAGGCATGAATGAAGAAAGACAAGCCCAAGTCTATGATGATGATCCACAAGACAAAGGGAAAGTCTAAGGGCAAAGACAAAGCTAAGAAGAGTTCTAAAGCTGACCAAAAACCCAAGTCTTCAGATCTCACACAAAAAAGAGGAATAAATAAGGGAGACAAATGTCACCTCTATCACCAAGCTAGACACTGGAAAAAGAATTGCCCTCTCTTCATGAGGAACTAAAGAAGAAGAAAGAAGAGGTAGAGGCCTCCACTTCATGTATAAATGTTATAAGATAAATTTGAATACTTCTTCATCTTAGTATATGATACCAGGTGTAGATCTGACATATGTTTATGTGCAAGATCTGACAAGAAGTAATGATTTTATGAAAGGGCAAGGATGGATTGTGATGAAGCAAGAGTTGCTGCAACTTCATTCTACATTTTGAATTTATCTTAGCCAATTGGGCATGTAATAGAGTTAGTTGTGTTGCTACTTCATTATGCCAATAATAGAAACACTTTATTTCATGCATCTTGTAAGACAAGGATGATAATAAGAGTTCTGAATGGTTATATTTCAAAGATGTGATCTTGTATGGAAATAACCCAACCATCTAGTGATATTTATACCTAAATGGGATCTAAAGATAAATGTTTATATCTAAAGGTTTGCAATTGATAACTCAAACAATCAATAAAATTGTCATCTAGAGCACATATTTGAGAAATGCATTTCTAGAATCCATATTGATGTTTATCTAGACTCTTTTGGTTATTGAAACAAGAAGAGACATGCACGTATTATATATGAGCAACAAGAAAAACCATGTCTCATTAGAAGTAGTGGGAGAGTAAATATTGTATTAGGACATGAACATAATGATGTATAATGACCTCCAGAATAATTGCTACATATAGTTATTTGTACTTCATAATATTTATTGATAATATGGTGATATGTATCCAATAAAATATAAGTCTCTTGGAATGTTAAAAGATATTATATGTATGAAGTACAAAACGTTCTTAAAGGTATTAGCATACTTTGATATAATCAATGTTGAAATACTTTATAGGAATAGTTTGAGGTCCTTTAGGAGAGACTGTGATAGTTTATTACAACCAACTCCACCTGATACATGATGATGTATTGGAAAGAAGGAATCACAACATGAAGAGTCATGATTTAGTTATAATTTAATGTAATCTTCTCTCCTAATGGATATATTATTTACACTATAACAATGTACCGTCTAAAATGGTTTAAAAGACATCACATGAGATATGATATGGAAATGACTGAATATGTCTCAAGGATTGAAACTTATATAAAGAGTGTGGTTTCTTGAAAAGTTTATACATAAACCATGATTCTTGAATACCACTTTTAATCCTAATCTAATGAAAAAATGTTTTTCTCAAGGATAACAGAGTTCTAAAACAATTAGTGGGAGTAAAAGTAGAACCCAAAAGGTTCAAGGTTGACAAGGAGGTACAATGGGAACAATAGATAATCACAAGTTCTTGTGGAAAGTCAAGTTCCTTATGTAAAATAGAACCTCATAGTTCAAGTAGAACACGTATTAAATTGAAAGGTTGTGCATCCAACAAAACTCAGATGGGTTGAGCATAAGATGATGAGCCAACAAATCAACTATAATCTATTGAGAGATATTCTAAGAAGTGGCTTAAGGTCATTATGAAATCCATGTACATTAACAAGGTATCACCTTGGAACTACCACCTAAAGGGGTAAGGTCCAAAGGTTGTAGTTGGGTTCTCATTAGAAAACCAAATGGATGAAATAAGAGGATAAATTGGTTATTAGGTTTTTCAGACCAGTTCAAAGTGTCGAACATGGTGAAATCCCTTTACCAAAGAATATGCTTATTATTGCAGCTTGTAAGACTATATGATTTGGCATATGATGTGTAAAACTTCTTCCTTATAGGAATAATTGGAGAGGATGTGTATGTGACACAACTAAAATGTTTTATAACTTCATTAATGCAAATAAAGTCTATAATCTACAATGTTCAATATGGAGATTGAAACAAGCATCTCTCAAATAAAAAATTTTGTTTTGACAAGACAGTCAAAGAGTTTGACGTGAGTCAAGATAAAAGATAAAATATGTGATTACCGAAGATTTAGTAAGAGGATATGAATATTTCACATATTCATGGGGAATAACATATGAATACTATAAATATTGAAACATGAAATGGGAAACACCTTTAATAATGAAGGATTAGGTGAAATAACCCATTTGATTGGAATTGAGATCTATCAAGATAGACATGGGAAAGTTTCTAAACCTAAATATGAGCACATGTATTGGAAACATGTTGAACCTGACATGTTGAACATGTTCAACATGAAGGATTCAGAAAGAGAGAATCTATCTGTATTGATGTGATCAATATCTCAATAATCCAATGTTCCAATTCTTGTGAAGAATGGAAGAAATACCATACCCATTAACAATATAGCATACTTATCCCATCATCTTGTATGTTTTAGACATGACAAGAAGATATTAGTCATAACCAGTGAAGGTCATTGAAATGCCATAAACATCATCCATTAGCGCTTGAGAAGCACTAAAGGATTTGTTGATACAATATGCTAATAAGGAACAGTTGGATGTAAAGGGCTACATAGATGCAAGCTTCCTAAATGACTAACAATTATCGCAATACAAAAGTATGTGTTTATTCTTAGAGAGTAGTTAGTTTGAGAGCATTCCGAACTAACATACCATTAATTTAGAATTCTATAAACAAAATTTGAGTATCCTTGTGTTCATAACACAAGAATGGATATTGTATGGGGCTAGAAGTTCATATGGGTGAATTTAAGGATGTTCCAACCATTAATGACACATTAGAAATAGTGTGACAACAATGGAGCTACTGGTTAGGCAAGGAATATCATATAGCATGTTACGGCAATTCCATCTCATATGAGACGTCGTACAATGAACATATGTGAAACATGTAATATACTGACTCAAGGCAATATGTTGCTAACCCACTACATCAGCACTTGTGCAACAAAAACATGATGGACATGTTTAGATCACAAAGAATAAGATTCATGGGTGATTGGTTGTAAGTGCAAGTGGGAGACATTGGTATGTATACCCAGAGAGACAATCATAAGATGATTGCAATGGCATATTACATAAATGATATGATTAATAATAACAACAAGCTTCTGATTCATCCCATTTTACTCAGTCATGAGATAATGAGGAAACATAACGAATGTCTAAAGAATGAGATTACACAATGATGTATGTCTTTGATTACATCACTTGAACAATGAGATCATATAAATGTTAAGAGTATGTACATTCTTGATATTTCCCTGGTCGGATGCTACTATGGAAGGCAGAAAGACAATAGTAACACAAAAGACTAGAATGTGTGTTGATTGATGACAGAATCTCATCAGTCAAGATATATGTGATATCAAACCAAGCACATTGATACTTGTTAGAGAAAAATGTATCACACAAACCCACCTTGAGAGTGACACATAGAAACCATAAATGGTTGCTTTAATCATTTCTCCTAGTGAAGGTGGTGATTGTGGTTCTTAGACCTTAAGTCACCACACTCATTACATGTTGTTCGGTGTTCTTTGACATCATCTACCATGATCCGGAATAAGGGTTGCCATAAAGGTGATTATTGGGTGCACTATGACAAATGGGAATGACTGTGAGTGATGTATATGGGATTTGACACTCCTAGTGGAGCTTGATATCCATGCCATTTGATAAGAGAGACTGAGAAAAGCATTTGCATGTACATGTGTGTCAGTATACGATATTGAGGTCACATATATCTTTGACAGTCTTATCTGGATCAAGGAACATGGATTGAACATTGAGAGGATGACGATTCCATGCCTTGAGTTCATATTGGATATCAGAGACAAATGAATTAGACAATCACTATAACACTTGACGCATATTGTAGGTTGAAGTTGTTCTCCAACTTTCCTAATTATTTGGGTAGCATTGATGTGTGACTAGGCACCTCTCTTTACTTGTTATGTCATAAACAAGTTATGGACATTCACTGACAAGATAACATGGAATCTATGGGGTTACTCAAATAGGATACACCTAGAATATGAGTTTAATCATGAAAGATAATTAAATTGATTTTAAAGTGTTTGGGTATTTAATTTAAAAAATATAGATTGAAAATTGATTGAATGGATAGTTGAACCGATTGGTTCAAGTGTTGGATCAATCGTCTCAGTGGGTCAGTTCAATAGAACCAAGTGTGACAATTTTGGATGGACCGAATGGTTCAGGAAGTGCATCAATTGACTCAGGTCCATGAACTGGATGGATAAGGTTGTTAACTGGGTGGTTGGTGGATCAATTTGTTTGATTGAAGGATTTGTACTAACATCATGTTGTGCATTACATCAAATAGTAATTTCCAATGCAATGGTGATTGGGAAATCTAATGAAACGAATGGTTCACTGGGTGAACTGATCCGTTCACATGCCAACTAATCAGTTCACTAGTGAACCGATCATTTTGCCTTTTGCATGTGGTGAAAATTTGTGATATTTTGGTCCCTTCCACTCCCACACTGATTGGGAACCCTAACCCTAACCCTGACCCACCTAAAAATAGATGGGTACTTGGGGCTTCTCAGAGATACAACAACTTAATTGTCTATGACAATTGTTGTCCTTTTTGGTTGTGGTAACCAATAGAGAGCATGGGTAAGTCCTACCTGATAAAGGGAGGGATAGAAAGGGCAAACAATAGTGGGAGAGAAAGTTGGTGATTAGTAAATCAACGGGTGGGACAACTCCTTCCTAGTTGTTATACTAGAATAATAGAAGTACTAGGAGGTCCATGTGGACTTCCATAGAGGTGTAGATGTTGTTGTTTGTCACTAGGAGGACAATGTCAGCTTGATGCCCATGGAGATACCAGGAGCTGTTCCAGATGTCATCCCAGTGAAATTAGAAGACAGTTGCATGACTACTGCAATGAGTAATAGTCATTGTACTTGCTCTAGGACTGGGTATGAACTTGTTAATCATCCTTCCCATTATATAGGTGTTGACACAATCTTGGTGTTTTGGGGAATAGGGATAGATAATTTTTATTTTCACTGCCTATTCTTTGCCCATATTTCAACATAGGTAACATTCCTAACAGAATCAGGAGACCCTCACAAGTATTTCTAGACTAGGTTCAAACCTTAAATCATACACAAGATAAAATACCCAATTTCCTATCATCACTGTCATCCACTGGAAATAGGGAACAACCACCAGTCATCATTCTCCTCCATTGGAAATAGGGAACCACCACCAGTCCATTGATTGATGTGCCAAGGATGATTGTAAGTTTAAGGAGCATCCTTAGACTCCCTGAATATAGACTTCATCACCAAATTGGATCAGGGTCAACCGAGAAGTCACCACAAATTCAAGCTTCATCAGCGGAGTTTGAGACCTCGACCCAATGGTTCTAACCGAGAAAATTAAATTAGAGGCCTAATAAGTATCCTTGGTTGATTAAGAGATAAGAACAAATAAGAGAGACATGACCCTAGCCCTTTGTGCAAGTCATAAGGCCTAGGCCCTTAGTGCAGGCTGATTCAGATATATAACCCAGGACTAGAGTGTAGGTTATGTGATCCAGACACCTTAGTGTAGGTCATGGGACCCATGTACTTGAGTATAGATCTCTAGATAAAGATAAGCACAAAGGCAAGATCTAAGTTAAAGAAAAAAGAGATATTTATGATTCAAATTTTATACAAAGTTTAATGTTTATTACCTATTCATAATGATCAATAATATATTGTAGTATCTTATTACTCTAGTTTTGACATATAAAATACCCATACCACTTATGCTAACCACCATTTTCCAATGCATGGTTTGGGATGAGATGTTCGTAGGTGAGGAGCATATGCATAAGTAGCATTCTGAGTCTTGAAGCACAAGGATAGAGCATGATAATACTAGTAGGGTGCCAAGTATAAGATGATCCTCAGGTTTAGAGAATCAGTTATATTTGTTAATGTTTAGAACTTTCGAGTAGAGACTCAAGATGTTAAATGAGGTTTCATGTGGCAAAATTTATGTTCCTCTTATAAGAACACTCATGAAAATGTTTTAATACTTCATTAGTTCGATTGATTATATTGTTGTTACAAACGTCAGCTTATGTAATGCCTCTTTAAGTACATGAGTTATTGATAACTCGGTGTTTCTTCCGCTATGTGCATGTGTGTTCTTAGGGAGGGAGTTACAATATGGTATCAAAGAAACATTGTAGTTGGCCACCAAATAATTTCTCATGTTCTTACTTAAAATCACCCTATAACAACTTAATTTAGAGTACAACACAAATTTAGAAAGATAAATAATAGCCCTATGTATAGAAGAAGTATGTGAAGGATATTAGGAATCGAAATAAAGCTTTAGATAGGAGACAAAAGTTTAGATAAGGATTAGGGTTATGTTCCTAGATGTTATTCACTTTTATCTTAACACTATAATTTTATATAGCATTCTCTCTATTTTTCTCACATGTTTGTGGTATGGGACATATGATGATGGGGTTTAGTAGATAGAATGTTATCTACATAATTATTCTTGTCTTGTCCTTTCAAATGCATGTGGTATGGGACATGTGCATGAGGGAGGTGCTAAGATCAACGTGATAAGACATGCCACTTCTGAATATATGATAGGCCGTTATGTATCCAAAGGAAACAAAGAAAACAAAATATCAATTTAAAAGTTTGAGACATATAATCACCTAAACCTAATCATACTCATGGTAAGACCTAGAATTTATATGAAGGGTATATACTTTGACATAGATAAGTAAGTTTGATCTAAAGTGAAACCAAGACCCTTTCACATCTCCCTCTAAAAAGAAGTAGGCTAGATTCCTTTTTATGAGATGATGAAGTGAAATGAATCTCAAGATTCATTAGTAGCATATGCACATGAGTAGTCATATCCAAATGGTTATCCATGAAAAGGTCAAAACATAAGTTTGTTTATGAACCTTTAAGATAATACTATAGTTAATACACTTAGAATACATAAAACCATAAAGTGGGTAGAATAATTATATTTTGAGGAAAAATACCCATAAGGTGGGTAGAATTGTAACACCCCAAAATTTTGTATATAATCTTTAGTGAAGTATTTCCTAATAAAAGTTAACTTATGGACCTAGGTAAATATCCCAAGTTATAATTTTTCTTGTTGGATAAATGGAGAGATTGAACTTTATGAGTGAAAAAAGCATAATTTGTGTAGAATAATGTCATGTAACTTTTGTAGAAGTATGATTATTATAATTGAACTCTAAATCCTAGATACAGATAATTAATGTGATGAACAATAATTGATATTAGATAAGTTTAAAAAACCCTAAATATAGAAAAACACATGCAAGATAATCCTAAAAGAAATGACTACCAAATCAGGCTCTTTGGGTCCCACTTATCATGGATATAAATTTCGAGGTTAATTCGATAATCCTAGATGGATCAATTTTCATTCGAGAAGATAATTCCAAATATTCATCCTAATGTAAATCAAACTGTATTGGTTCTCAACAAAATCATTGGTTTTTATTGTTGTCATGCGTTCTTCCTTCATTTAGCTTCTTTAAAGACTGTTGGATGTGGATCCAATAGGGGTTGTGCATCTTCAACCTCGAGTCCTCTCCCTCTAGACTCCTACGGTAATCGTGAACCTCGTCACAGTTGTTCTTTCTCCCTATAGAGTCTCAGACCAAGATAACATTCCCAAACAAATAGGGAGACCCTCACGAGTATATCTAACCCAAGTCCAAACCCTAAATCATCCACGTGACAAAATGCCCAATTGACTGTCATCACTCTCCTCTAATGGAAATAGAGAATCACCACCAGTCCACTGATTGATGTAACAAGCATGATTGTAAGTTTAAGGAGCATACTTAGACTCCTAGAAGTGTGAATCTATTGGTAATTTGAATTGGGGTCAACCGAGAAGTTGCAGCAAGGTCAAGAATTGTCGGTGAAGTTTGTGACCTCGACCAAATGGTTCTAACTAAGAAAATCAAATTAGAGGCCCAATAAGTATCGTTGGTTGACTGACAGATAAGGCCAAATAAGAGAGACATGATTCAAGCCCTTTGTGCAAGTCATGAGGTCCAAGCCCTTAGTGCAAGCCGATTCAAATATATAACCCAGGCCTAGAGTGCACACCATGTGATCAATGGACCTTAGTGCAAGTTACAGGACCCAAGTACCAGAGTACAAGTTTCTAAAGGAAGATAAGTAGAAAGACAAGAGAGAAGTTAAAGAAAGAAGATATATCTAGACAGAAGATATATCTATGTTTCATATTTTATATAAAATTTAATGTTAGTTACCTATTTAGAATGATTAATAATATCTTTTAGTGTCTTATTACTCTAGTTTTGTACATAAAAAATACCCATGCCATGTACTCTAACAACCATTTTCCAATGTATGCCTGGGGACGAGATGTTCGGAGGTAAGAAGAAGAATCATAAGTAGCATTTCAAGGCTTGAAGAATAAGCATAGAGCATGATAAAATTTGGTGGGGTGCCAACTATAAGATGATTGTAACATCCCAGGATTTGAGGCCTTGGATAATTTGATCTTAAAAGGAATGATTAGACTACCCATATCACCAAGGTGCACCTCCTTTTTTGGGAGCCCATCACTAAATAACTCCATAGTTAAGTGTGCTCGGCTTGGAGTAGTACTAGGATGGGTGACTAGTGCAGAAGTTGATCCCGACTTGCATGTGAGTGAGGACAAAGTGCGCTGTTAAGGCTAGTGGTTGTCTGTGGGGCCAATCGTCATTCCTGAAACTCTACTAGAGCATTGAGCAGTGGGCTCGGGTGTTACAATGGTATCATAGCCATAACCCCTCCAGTAGGTGGGGCCCACATGGACGTGGAATGCTAGTCTTGAGCCATGCGGTCCAGGCATGTAGGAAAGGGTTGTCCATGGTTGACGTAGCCACTCTTGTGATGGTATTCCATGATCGGGAGTTGCGTGTCCATGGGCCGTTGTGGGTCTGCACTGAAATGGGGTCAGATTATGAGGCCATATAGTTGAGCCTTGACGAGGACGTCAAGAGTCTAAGTAGGGGAGATTGTAACATCCCAGGATTTGAGGCATTGGATAAGTTGATCTTAAAAGGAATGATTGGACTACCCATATCACCAAGGTGCACCTCCTTTTCCGAGATCCCATCACTAAAGACCTCCATAGTTAAGCATGCTCAGCTTGGAGTAGTACTAGGATGGGTGACCAGTTGGGAAGTTCACCCTGACTTGTGCATGAGTGTGGACAAAGCGCACAGTTAAGGCTAGTGGTGGTCTGTGGGGCCAGTCGTCATTCCTGAAACTCTACTAGAGCCTTGGGCAGTGGGCCCGGGCGTTACAATGATCATCAATTTTAGACAACTAGTTATATGTTTTAATGTTTAGAACTTTAGAGTAGAGAGTCAAGATGTTAAATGAGATTTCCATGTGATAATATTTATGTTCCTTTAATAAGATCAACCATCAGAGTGTTTTAATACTTATTTGTGTGACTGATTATATTGTTGTTAGGAATTCCAGCTTATGTAATACCCTTTATGTGCACAAGTTATGGATAACTTGGTGTTGCTTCCTCTATGTGCATGTGTGTAATTAGAAAGGGTGTTACAATGGTTATGTAGATACAATAGAAAATCTTGAAGAGCATATGAATTATAGCTTCTATAGGGTTTTGGGAAGAGAGGGAGAAACAATAATACTAAATTTTCTCCTAAGAAACCCAGGCCAATGGACCAATTGTAGCCACAAAATATCAGTATATTATAAGCATAAAAGGGATACTAAATATAGCTTGTTGAACACTAGTTGTCCATCAACTAGTCATGTCTTATGTTAGTGTGAAACTTACAATTCTAGATCTACATCGAAAGTGGTTTTTGTTTTTTCCACCTTACTATCACAACAACACCTTATCTTCTTCTTAAAGAGCTTATTTTTTTAAATCCTCTACTGAAGGGCCTCAACATTAACATCATTCAAGTAGATGCAAGAACTCTTGGTTCACCAACTTGGTGGTAAAGAGGTAGTAGAAGTCAAAGTTGTCTATAAGGTAGTGTTTCTCTCTCTCCTTATCCTTATATTGTAAGATATTTTCCATGGGGTGAGTTTTTCTCTCGCTAAAAGGAAGAAATATAGGACAACTTGTCTCACAATCTAGCTCAAGTGTGTCTTACCTGGTGGACACACTCCCCTTTATTTAGAAGATTCATGGGCTTGGAATTTCTAAAATCCAATCTCATTCCTAATTCTAACTCAAAATTACACACAAAGGAGGAAAACTCTAATAGCAATCTCACTTATTGAGTCTCTTGACTAGGACCAATCTGAACTGTGATTTGCCCAAGTCACTTACTATGTCATTTGACTCGTCAATCCTAGTCCAATCCCATTTCCCAATTCCATACAAAATCAAAATAAGGAAACTTTCTTTCCTTTCCCTCACTTGGTCAAATCTCCCAACTTGCATTTTGAGTTGCCCAACTTATTGATTTTCTAAAGTGATGATCAATCAAACAATTGATAATCAATCACTTCGTTGAACCAAATCATCTAATCTCCCAACTAGGTTAGAAATAAGCATATACATGATTAAGAATTATTCTAATAATATGTGAGATTGTGAACTTGAATTCCTTGATGCATACTAATGCACTTGACCCTTTAGGTTCCACATTATGTTGGTAGTGATGTTCAAAATCTCACAAGAAAATATCAATGTCTACAAACACATCATTCTACCCAAGTAATTGGAATTTGTTGAGAATAACTTGAACTTGTAAAGAAACCAATGATAACATGATCATAATATTCCTCTGACACATATATCTAGATTGAAACTGAACCATGGGGTTGTTACCCTTTTAACATTCAATCTATGTTCCTTGTACTAGAAAACACTATTGAGTCTAAGTCAAATGAATATCATATATTGATTCACATGAGCATGGCCATGCATTTCATAGTCTCTGTTTCCAATTGTCCACAATATCACTCTAATGGATGGACAAATTCTATCTACATAGCTCACTAAAATTTACAAGTGTCATAATGCACTCAATTGGCACCTGTATGGAAACATGTATTCATAGTCATGTTTAGCTAGTGTAGAAGTACACAAAAAAACACGTGATTACTATAGAGGATTTAGGTTTAAGGGTCACATTTACCACTATAACATTGAGATATGACTATGTTTTGAAACGACATGGCTTCCATGTGTCATTATCAAAGTGCACTTATCCAATAAAAGTACCCCTATAATCAAATTGATATCCAGTATCAAGACTAAAGAGATATATTCATCACTCAGTATACAAACTAGTCGTATGTGTTATTGTTGTCCTATCGTATGTATAGTAGCAGCGTACATAACAATAATATATAGTCTGAAGTATACATATGATCTCATGTTCACGTCCTCATTCCACAATATATGCCATTGATTCAAAACATTGTTAGAACTCTATTACACTTATACATTTTCTCAATATAGAAAACAAACATAATATATGGAACTTCCTTCATTGATAATCAAAATAAATAAAATGTATCCCTATGATAATTATCAAATGATGTCTCTCATGGAAAACAACCAAAAATCTCCCACTTTAACTAGAGATTATCACTCATGAACCAAATTCCAAGCGATATAACAGGACCATCATGATTCTACTGTGAAACTTCTTCCGTCAAGGGATCAAAGACATTGCTCACAGTTGGTACTCTACAAGATCTTTACATCTCATCATTATAACATCTCTCTTTTGATGGCATTGCCAAAGTATGTGCTTGCATTAATGATGTGATGCAGATTCCTTAGCATGTGCAATAGCTTCATTATTGTCACAATAAAGCTCTAATGTGTCCTCAATGATTAGAACAACCCCTAGTTCAATAATGATCTTCTTGATTGATATTATTTCATTTACTGCATTGGATGCCATATTAAACTCAACTTCTATCATAGAAATAGTCACTATCTCTTGCTTGGAACTATTCCATCTTACAACTTTATAATTTATATAAAACACAAATTGTGGTTGCGGTCAATAATTGACCATGTGAATTTGGAAGATTTCACAATGTAACCCTTTACAACTAACTCTTTCTCAACTCTGAATATCAATAGTTGATCCTTAGTTCTTATCAAGAACTTCATGATATTCTTCATGAAAATCCACTAACCTTCACTATGATTTGTCTGGCACCTACTTGTCATGCTCAAATCATACCAGACATCTAGAATTGTACACAACATTGCATAAATGATATATCTAATTGGAAATACATATATATACTTGTGTATGGCCGCTCTTATGAAAATATAGGACAATAGGATTTTGAGATTCATACTCCATGACACATGGGTATATTTTATAAGGCCCCTAACTCGGCTTAATTTATGAACATGCTTGTCTGTCTTAAGCGCCCTCTGACTTCCATAATTAAACTTTAAATTTTTTTAATATAGTTTTGTTGTCTACAGTTAAATTTTGAGACAATTCTGACTTTGTTTTGTCAGGTTACGCAATTTTATACATATTCTGGGGTTATATTTAATTTGCCTATTTTGGGTGTCTAAGGATAATTTGAATATTTGTATATTTTGTTACATGGTGTTATTAAAGAAACATGTAAAATTTTATTTTTTTATGCTTTTTAATTTTTTTGCATGAGGTACCAGTCCGATAATAATATTAAACTAGTTGTTGTTAATGCCTTGTGTTTTTGTCAATCAATGGCTTGATAAACCTTTTGTTCAATGAAAATTGTTGTTTCATCAGAGGTCTTTTGGTTTAGAATACACCTAATGTTCTAGCATTTGACTTTGTCTCCATATTTGGTTTGATGCCCAGGCCCTTGTGAATGGCGTTGGAGCAATGAATTAAGGGTTGATGACTTTGGGTAAAACTATTTAGACTGATGGCTTTATCAAGTGAATAGGTACGTTGATGAAATTTGTTGCCGATGACTTGCAACTACTGATACAACTATTGTTGATGTGGCGCAAAAGCATCCACTTCATATAAATACATGACTCTTGTCCCTAAAATTGAGTTGTTGTCCTCCTCGAATTGGCATCACACCTTTTCACCATCATCCTCTCTGTCCTCCTAACTACCGCCAGGAAAGTGGAAACTCCTCACAAATGTTGTTGATGTAGTACAAAAACATTTTTATTGTTATCTTCCATGTCCTCCTCATTTCCTCCATGGATGTAGTCCCTATCAACTCAATATTCAAACCCTTCTCAAACCCCCTTATCCTCTCTTTCTCCATTGCCACCATGTGAGAAATGATCCTTAACATCCCCATGAACCTTGTCTTGTAGTCATTCACAAACCATGATCCTTGTCCCAAATTATAGAATGGGGATATATCATCCTCTAGATACATCTATTAGAAAAAATAGATCTCTAACTAAAACCAAAACTCAACCCACGTGATAACATCACCCAATCTCTTTCCTTCCTTATTGGCTTACCAGTGGGCAGTACTACCATTACACAAATAGATTATATGCTTAACCTTATCACCTTTGGTGACATTCAAGCTCCAAAAAACCTTCTCGAGCATTAACAATCAAATATCTGCATTATTCGTATCTATTGTGCATGTATACTCGATCACACTTACACACTTGAACCTCTCATAAGTCATTCCGTAGACCCTTCCTCGAATGTACAATGAGAGGTTGTACCCTAGGTGGAGGTATAGGTTTCCTATCAACCAAATGCATAATCATTATGATGATCTTCACACTAAAGTATGGAACTCTGGCTCAAATAAGCTTTCTCAGTCCAAAGGAGGTTTCACGGGCTACTATTACCCCTTCCTGAGTACACTTCATGTCATTAGTCTTGCGTCTCGCCACTTCACCTAACCATATTTCTTCTCTCAACATGTTCTTCACATGTAATAGACATATTTACATAACCATATGCAATGGTTAGACATATTGAATACATAAGAATCAACACAACCACTGATTCCCTATGTCCTTATAGACTCGGTGAGACTAAATCTTGATAGCACCAAATGTGGAAACACACCACACAAAAAGATATTACTCGAAATATATGTGTCGATCAATCATTGGTTAATCCTACCAAAAAGGGTATATAATAAATCCAAATTAAGATTCTAAATATATCCATATTAACAATTACATAAAGGCTAAACTTTTCGTAGTTAAAATCATGTCGGGTAACTTACGAAGATTTCAATGGCCTTAACCGCAACATGTATCCAAATAGATATACTACCAAATATTTACATGTACACTATGCAAGGTGTACAATTATAAACTCTAGTCCATATTAAAATCAAATCAAATCCCTCTACACGAACATGAGTGTAAAGGAATGACTCTAGGACTCTAACCATAACAAAAACAACCATCGATCTCTAGGGATCTTCAAACTAAGACTCCTTTTAGAAAAAGGTCTGAGTATACTTCTGATCACATAGGAGATGTGGGAAACCATGAGGTGAGATCCCCACTCAGACCAATGTGATATAACAACTGATATTTTATTCTTATAACTATGCTGTGTCACTATATTAGTTAATGATAATTGAAGAAGTAGAATAACTAACTTAGAGTATACATGATGAACAAACACATTATAGATAAAGTAAACACACAACGATAAATTAGACAGATACAAATATGGATCACATATGATAGTTAAAAATATATATAAACAACAACATTGTACCATGTTATTCCCTAATAAACCCTTAAAAAATATATAATATAACTAAATTACATTCTATTTTAAGGCCCATATAGTTTGAGGTGTAATACTCAAATTTCTAGCTAAGCATTGTTAAGTCACAATCAACCTCTTAAAAGATATTAGGATGACTACTCTCTTACAGATCTCCACCCCTCAATGAACATGATAATAAACTATGATTGCACAATGGCCTAGCGTATTGACAGAGGAACAATTACCATCCTACAATAAACCGGTCCCGTCCTAGGTACATAGGTCAATAAACAAAAAAAGGGACATACTAACCCTCAAAATTAAGCTACAATCAATGATGATCTCTATCATAATAAAAAAAGCCACAACCATAGATTCCTTAAAATACCTCAAAGTTAGGATAACCAAGAAAAACCTCTCCACACTCTCATATACTCAACATTATACAAATCAGAGATCCATAACAATATTTGAAATTTCTATAAGGATTAAATTTTTTCACTATCTAGCAAGCTTTGACACTGAGATAGTTCTACGGTGACATGACACAACATAATTAGGATTACAATAGATAATTTAATCCATTTATCATTTTAGATTGAATGAATCAATATTCATAAATGTAGTTGTTGAAATTAATCAAGTTAAGAAGCTCAAAAAATATAAAATGTATTCATAAAATCAAACCAACTAAATCAGGGTTTGTGTACCATCCTTGGCAATATCAAGGACCAAATCACCAATATAGGGCACAAAGAGGCCCAATCACCAAATAAATCAATAATAAGGACATTTGAACATATGGATCTAATAATCACCCGCAATTTTGCAAACTGAATCACAAGGCAATAACAAGTGAACACCCAAAATTGTAGATCGAAACTTGTAAGGATGTTGGAGTTATGCTAGTTTTAAGATTTAGGTATATGAAAGTCAAAACTAAGCATAGATGAGTGACCTTCACATATAGGATGTCATCCAATTAAAAATTTAGTAGCATAACTACTGATGAGAAATCTTAAAGTCATAATGGAACACCCCCTAAATAGTAAGGAAATGCATGTCAGTTGATTTCCCATCAAAAGGGACCAATGCATCATATATATTCCAATTTTATAAACATTTCACATGTATCTCGAATTGCAATACATGCATGATAAGTCAACACTTAATTAATAAAAGATATATCTAGGATATTAAGGATATTGAGTTTTTTTAGTTTCATTTCTCTAATCTGATACATCCCAAAAAAGATCAACTTCTAATATAAATGGGATTTTAGAGTAAGGTTAGGATTATGCATATAAGAAGTAGGTAGAATGCATCAAAAATATCTAACACTTTCTTCAAGGGGAACACACACAAGCTTCACTGAAGAAATCAAGAACAATAGCACCAATTACTTGAGTTTGTTCGTTAATGATCTCAACGAATGATCCTTCTCTAAAAAGGTAGTTGTAACTTGAGAAATGAGAGAATAAAATAATTGGTGCTACATGCACAAGTTCTCAACATAAAATGCCATGGATTTTGGTCGAGGTAGGAAAATAGAATAGCAACAAGAAAAAAAAATAAGGATGGAAGATCTTACATGTAGGATTCAAGAAACTTTGAAAGAAGGCCTGGATTTATCATAGAAGGATTGATCTATTGTATGCATCTACATGCCATTACGGAACATCTCATCAACAAACATCCTTGTCGTTGACCTCTAGAGGCTCCCCATCCATATCCAACGGTAGAAAATGAGTCAAAAATGGTTCTTTAGAGGGGAATCAGGATGAGTATTTATAGATGGACTAAAACAGTGAGAAAGTCAAATGACTAAAGTAGATTTTCTATCCATCAAAGGGGAAGACTTCATGTTAGTTTCCCTATTCAGGACTATCTCCCTATCAAGCTACAATTCTCATCAAATGACACTACTAGTTTTTAATTGGTTTCCAATTGCTAGTACTCTCATCATATTAGAGCTATGATTACTTCATCTTTTCTAATTTTATAGTCTACATCAGTCTATTAGACTGATGTTTCATCAGTTTTTCAAAACCTAAAAAATCATCAGCTACAACACTTGAATTATCACAGATCAAACAATCGATTTGACTATTGACTACATGCATCAGTCATATTCTCATTAGGTTATTTGCTCCTCAGTTGACAAGATTTCCATAAGCTTTGACGATTTACAAGAGTATGGAATTCCATTGATTGGAAGTAAATTCTGAGATCTAGTGTAAAACACATCATAATTTCCATCCATCAAACAACAACATTCTCATTTGTTTCTCCATTAAATATTTTTTATCAATTTGTAGATTGTTTCTTCTCTCAATGGCTCACAACATTGACTAACAATCGATTTATGCACACTAAGAACCAATACAATAATCTGATGTAAGAGGTTGATACTCAATGCAAAAAAGTCCCAAAGTATCTAATTCAAAATAAAAAATGTAGACTTATGAAGAAGAACATGCACCACAATAATATACATACCAATTGTGTTCAACCCTTCTTAATGGGAAAATTACATATAAAGCTAATAATGTACAACAAATTGTAAGAAAAATCAAACACAGTGAAAAAGAAATTGAGCTAAAGATGCAATCTTATCAACCTAGTCTAAAATTTAACAAAATATTTAATTAATGAATTAAGCACAAAACTATGAAAATCAAGTAATTTTTAGAATTCAGCCAGGTCAAGGGCTCTACAAGCCTTGTAATTACATTTTATTGTGTCAGTGTGACCTTTCACCTCTTATCCAGTCTTGGTGTGCACCACATTGGGGTGAATAAATTTGAAGTAGTTCTACTTCTAAGGGGATCCATAAATCAATGACTAATCAAGAACTCAACCAAAGTCAATCTGTTATGTGGACCGAGTATGGATGAATTTCTAAAATACATATTGGCATGCAACCCAAACAACAATATGGGTTGGGGTATGGGCTGAGAAAAACCTGATATGTTTGAAATTGTTTCTCATCCCAAGACTTGAATCACACCACTCACATATTTTTTGGGAGACAACTTGGACATGTAGACAAAAAAGTCATTTCAACTATCAATGGGTGTTACACTGCCCACACCCCATCAATATGTGTAGTGAATGACAAGATGTCATTGCTAGAGAAAAGGGAGAGAGAGAAGATAAGGATGTGGGACAATGTGGTACACAGAGGGGGAGGGAAAAGTGGACCATCTTCTTTTTGTCATGTATAGAATAAGGATGGAGGGAAGAATGGCGAAGAGATTTAATGAAAAGGAGAGAAAAAATACAACATGTTAGATAACACATCATTTACTAAAAATACATTAATGCTAGAATAAAACACAACATTTTATGTAGTGTTTGTTGTTCAAAATACTAACAAAATAAAAAAAATTGTTATTACATTTTCACATTTTCCACTGTTCCTCACTTTATTTTCTCTCTAACTACTTCTCTCCTCCATACCTTTATTTTTTCACTACACTACTTCCCTTTTTCATTCTTTTATTTCTATCTCCCACTACTTTCCTCTTCCCTCCCTTCATTTCTCTTTCCCACTGCTTCCCTCCTCCCTTCCTTTATTTATGAAGCATCCCACTATTTGACACCTTGGATAAAATGATATGAAAAGAAATGATAGTAGTTCCCATATCACTAAGTGAACATCCTTTTCAGGTAGACCATTAATATATACATGTGGTTAAGCACACTTAGCCCAAAGTAGTACCACAATGAATGACATGTTGAGGAGTTGATCCTCAGTTGTGCATAAGTGAAGACAAAGTTCATAGCCTAGGCTAGAGATGGTATGTGGGGCCAATGATCATTCCTAAAACTCTATTAGTGCTTCGGTGGTGGTACCATGCATAACAATTGGTATTAGAGAACATATTTAATAAATAACTTTTAATTCACTAGTATAAAAATGACGTTTAACATCAAATTTGATGTTGTTGGTTGTTTTAGAAAAACTGAGGCCAATAGTCTATGACGTCGACTTATAAACTCAACTGACACCTATATGAGAAAACCGACTAATTTACAAAAGGAACAAGTATCACTTTTCTTTAAGG